>CM061750.1:134068246-134638245 GCA_030979885.1 Lolium multiflorum | reverse complement strand
TCTAGCAGCAAACAAAACCTTAACATTTTAACTTGGTACATGTTTGTAGTTGTCATATAATAGTTTTTTAAGTGCATTGCCAGTGCGCCCCTATCGATCCCTGTGTATGTAGAATACAATGCCAGTCCATGAGCGATTGCCCCAAAAGCGTATTTACGAGCGTGCAAACCATGGAACGATGCGAGGGCATACTGCTTCGTGTAGAGTTCCTGCACCCGCTAAGCACCATCCTACATCGTAAACTTGCGGGTCCTCTACCACCAACCATCAACGGGCGCTTCAATCTCAACTGACCTTACCGCTGGGAATATTAGGAATATATTGCCATATATTGTACACTGATTATGTTAAGATTATAAGGAAAATCAGTATAGATGAAAAGAAGTTAAACCACACCATTATGCCTTGATTGAGTCAATCCTGATGATGGTGTCGGTGTCCCCCCTTACCGAAACCATCAATGTTACTGTTGTACCTTGGCCTATATAAACACGTAACCGAGCCGGTAACAAGGCATCGCTTCCACCACGATAGAAATATTCACATGGTATCAGAGCGGTTATTCTCACGACGCCAATCCTAGATTCCTCACCAATTCTGCATCGCACGTTGCCCCCGGGGAGATCAATATCGTCTCCTCGGGGACGCGGCAGCCAGTCTCGATCAAAGATTAGATTGGTTTCGTAGATTAGATCAATTTCAAAAGAATCAAATTCTTAGATTAGATCCAACCACCAAATAAATCTCTAGGTCCTCCTCCGGTGAAAATCTCTAAGATTCGTCCGATGCATGCCGCCTGACTACAATGGCGAGCCGGTGGAGAAGATCCGTCTGAGCTTCAAGCTCACATCCGGCAAGGCCATCATGCCGTGCGCCAGCTGGTCCATCTCCACGCAGGCCGCCTGCCGCAGGCGCATCGCACCCCAGCGACGTGCAGATGCGGCCACGACCGCGGAGATACAGCCACAAGCGCTACAACAGGGCATCTTCTCCGTTCTCCGCGCGGGCATGCAGCTAACTCAAGCCAGAGATTTCCTCATAGCGTCAGCATATGCATAGGTCCATCTACTCCAAGCGGAAGGCCTCATCATGTTTCATGAACATGCATGGCATACGGCATCCACCATCTTCGCACAAGGGACGTCTTCATGCGACGTATCTCCGCCAACACACCTGCTACTTCAAACATCGCCAACACATCATCGCCAAGGTCTATATTAGCATGGTCTTCATCAACAAAACCACCTCGTCATCACGCTGACGCCACTACATCGTTCACTAGGATGGACACACACCCTCTGACAGTACTACTGCAAGGCGATACGACATTAACGGCGGCATCGACCGCGTCCGACGTAGAGCAACTGCATCGACATTACAACCGCGCACACGGTTCTGGCAAAACCGTCGTGGGCTCGGTGGTTTCCTCCATTCCTGACAAAACTGGGGGCCTCACCTACAACCGCGTCCTCTGACATCTGCAAGACGCCCCCTGGAACGCACCCTCTGACATCCGCAAGGTCTCTCTTACACGACTGCAGCTCCGTCCAAAAAAAAGTCGCGCAAGTTTTTGCGCCTCCAGCGATGTGGCTACACCGAGTATGATGAGTTCTACAACGACCATGACTACCACGACCACGGCTACTACATCATCGGCTACCTCGACATGACTGCTTAGTCTACAGCGACACATCAACAACATCTCCAGTTCACATCGTTCACGTCATCACTTGCAACAATGACACTCCCGCTGTGACTACAGGAGGGAAAAGAGGAGAGACAAGGAAGGCATCGGAAAGGGACACAATTTAGAGGAGTTTAGATTAAGGGAAAATATTAAAAATATATCATTGCCATATATTGTATACTGATTATGTCAAGTTTATAAGGCAAATTAGTATAGATGGCAAGAAGTTAAACCGCACCATTATGCCTTGATTGAGGCAATCCAGGTGATGGTGTCGGTGTCCCCCCTTACCAAAACTATCAATGTTATCGTTGTACTTTGGCCTATATAAACATGTAACCGAGCCGGTAACAAGGCATCGCTTCCACCACAACAGAAAAATTCACAGAGAAGTCTCAAATAACCTGAGCGGTGCGATCATCTCCGCAACCTCATGTACTTTAAACATCCTTCTTCGCTAATGATCACTAGAATTCCTGCTTGACGACAATTGGCACATTTTTCATAGTGCTAAGTTTTTTGAATTTGAACTCTCCTTAAGAATGTTGATGACCTTGCCTTCTCTTTCCTTTGGCACCTTTGATTTTCCGAAGCTAACACATATTGGCACATCCTAATCATGTTATGGAGTTTTGCAACAACAACGACCTTAAATTAATTGTATGAGCCAACAAGTGCGTGATGTATGGCTTTGAGTGCTTAGCTCAAGGCCACCTGATCATCCTTTTCTCTGCAAAGAAAAATATTGCGGTGAGAATGTGATTTTGCATGGTGTAGTTTCAGCCTGTTGGTTCGATTTTTGATTGGTTGGCACTTCACAAGTCCAGGCACTGCAAACAATGCTGGTGCAATCTTGGTTCTAGGTAGAGATCTCTGTCGTCGGTACAAAACTAATTCATCCTTTGCCACCTGCAATCACATCACCTGAGACCTCGTGGGGTCACATTAAAGATACAAGGATCAATGTAAAACACTATTCTGTTGCAAACATATTTTATGCACAAAGGAGTTGGCACACCGTCGTGCTTATATAAGCTCGCTGAGAAATTCGTTTAACCTTTTGCATGTAGAAACAGGGCTATCCTATCTGGTGGTCGTTTGCTCAAGGCTTGTCCAGTGGTCACTTTCTGACCGCTTTTTTTGGTTTAACCGTGCGCGAGTTCGCTTTCTCTTTCTAGCAAAACAATAAATACTGGATGTCCCATACGTGAGCAAACCTCTTTCTTCCCCTTTCTCTGACTCACATCCGTATTAAAACTTTTCAAATTCGAAATTTTAAAATGTTTTATCTCTCAAACAGCAACTCCGATTTAAGATCCATTTTCATAATCGAATCCATCTCCACGAGATCTTCAAAACTAGCACCCATGTTAATATGTTTCGACAACTTTTTTTTGGCTAAAAGTTATCGACCCTCTCTATTTGAATAATCAACCCCTCCGTACTTGAGTGATCAAAGGTAAATGTATAAAATTATCAACCACTAAAGTTAATTTTATTTGAAATATTTTGACGAAATTTTAGCTCACATGTTATTAGCCGGTATTTCTTTTCCTAACAAATGTTTAACAAAATTTGTTATTTATGGAAATTGTTGCATTCATTTCCTACGAGATAAAAAAGAATGATGTCAGCGAGAATCTTTCTTATTTCTAAAATTCAAAATGTTTTATCTCCCAAATAACAACTTCAATTTAAGATACGTTATCCTAAAGAACTCGTCTTGACGAGATCTTCAAAACTAGCACCCATATTAATATGTTTCGACAACTTTTTTTTGGGCTAGAAGTTATCAACCCTGAAAATACCCGGTTACCCGTTATTTATGAACGGTAAATATAAATAATTACCAACCCTAAAAAGATAATTTTATTTAGAATATTTTAGCGACTCTTTTTAGTTTAGAACCTATCAACCCGTTGCCCCGTTACTTATCAACGGTGAATATAAATACCTATCAACCTTAAAAGGCTAATTTTATTTAGAATATTTTAGAAACTCTTTTGTAGTTTAGAAGCTATCAACCCGCTGCCCTATTATTTATCCGCCGTAATTATAAACAACTATCAATCCTAAAAAGTTAATTTCACTTAGAATATTTTGGCGAATATTTTTTTAGTTTACAAGCTATCAACCCGTCGCCTCGTTATTTATCAATGGTAAATATAAATAACTACCAACCATAAAAAGTATTTCATTTAGAATATTTTAGCGAATCTTTTTTAGTCTACAAGCTATCAACCCGGTGATCCGTAATTTATCAACATTAAATGTGAGAAATTACCAACCCTAATAGTTAATATCCTTAAGAATATTTTGCCACTATTTTTTAGTTCACAAGTGATCAACCTCTCCGGCCGTCATTTACAACGGTAAAATAGAAAAACTATCAACCCTAAAAGGTACATTTTGTTTATAATACATTTTTTTAGCTTACAACCTATCAACCCGGTGATTCATTATTTATCAACGGGAAATATAAATATTTATCAACAATAAAAAAGTAACTTTTAATTAGAATACATAAGTAACATTTTTAGCTTACAACCTATGCACCCGGTGCTCCGTTATTTATCAACGGTAAATATAAATAAGTATCAACCCTAAAAAAAAGTTAATTTCATTTAGAATATTTTAGCGACTATTTTTTAGTGTACAAGCTATCAACCCGGTGCTCCGTTATTTATCAACGGTAAAATAAATAACTATCAACCCCTAAAAATATTTCTTTTAGAATATTTCAGCGACTCTCTTTTAGTTTAGAAGCTATCAACCCAGTGCCCCGGTATTTATCAACATTAAAATATAAATAACTATCAACCCTAAGAAGTATTTCATTTAGAATATTTTAGCGACTCTTTCTTAGTTTACAATCTATCAACCCGGTGACCCATTATTTATTAGTGGTAAAAATAAAATAGCTATCAATCCAAAAAAGACAATTTCATTTAGAATATTTTAGCGACTCTTTTATTTACAAGTTATCAACCCGATGCCCCAGTATTTATCAACGGTAAATTTAAATACCCAGCAACCCTAAAAAGTAAATTTCATTTAGAATATTTTTGTGACTCTTTTTTTACAAGTTATCAATCCGGTGCCCCGGTATTTATGACAACACACGGATTTTTAAGTCCAGATGCCTATTATGTCATACATCGCAATCCCAGGAAGATTGTTTTTGCGAGACATAACAGTTGATATCATAGAGTCATCATTCATTACAAACCATAGTCTTCTTACAACAACGGATCACATGATCCACACTTACAATAATATTTGATTTAATGATCAACAAACATAACTCATAGCGGAAGCGAGTTAGTAGTAGTCCATCTAATCCACAGGAAACGCTTGACGTTAGAAGATGATCCTAGTTATCGTAGACGTCCTGTTGTCCGTTATCCTGATACTGCTGCTCCTCATCATAGTATGGCCATTTGAATAGCCAGGGACACAGCCATGAGTACTTTTAAAGTACTCGAAAAGTAATACTAATGTAAGTACTTATCAATTTTAGTAAGGGGTTGCTAAGCTCTAAGGTTATTTGCATAAAGCCAATTTTATTTCATAGGCAATTTTAAATGAAAGACTCCTCATTTGCCTAACTTAACTCAAGTAGGAACATAAGTGTCATTCCCACAACCATGTTGTGTTCAAGTCAAAATTCACCATTCAATTCACCATTCATTTTTAGAAATATCTGACAACGGAACAGTATGGCCTTTCCAATCTTCTGTAACCGTGGACATGGCTATTCGAATAGGTTTACACTCTGCAGAGGTTGCACACTTGTGCCACAACTTTTGATTACATCCGTCAGGGATAACCCTGAATAATCATAACTCAGTATGCGGATCATCAACCATAACCTTTCACTTATAAACTCTAGTATAGGCACCTCTCCCCATGAGTTTGGCCTTCCGGTGATAGCCAACTGTTATCCCGGGAACTGCACAGGGCTTGGGTCATACATTCACCTCATTTCACATCATTTCACTTTCAACGGAGGCAGCCTCGGCATAACCTCTATGACGCTTATTTAGAGGGAACCCATACTAAAGCGCATATGTTTCTAGTTAAGCCTTACCCATAATAAGGTATTGTGGGGGTACTCTAAAATTGGAATGGTATCGCATCCGAACCCAATCATCAGTTTTTGACAAAGTCACCATGTCATTCATGTCATATTCACCTTCAAAATCTTTCAATAGAATGACTCATCATTCCAAGGTTTTCAAAGTCATTGGTTTTCACATGTTTCCATCTAGAGTAGTCATTTTTAGTTAGCACTAGAAACTAGTCATGATGGGTGCTAATCTAGCTTGTATTTCTCTAGGCAACTTTTGATGTTCTTGTAACACTCTATACTTAGACCAAGATTGACTATAAGGTAAACTTTGATAAAATAAAGTAAAAGCTTGAGAGTAATAAAACTTGGGATTGGATCCTTAAAAAAAAATAGAAGTGTAATGGTGCCTTGCTCTAGTAGAGCTTTGCACTTGTGAGCTTGCAAGAGTATAGCTTGCCTTGAGTGGTGTATTGATCAAAGTGTTCTTCTTCCTCCTCGTAGACCTCCTCCTCCTGGTATTCCTCCGTACTAGCGTCTATAAACGGATACGAGGTATACAATCACCAAAAAATTATTAAGGGCTAGAGTAAGAACACACATGGTTCACACAAACTATTCTAACATCACATCCTTATTAACATGGTGGTTGACTTTTTTTTCTTTTTAAGAAAAATAATTTCCTCCCATTAAATTTTTTATTAGAGTTTCTATTTATTATCTTGGAGAAGTAATTTCCTCTCATTAAATCTTGTTAATATATAATCTCCTCAAATAATAAAGTATGAACACATGTTGACCAAGGTTAACACTTCATAATTATCATTTGGGAAAATGATTTAAATGAGATACTCCATCTCATGCAATTTAAATACAACTATGGAACAATTTAATATCACTAAGTAATTAAATATGAGGTGCTATAGACTAAGGTCATTACCTCATATTGGATTACTTAAGACCATGATTTAAATGAGAGAGTAACTCTCATACTTTTTAAATAAATAAATTTAAATAATTTAAATGGACTAGAAATGGCCACATAGCCATTATTTTGCTCTAGCCCATGATCATGGTAACTAACTATGCTATATTTTTACATAATCATGTAGAGTATTTGAAATGTGATTTATGAGAGTTGGAATCAACTCAAAATCATTTATGGTTAATTTTTAGTAAATGTTTGAAGTGGGAAAAGGCCCCGCCTTGTTATTTTTACCATATTATTTCTACAACAAATCTAGGGTTGAGACTGGTGTGGTTGGATAGATAATTTCATAAGATTAACAACTATATAAAATTTATCAAATTTGGTTCAGTAGATTTTATTCTATTCAAATTTGAAAAAGGGTCCAGTATAGAATTTCAATTGAAACGTAAAAACTAGATTTGAATTTTTGGGCCTGGCGGGAAAGCTTAACGGGCCACAGGGGTGAAAAACAAACGGGCCAGCCTAGCAGCGTGGCTCGCACGCGTGGGCTGCCTAACAAGGTGGGCTCCACCTGTCATTGATTATTTAAACGTGAAACGGTATGGTTCTATCTGGATCGCACGATTAGAACACGATCCAACGGATCATGTGCACCGTCATCGACGGCGAGAGACGGGCGCACTGGCGGCGTAGGTAGGGGGTCGGAGGGCCTACCGGTGCTCCGGTGATCGTGGGCGAGGTGCGCAGCAATGTTGGCGTGGACGGCGAGGCTCCAGGTACTAGCGGCTTCGCTCGAGGTGGCTCCAATCGACGACGATGTGCTGCAGGTACTGGCGGTTCTCCAGCGTCAAATTGGCGCTGCTCCGGTGATAATGTGGCGAGGGATTTGTTCGAGGAGAAGCAGAGATGGGAGGAGAGCTGGATGGTGTCAAGATTGAGGCGCGGGAGTGCTCTATTTATAGCAGCGGAGGGGTGCTGCGGGTGCCCGTGGAGGTCGATCATGGCGCGGACGTTCTGGTGCGCGAAGGGGCAAGGTAAGGACGGCACGGGGTAGATGGCATCATGGCGAGTCAAGCGTGATAGCTGGCGCGGCGAAAGCAAGATGGGACGGTGCAGGAGAGGGCGGCGCCTGCTACGGGTCCGGCGACAATTTTATTCGCGGGCGGCGGCGACAGAGCGCGTGCAGGGGCTTGAGCATGTCTACTGCGTAGCCGTTGGCGTGGAGATGCTTTGCGCAGAGACGGAGGGGTAGGGAAGGATGGAGGCGGCGGCGCGTGCTGTCGCTCTGGCGCGTCCAGTGCGCGGTGAGCGCGCAAGCTGGCATGCCTGGGATGCTTGGGCACGTACGGGGCTGGCCAATTCCGGCCTCTCGCGTGCCAGGGGTTGGCATGGGCTTGCTCAGTAGTTCCTGGAGATGCTCTGGGACAAGGTGAAAAGAAGAGGAAGGACCAGAGATGGGAGGTGGCATGGAGGTGGCAAGGGTGCTCGGCATGGGCTGGTTCTGATCATGTCCATGCTTTAATCATCAGTATAATGGCATGGTTTGGACCAGGGAACATAGGAGTACAAGTTTGATCAGGTTTGGTCTCAAGTTTAGGCCAAAAACCGTTGGGTAAAAGCATGTGTGTGTAAAGTTGATTCCTGCCTCCATGTGTTCGACCAAATGGCCGCAAGAACATTTTATTTGAATTTTGCAAATGTTTTTGGTGGAGTTGATTTGAATAATGTTTGGATCATAAAGGTGGTGGTGGTGTGCAAAATGGTGTTGGTTTGTGAAATTTCAAAATGTGTATGATCTACTTTTTATTTCAATGTTGCCACTTGTCATTCTTATATTAACCAAATGAGGCAGAGTCAACTATGGTGGTCAACACAAAAAGTGCTCACCTTGATGTGCTCTTGGATGAGGTGGAAAGAATTGGGAGGGTTTAGTTTAAGATTTGCTTAATAGAAAGGCTCAAAGTGGGTAACATTTTATTATGGGCATATTTGACCATTATCACATGTCTTTTGTTTTTGAATTTTCATTTGCTTTGATTTGTGTTTCTTTGAGTCAAAAGTGTTTGTTATTGGTCTATTGATGTTTCACAAGCATTGGCACAAGCCATTGTGGCCTCTTGGTTGAGGATTTGTAAAGTTGGCCATACTCACATAGGTTTTTTTTCCTTTTATTTTCCTTCTTGCTTATTTTATTTCTTTTTGATCTCAAATAGTAAGTGTTTAGGGTTTTAGAGGTATTAGAAACACTCAAGCAAATAATCATGGCACAAGTCAAACCAAATATGCATGATCACTATGCACACTATGCAACATATTAAAAGTTTTTTTGTTAGTTCCAAAATTTGAATAATTGGATTTCCTTTTCTTTATTGATTTAAAATCTTGGGATGTTACAAACCCTTCCCCCTTACAAGATCTCGTCGAGATCTTAAGAAAAACTAGGTACTAAAGAGATCTGGGAATTCAGTCCTCATGTAATCTTCGCGCTCCCAAGTGGCTTCTTCTTCGGTATGGTTGCTCCATTGAATCTTCAGGAACTTGATACTCCTGGTGCGGGTGGTTCTAAAAGCTTCTTCCAAGATGCGAATAGGTACTTCACGATAGGTCAAGTCCTTGTTGATATCCACTGATCTGTGATCGATGTTGTTGAAAACCTCCGTCTTCTCAGGAACTTCTAAACACTTCCGAAGTAACGAGATGTGAAACACGTCATGTACAGCTGCCATTTCCTCCGGCAGTTCCAGCTGATAAGATACTTCTCCTCAGTGACTCAGAACTTTGAAGGGTCCAACATATCGGGGTGCAAGCTTTCCTCTAAGCTGGAATCTCTGCATTCCTTTAAAGGGTGATACTTTGAGATACACAAAGTCTCCGATATTGAAGGTCATCTCTCGGCGTCTCTTGTTGGCGTAACTCTTTTGTCTCGACTGAGCAGTCTTGAGGTATTCGCGGATCTTGTGAACCTTCTCTTCAGCTTCTTGGAGAATATCTGGGCCGAAGATTTGACTATCTCAGATTTCCGACCAGTTCAGAGGGGTACGACACTTCCTTCCGTACAAAGCTTCAAAGGGGGCCATTTGCAAACTGGCTTGATAACTGTTGTTGTATGAGAATTCTGCGTAAGGCAGGCAGTCTTCCCATTTAGATCCATATTCGAGCACACAGGCTCTCAACATATCTTCCAGTATCTGGTTGACTCTTTCGGTCTGTCCATCAGTCTGCGGGTGATAAGCTGTGCTGAAATTCAGACGGGTTCCTAAACCCTCATGTACTTTACTGAGTATCTTGAGGTGAATTGGGATCCTCTATCTGACACAATTGACTTGGGGGTTCCGTGCAGGCTGACTATTCTGGAGATGTATAACTCAGCTAGCTTCGGGCCCTGATAGGTGGTCTTGACGGGGATGAAATGGGCTACCTTGGTTAATCTATCAACCACTACCCAAATAGAATCATTTCCTCTACTTGATTTGGGAAATCCGGTGATGAAGTCCATCCCGAACGAATCCCACTTCCACTCAGGAATCTGTAATGGCTGCAGTAATCGTGCGGGTCGCTGATGCTCGGCCTTGACTCTCTGACAGATATCACACTTGGCGATGTAGGTTCCGATCTCTCTCTTCATTCCATGCCACCAAAATTGTTCCTTCAAGTCTTGGTACATCTTGGTTCCTCCGGGATGAATGGAGTAAAGGGTGTCATGGGCTTCCTTCAGAATGACTTGTTTCAACTCCGAATCTGACGGCACACATAGGCGTCCGTTGTACCAAAGAACTCCTTCTTCATCTTTGGTAAATCCCGATGCCTTTCTTGCAGCTATTTGACTCTTGATTCCATCAATGCTAGCATTTCCCTTCTGGGCTTCCTTTATCTGACTAATCGAGGTAGGTTGGAGTTCAATGCTTGCTAGGAATCCTTCACTAACTAGCTCCAGTCCTAAACTGCTCAAATTCTTGATGCAAACTAGGTTGCTCTTCTGCGATCATGGAGTTCAAGCGACACGGCAGTCACCACATCCGCTTTGGCTTTAGGGTGGTAGTGAATTTCCATGTCATAATCCTTGATTAACTCTATCCATCTTCTCTGCCTCATATTCAGCTCCTCTGGGTGAAGATATACTTCGGGCTCTTGTGATCCGAATATTCGCATCGATTACCCATGAGGTAATGACGCCATACTTTCAGGCTAAAACTATTGCGCTAGCTCTAAGTCATGGGTTGGATAATTCTGCTCATGTTGCTTCAGTTGCCTAGACAGATATGATATCACCTTGCCTTCTTGCATCAACACACATCCAAGACCAACCTTGGAGGCATCACAGTAGACGTCAAATGGCTTGGTGATGTCCGGCATGATCAATATTGGGGCTGAGGTCAATCTGCTCTTGAGCTGCTGGAAACTCTCTTCACATTTATCAGTCCATTCAAACTTCTTGTCTTTCTTCAATAGTTGGGTCATTGGTCTTTCTATGCTTCAAAATCCTTCAACGAATCTGCGGTAATATCCCGCTAATCCAAGAAATGCACGGACTTCAGTCTGAGTGGTTGGGGCCTTCCATTCTGCAACAGTCTTGATCTTTGGGATCAATGACCAATTCCCTCCCTACGAACAAAGATATGTCCCAGGAATCCTACTTCCTTTAACCAAAACTCACATTTGCTGAACTTGGCATACAACTGATGCTCCCTAAGGGTTTCCAGGACAACTTCCAAATGCTGCTCGTGTTCTTCTTCTGACATGGAGTAGATTAGAATGTCGTCGATGAAAACAATGACAAACTTATCCAAAAAGTACATAAAGATCTTATTCATGAGGTTCATGAAATAAGCGGGGGCATTGGTCAATCCAAATGACATGACATTGTACTTATACAATCCATATCTGGTGGTGAAGGCAGTTTTGGGGATATCCGTTGCATGAATCTTCAGTTGATGGTAACCAGTCCTAAGATCAATCTTAGAGAACACTTTGCAGTCAGCTGGTCAAACAGGTCTTCTATCTTTGGCAAAGGGTATTTGTTCTTGATGGTGACATCGTTAAGCTTACGGTAATCCGTACATAAACGAGTGGCACCGTCCTTCTTATCCACAAACAAAACTGGGGATCTCCAGGGCGACGCACTTGGTCGAATCAGACCTTTGTGTAGCATATCATCCAGTTGTTTCTTCAGTTCCACTAACTCTGCTGGGTTCATACTATAGGCTCTCTGGGCTATGGCCTGTTCCGAGGATTAACTCAATGATAAACTCGATATCCGATCGGGGCATGCGGGTAGATCACCAGGAAACACATCGAGGTATCGAGAGACGACCCTGATCTGATCCAAGGTTGGTTTGGCTAAGCATTGGTTGCAGGTGAACTTTCTAGTCAGCCTTTCAAACACGTGTTCTACTAACACTCCGGTGCTACTAGTCATGGTGATGGCCTTCTTGGCACAATCGATCAATCCATCATGTTTCGACATCCAATCCATACCTAGTACTACTTGCAAACCTTTTGTTCCCAGCACAATCAAATTTTCATAAAAATCAATTTCATGAATTCGATGGTACATCTTTGCAAATTTTTCTAGCTTTTGTAGTTGAACCGGTATTTGAACTATCATGACATGCTTCAACTGATGGGTTGAATCTTAGTAGTGCATGCAAAATCTTGATAAACGAGATGCGATGCTCGAATCAAACAACACTCTTACGTGCGAGTTAACAGAAAACATATCCAACACAACATCTGGCGCTTCTTGGGCTTCTTCGGCACTCATGTGAAAGAGGCGGCCGCTGCGGTTGTTCGGGTTGTTCGGGGCAAACTTCCTGCCGGTGGTGACACGACGTTGCTGCTGAGCAGGTGCAGCGGTATTGGGGGCAGTCTTGGCTAACCTTTTGGGGCACTCATTGGAGTAGTGACCCATGATTCCACATTCATAACAAGTGATCGTGGACTTGTCCTTGGGGGTGATGGGAACAACATTGCTCCCAGTTCTTGGAGCAGTGTTGGTGTTGTTGTGGTTGCCGGGGGCTCTCATTGGGGCACGGTTGAAGTTGTTGGTGTTGGCATGGTTGTTGTTGTTGTTGTTGTTGTGGCCTTCTGGCCTTGGGTGTCCTCCACTCCGATTCTGGAAACTCGGATGTGACATTGGCATCGGGGGCTTGTTGTTTCTTGGGGCAAATCCTCCGCTTGAGTTTGGGCGATACCTTGGGGTATTGCTGGGCCCACTCTGGTGCATCATGCGGAGTTTGCGGTTCTCATTTGCTTGATGGAGCTTTCCCTCCATCTGGATGGCTGAGTCCACCAGGGCTTCTAAGTCAGCAAAGGGAATGTTGACCAGCACAGTCTGCATCTCATCATGCAATCCGTTCATGAATCTTTCCTTCCTTTTCTCAGTGGTGTCGGTCTCATCCGGGGCGTACCTTGACAGAGTGAGGAATCTATCGCGGTATTCTACCACGGACATCCTGCCTTGTTTGAGTTCCCTGAACTCATCCCTCATCTTCTTTATCAGACCCGGGGGCATGTGATACTTGTTGAACTTGAGCTTGAAATCTGCCCAAGTCATTATCTGTCTTGCATTCATAGCACGGGTGCTTGTCCACCAGGCTCTTGCCGGTCCTGCTAGGTAATGGGTGGCGAACAACACTTTCTCTGCGGCTTCTACTCCCGCAACTTCCAAGTTGTTCTCCATTGTCTGGAGCCAGTCATCAGCATCTAGTGGCTCTTCAGTCTTGCTGAACATTGGAGGGTTCGTGTTCTGAAAGTTCTTGAGTTTGGATCCTGGGTGATCATGGTTTCCATGGCCTTGGTTGTTCTGAGCTATTTGCTGCAGGGCTGCGATATTGGCTTGTCTTTTAGCTCTTTCAGCCTCTCGATCAGCCATCATCATCTGCATCATTCCATCCTGACTGGTGCTGCGGGTTGGAGGGGCCATCTGAATATTGAGATAGATCATGAGATAAGAGGGAATTTTCTATGGCTTGTTTTTGGGTAAGTTTAGAAATTTAAAAATTGAGTACTTGTCATGTTGAAAACAACAACACTTTCATTCATTCAAACAACACACATTACAAGCTAACACGTCAATGGTTTTAAGAACCATTCCACCACTCTATGATACAAGGGATTGGATACAAACTCACACCTACGCAAGTGCTCAAGTGAAACTACTCATCATCATCCACATCGATCGGGATGAAGCCATCCTCTCCGGTCTCCATGAACTCATAACCTTCCACATCAGTGTGGAAGTCCAGGTCCTCATCGTCCTCATAGTCATCATCATCACTCAGGAATGCATTTCCCCCCTGAATGTCTTCTCCTTCTCCCTCCAGGTCATGCAGCTGCTCTTCTTGCGCCTTAACAGTTGCCTCCAAGGTCACTATCTTCTCGCGAAGGCGAGCGATGTTGTAGTCCTTCTTGGCACGCTGCCGGCAGAGTGTCTTGCGCTCATGGGCAAGGATCCTGATGGTATCGGTCTGCTGCGCGATGTGGGCGTGAGTCTGGTTGGCGTAGACACGGGAGTTGTCCAGCTCCTTCTGGGTCTCGTGCAGCATATAGTCCAGATGCTCCACGTGATGCTTCAGCTCGGGGTGGGACTGCAGGTCCATGGGGCCTCCAATGGAGTCATGCCTTGCCAAGTGAGCAAAGCGAGTCCCACGGATCTGAGTCTCGTTCTGCCCACACAGACGGGCAAGTGCTTCCTGAAGAGCACGAGCGAGTCCGTCCAGCCAGTTGTTCTCCCGGATGGAGAACTGGATCCTCTCGGACCTGGGAGGCTCCATCTTGCCCCTCAGATCAGCGGTGAAAATCCACTGAAGTTCCCCTCCGGGCTGGTCGTTGACTTCATTTCCGAAGAACTCGGGGTGGGGGCGCTCAAGGTACTCCGACATGGCATTGAGGTCCCTCTCGAAGATCAAGTCCCCGCCATTTCCAAGCTGGTAAAACTTGGTGTTGGTCACGTGCTCCATCTGTAAGAGAATTAGACGAGTAAGTTATAGAGGTGCAAGAGTGTCAAAGTTTTATGTAAAATTACAAGCAAAAGGTAGAGCATGAATTTCTCCTTTGAAAAAGATCTCAAGGGTAAGAGGGTGAATAAGTTTTCAAAGATATTCACTTCCTTTGTTTTTGAAACTAAATTTTTCAGACGTCCATTCTAACTAGGGTCTCCTAAGGTCAAACAATGGCCATACCAACTTGTCAACACCCGGATTTTTAAGTCGGATGCCTATTATGCCATACATCAATCCCAGGAAGATTGTTTTTGCGAGACATGACATTGATATCATAGAGTCATCATTCATTACAAACCATAGTCTTCTTACAACAACGGATCACATGATCCAAACTTACAATAATAGTTGATGTAATGATAAACAAACACAACTCGTAGCGGAAGCGAGGTAGTAGTAGTCCATCTAATCCACATGCAACGCTTGACGTTAGAAGATGATCCTAGTTATCGTAGACGTCCTGCTGTCCGTCATCCTGATACTGCTGCTCCTCTTTATAGTCTGGCCATTTGAATAGCCAGGGACACAGCCATGAGTACTTTTAAATTACTCGCAAACTAATACTAATGTAAGTACTTATCAATTTTAGTAAGGGGTGCTAAGCTCTAAGGTTATTTGCATAAAGCCAATTTTATTTCATAGGCAATTTTAAATGAAAGACTCCTCATTTGCCTAACTTAACTCAAGTGGGAACATAAGTGTCATTCCCACAACCATGTTGTGTTCAAGTCAAAATTAACCATTCAATTCACCATTCATTTTTAGAAATATCTGACAACGGAACAGTATGGCCTTTCCAATCGTCTGTAACCGTGGACACGGCTATTCGAATAGGTTTACACTCTGTAGAGGTTGCACACTTGTGCCACAACTTTTTATTACATCCGTCAGGGATAACCCTGAATAATCATAACTCAGTATGCGGATCATCAACCATAACCTTTCACTTATAAACTCTAGTATAGGCACCTCTCCCCATGAGTTTGGCCTCCGGTGTGCAACTGTTATCTCGGGAGCTGCACAGGGCTTGGGTCGTACATTCACCTCATTTCACATCATTTCACTTTCAATGGAGGCAGCTCTCGGCATAACCTCTATGACGCTTGTTTAGAGGAACCCATACTAGATAAGTTTCTAGTTAAGCCTTACCCATAATCGGGTATTGGGGTACTCTAAAATTGGAATGGTTTCGCATCCGAATCCAATCATCAGTTTTTGTCAAAGTCACCATGTCATTCATGTCATATTCACCTTCAAAATCTTTCAATAGAATGACTCATCATTCCAAGGTTTTCAAAGTGATTGGTTTTCACATGTTCCCATCTAGAGTAGTCAATTTTAATTAGCACTAGCAACTAGTCATGAGGGGTGCTAATCTAGCTTGTATTTCTCTAGGCTACTTTTGATGTTCTTGTAACACTCTATACTTAGACCAAGATTAACTATAAGGTAAGCTTTGATAAATAAAGTAAAAGCTTGCAAGAATAAAACTTGGGATTGGATCCTTAAACAAAAATAGAAGTGTAATGGTGCCTTGCTCTAGTAGAGCTTTGCACTTGTGAGCTTGCAAGAGTATAGCTTGCCTTGAGTGGTGTATTGATCAAAGTGTTCTTCTTCCTCCTCGTAGACCTTCTCCTCCTGGTATTCCTCGGTACTAGCATCTATAAACGGATACGAGCTATACAATCACCAAACAATTTTTAAGTGCTAGACTAAGCACACACATGGTTCACACAAACTATTCTAGCATCATCCTTATTAACATGGTGGTTGACTTTGTTTCTTTTTAAGAAAAATAATTTCCTCCCATTAATTTTTTTATTAGAGTTTCTATTTATTATCTTGGAGAAGTAATTTCCTCTCATTAAATCTTGTTAAGATTTAATCTCCTCAAATAATAAAGTATGAACACATGTTGACCAAGGTCAACACTTCATAATTATCATTTGGGAAAATGATTTAAATGAGATACTCCATCTCATGCAATTTAAATACTACTATGAAACAATTTAATATCACTAAGTAATTAAATATGAGGTGATATAGACTAAGGTCATTACCTCATATTGGATTACTTAAGACCATGATTTAAATGAGAGAGTAACTCTCATACTTTTTAAATAAATAAATTTAAATAATTTAAATGGACTAGAAATGGCCACATAGCCATTATTTTGCTCTAGCCCATGATCATGGTAAACAACTATGCTATATTTTTACATAATCATGTAGAGTATTTGAAATGTGATTTATGAGAGTTGGAATCAACTCAAAATCATTTATAGTTAATTTTTAATAAATGTTTGAAGTGGAAAAAGGCCCTGCCTTGTTATTTTTACCATATTATTTCTACAACAAATCTAGGGTTGAGACGGTGTGGTTGGATAGATAATTTCATAAGCTTTTCAAATATATAAAATTTATCAAATTTGGTTTAGTAGATTTTATTCTATTCAAAATTGAAAAAGGGTCCAGTATTGAATTTGAATTGAAACAGAAAAACTAGATTTGAATTTTTGGGCCTGGCGGGAAAGCTTAACGGGCCACAGGGGTGAAAAACAAACGGGCCAGCCCAGCAGCGCGGCTCGCACGCGTGGGCTTCCTGGCAAGGTGGGCTCCACCTGTCATTGATTATTTAAACGCGAAATGGTATGGTTCTATCTGTATCGCACGATTAGAACACGACCCAACAGATCATGTGCATCGTCATCGACGGTGAGAGACGGGCACACTGGTGCCGCAGGTAGGGGGTCGGAGGGCCTACCGGTGCTCCGACGATCGTCGGCGAGGTGCGCAACAACGTTGGCGTGGACGGCGAGGCTCCAGGTACAAGCGGCTTCGCTCGAGGTGGCTCCAATCGACGATGATGTGCTGCAGGTACTGGTGGTGCTCCGACGTCAAATTGGCGCTGCTCCGGCGATAATGTGGCGAGGGATTTGCTCGAGGAGAAGCAGAGATCGGAGGAGAGCTGGATGGTGTGAAGATTGGAGGCGCGGGTGTGCTCTATTTATAGCAGCGGAGGGGTGTTGTGGGTGCCCGTGGAGGTCGATCATGGAGCGGCCGTTCTGGTGCGCGAAGGGGCAAGGTAAGGACGGCATGGGGTAGCTGGCATCATGGCGAGTCTCGCGTGCTAGCTGGCGCGGCAAAAGCAAGATGGGACGGTGCAGGAGAGGGCGGCGCCTGCGACGGGTCTGGCGACAATTTTATTCGCGGGCGGCGGCGACAGAGCGCGCGCAGGGGTTTGAGAATGTCTAATGCGTAGCCGTTGGCGTGGAGATGCTGTGCGCAGAGACGGAGGGGTAGGTAAGGACGGAGGCAGCGGCGCGTGCTGTCGCTCTGGCGTGTCCAGTGCGCGGTGAGCGCGCATGCTGGCATGCCTGGGATGCTCTGGGCACGTACGGGGTTGGCCAATGCCGGCCTCTCGCGTGCCAGGGGTTGGCAAGGGCTTGCTCAGTAGTGCCTGGAGATGCTCTGGGACAAGGTGAAAAGAAGAGGAAGGGCCAGAGATGGGAGGTGGCATAGAGGTGGAAAGGGTGCTCGGCATGGGCTGGTTCTGATCATGTCCATGCTTTAATCATCAGTGTAATGGCATGGTTTGGACCAGCGAACATAGGAGTACAAGTTTGACCAGGGTTGGTCTCAAGTTTAGGCCAAAAACCGTTGGGTAAAAGCATGTGTGTGTAAAGTTGATTCCTGCCTGCCATATGTTCGACCAAATGGCCGCAAGAACATTTTATTTGAATTTTGCAAATATTTTTGGTGGAGTTGATTTGAATAATGTTTGGAGCATAAAGGGTGGTGGTGGTGTGCAAAATGGTGTTGGTTTGTGAAATTTCAAAATGTGTATGATCTACTTTTTATTTCAATGTTGCCACTTGTCATTCTTATATTAAGAAAATGAGGCAGAGTCAACTATGGTGGTCAACACAAAAAGTGCTCACCTTGATGTGCTCTTGGATGAGGTGGAAAGAATTGGGAGGGTTTAGTTTAAGATTTGCTTAATAGAAAGGCTCAAAGTGGGTAACATTTTATTATGGGCAGATTTGACCATTATCACATGTCTCTTGTTTTTGAATTTTTCTTTGCTTTGATTTTTGTTTCTTTGAGACAAAAGTGTTTGTTATTGGTCTATTGATGTTTCACAAGCATTGGCACAAGCCATTGTGGCCTTGGTTGAGGATTTGCAAAGTTGGCCATACTCGCATAGGTTTTTTTTTCTTTTTATTTTCCTTCTTGCTTATTTTATTTCTTTTTGATCTCAAATAGTAAGTGTTTAGGGTTTTAGAAGTATTAAAAACACTCAAGCAAACAATCATGGCACAAGTCAAACCAAACATGCATGATCACTATGCACACTATGCAACATATTAAAAGTTTTTTGTTAGTTCTAAAATTTGAATAATTGGATTTCCTTTTCTTTATTGATTTAAAATCTTGGGATGTTACAATTTATCAACGGTATATTTAAATACCTAGCAACCCTAAAAAGTAAATTTTATTTGCAACTAAAATTCCACTGTTTTAATTTACAATTTAAAACAGTACTTAATTTGAGTAGCAAGTGGTAGTTCATTTGAGTTGCAAGTGGATCTCCCACCCGTTATTTCCCCCCTAAAAACCACTAGCCCGAAAAAAGGGAATTATAAAAATTAATTCAAAAAAACATGAATTACTATACGAAAATAACAAAAAAATGGAATTACAAAAAGAGAATTGTCAAAAAGGGAATTGTAAAAAGAGAATTGTTCAAAGTGAAACATTAATTAGCGTACAAAATACCAATTAAAAGCGAATTGCAAAATACACGATCCACATGGTCCGGTCCAATCATTCATGCATCTAGGCATGGGCAGGTGCATAGCATGCAATCAGCATGTGCATGTGCAAGGCGATTACTGAGAATAAATGTGGCAAGTAATTAGTGAGAAAGGAAGTGGCAGGTGTATGTGTATGGCTGCATGTGAAAGGGATTGCACAAAATTAAACGACAAAATATGCATGGCCCACATGTGTATTAGTGGAGTTGCATGTGCATGTGCGATTAGTGCGGAACTGCATGTAGAAAACAACAAAAAAAAAAACAGCAGAGAAAGGGAATTGAATCACGCTCCGCGTGAGCGCTTCGCGCAAGAAAACGACCGCGCTCGCGGTCAAAGGCGAGGGAGGGAATCTGGTAGAAACACCTTATACGCATGACTAACGAGTACAAGGGCTTTCCTGGGACCATAGTCTGTCTCTCTTTCTCCATAACGGTCTGGCTGGTCACACTTTTGCGTTTATGGATCACAGGCCACACTGGTTGGCCTCTGCGGCTTCTTTAATGAGCATTCCATTTGTGGAGATTATTCAACGTTTCATACGAGTACTTGTTTGTAGCAGTGATTTATGTAATAAGTAGTATGTTAAGAGAACCAGAACTGACATGCTTCGTCATGGCATCGATGTAATGGCTCCAGAGGCGTCACTTTCCTTCGTGGACCCAAGCAAACCGTCCTCTCTTTCTCACCTTTTGCAACAGAGTAGAGCATGTCCACCGGCGCGTTCTATATAGTACCCGGCAATAACGTTGAGATATTGCTAGGGAAATCCATTCCACACCCACGAATCCAATACAGCTAACACTAGTGGAAAACGGGGCTACAGGCCCGGTCTATTTGGGCCTTCAGTCCCGGTTTCCAAACCGGGACCAATTAGGCGGGACTAAATGGCCCCCCCTTTAGTCCCGGTTCAAAAAGGCACCGGGCCTAAAAGCTGCGCCACGTGGTGCGGCCAGGGAGCTCGCGGTGGAAGGCCTTTGGTCGGTTGTGAGTACGAACCGGGCCTGGTACTCTGCCGCGGAGAATTCCTATTTCTCCGCCACGGGTTTAGGGTGCGACGGCGTTTCTGCCGTGAAAACAGAGTGTTTACATGCAGTGAGTTTCAACAATGCATATATATCATTCAAGAAACCACAAACAATCGTCGTGAATATATATAGACATCGTCAACAGTACACGTAATGCATGCATATCAAGTCGGATCTCTTTACTAAATCTATTAGCTTCTACAAAGTTGCTCAACACCTAGCTATGACCTTCGCCTAGTGCTCTCCACCTGGGGTTATGCACTCGGTAATAAAGAATCCCGCGAGTTCCTCTTGAATTGCTCGTATTTGATCCTCCGTTATGAGACTGTCCCGCAGGCGTATCATCTATATTTAAAAAAGGAGATCAATATATGAATGGAAATCATACAATAGATGGTACTAATTAAGATAATTGTGAGAATTTGTTATCATACACGAGTGGCATGTATTTGGGCATCCCCACCCTTGGGACAGGTCATGTCACGAATGAAGGTGCAGACGTAGTATCCACATAAGTTATTCCCGCGTTCCTGCCACATACACTTTACGAAAAAATAGTTCGATCAAACTAATAATCAAGCATCGTATTGAAAGTAAATATCATACATAGAGTTTCACGGACATAGCTATATATATAGTACTACTTACAGGGTAATCTTCAAATGTAAGCTCCGGTTTCATTTACCCGGAACAGTAGTGATGAACCGTTTCCAAGCCCTGCCCGGCAAAAAATAATGAGTAAATGAGTTATTGATTAGTTGATGATATCGTCGAATTAGAACAGATGAAGATGCCAATACGAAATTGATTGAAATTACCTCTGAAGGATGACAGCCATGTCCGCCCATTCCGCATATTCTTTACGTTTCGAGTCCATGACCTTTACGACTCCTTTGTGAAGATCAATGATAAGGAGAATAAAGTGAAATCTGCACAAGCATAGCTCAATGATTAGGAGAATAAAGTGGAAGCTGCACAAGCATAATGTATGTTATATATAACACTCACTTGAAGTTGTAGGGAAAGAATATTTCCTCTTTGTTTGCTTGCTTCACTAAAAACATTACCATGTTGTCCTCTGTGTCCTTGGCGAAGTCTCGAACCGTAACTTCATGAACTGTGTCTGGGTCATGAACCCCAGCGGTAGGAGCTTGCCTCTTTTGCATTCGAGCTTCTTCATTCTGCATAATTAAATATATAGCGTACACAAAGAATATAGTGAGGATAATTGTTAGTGCAAATGAATGAGCGCTGAGCTACAGACTTAATTACATAAATAAATCACTTACAGGCAGTAGCAACTGATGACAGCTTTGTCGAGGCGTCTTGATTGAATAACTGAAACAGTTCTTCTAACTCAAGGTTTATCTCCTCGTTCCCCCGGAAGTAATGTTCATCTCTAAGATACACCGTGAGGTAGCGATCACCTCTTCGACAAGCTTTCAGGTACCAGTCATGCAACCTTCGCATCTTAGTACCTAGACGCGCGAGCTCGCCAGGTTTGACGAGATCTTTTCTGTGTCTATACTTGTTTACCACTTGCGCCGTTGGATAGTAATCTTCGTAATCAACTGATGCTCCCTGAGCTCTAGCCTCCCGTTCGATCATCGATGCCGTCTCTGGATCATCATAGGGCTGCACGACGAAGGGGGGTATGGCCTGATTGTCCTGCTGTCCAAGCTGGGCGACTTTTTTTTCTTCTTTGCTCGCTCTATAGGACTGTCCAAGAGAGCGGTCATGATCAGATCTCAGCTCAGGTCTCTTCATTCTCGTCTCGGCAAAGTTCTTCATTGTTTGCGGTTTAATAAACATCTTCTTCGGCGCAAGAAACGCCTTTTGCTCTTCAGTCTGCTCATGTGGTAACAACTCTGGAGTCTGTGCCCTCATCGGAGTTGATGATCTCTTCGGAGCTATAGGAGGTGCCGCGGTTAGCTTCCTCTTTTGCTTAGGTGGAGGCGGGTCTCCGCGAGGAGGAGGAGGCGGCGGAGTGTTTTCACGCGGAGGAGACTGCTCATGCACGGGGGAATCATCATCGCGCATAGGAGAATCATCGCGCGGAGGAGACTGATCACGCGGAGGAGACCCTGCGGGTGGCGGAGGAGGCGGAGGAGGTGGCCTGCGGTGGCTTCTCACCTGGAAACACAATGTTCTCCTTCCGCCATTGCACGGTGGTTCTACGGGCTTCTCCCGTTCTTTGATTTCCCCATCTTCACCTGCGGGGTGCTCAAGCACCATCCCCTCATAATCTCTCAACACTTCATCCACCATCACAACAACAAAGTCGTCTTGGACCGGACGGCAATGGTAAGACCTTGTAGGTAAGAAGATGCCGACCGCCGCCTTGAAGGATAGGTTGAAAACTTTAACATGCAGCTCACAAGGACGGCTCTCAGTGAGATCATCCACGGGGTAGGGAGGAGGTTCGACCACCTCATCATTAATATGATCGGCCTGCTGAGAGGAAGCTACGCTGCTTCTCCGGTGTTGTTGAGATTGCAGCGGGACGAGGGCATCGAGCAATGGCGCAGGATCTACAGCCTGCCCCTGAGCCATCTGGGATGTAAGTACTTGGGTTACCATGGTTAATTGGGCTTGCATGGTGGTAAAACCCTCCTCTAAGGTCGCTATGCGGTCTGTTTCCCTTGCCTTTCTCCTCTCATGGCTTTTATCAGGAAATCTCTTCCTTTCCGCGGGAAAGCCAATGTTCCACGGAACGGAGCCTTCTGTGCCTCGTGTTCGTCCGCCGTGTTCTTTGTTCCCAGGGCGCGTGTCAGCTCATCGTTCTCTCTATCGGGCTGGAACCTCCCCTCTCCACGTCCTTATGTGCTTTTTCCAGGGCTTCAATGGGAAACTTCAGATGAGCTTTCTTATAGATACTTCCCTGTTTCGGATGCAACGTTCCCCCAATCCCGTAGAACCACTCCTTGCACCGTTCGATCCAACCGTGTGTCCCTAATCCGATCCGTTTCTGGTCAGTTCCGCCTCCTGCCTCCCACTTAGGACGGTTAGCCCCTGTATCCATCTGGACCCAGAATTTGGTGATATTTCTTCAACGCAGCATTTGCCTTATTTGTTTCCGACCTTTTCTTAAATTCTTCCGACTCCGTGCTGTACTTCACGAATTCGTCCCAGTGATTTTTACCTTCTCACTGTCCGGAGTCTTCTTTTTCTTGATAAGGCCGCGCAATCTTTTCTTGTGGTTCTTGAATAGTTCGGCCATCTTCTTCTTGGCAAACTCGGTGAGGGCATGCTCCATCTTGGCCTTTTCAGCGGCACCCCCTCTTCGGGTACTATGTTGAAATGTGACATGAGCTTGGTCAGAATGCTGTTTTTGGCTACATCATCGATATAAAGACCTTGAGCTTCTTCCTCTGCAGACAGCACTAGTCCCTTTGGCTTGTTCCATTCTCGAACGGTGATCGGGACGTGGTCCCTAACAAGCACTCCGCATTGAGCTATGAATGCCTTTGCACCTTTCTCTGGAGCAATCGGTTTACCATCCTTAGCGATGTGGGTGATGTCGTGCCTAACACCGTCGTCCAACTTTTTGGCCGGGCCTCGCTTCCTCGACTTTACAGAAGAAGTGCTCGATCCGGAGGGCTAAAAAGAAATAATTCATAGTCAGTACAATTTAATTGGTTAATGCATCTAGTCGATCAACAACGGCTTAATTAATTTATATACCTGGGTGATAACTACGGTTCCGGAGCCATTATGATGATCTTCTTCCTCACCGGCGCCATTAGGATCTTCTTCCTCAATATTCTCCGCTCCCTCACCGGAGTCATTCAAAAAAGTTGCTGTGACATCGTC
Organism: Lolium multiflorum; assembly: GCA_030979885.1. Lineage (NCBI taxonomy): Eukaryota > Viridiplantae > Streptophyta > Magnoliopsida > Poales > Poaceae > Lolium > Lolium multiflorum. The sequence continues at coordinate 134,613,900 of CM061750.1, read as the reverse complement.
ACCGCCATCATCTGGAATAACGACGTCGTCGCGATCATCCAGAGTACCGTTGGCTATGAGGTCAGCCATGAAATTTTTTTGAGTTTCATCTCTCTCCATGCTTTCTACAACGACCTGCAAGCTATATATAGGAACCATCATATGATCAAATTAAGGATAATGCAGAAAACTGAAAATGGAGTTACATATGTAGTTCTTAACTAAGGATCGATAATATAGTGCTGAAAGCAGATAGTGCAGTTACATGCATACATAGATCGGGTTCATGTTTATTTAACCCTAATACATCAATCAATACTACAACCTCTCAACCGCGCCGACCGGGACCTGAGCCGCGCCGGGTGAACACCCAAAGCCACGGAACAGTCACGGGAGCATAGCTAACATGAGATCCCTGCATAACGCTCCATCCGGTCCTATACATGTTGTCTAACGCATACATGTAACGGCGAACGTGCTCGTCCTCCGCCGCAATGCGCTGAGCTACCTCCTCCGGCGGGGCCGGCTCCCTCTGAAACGACCGTGGCCCATAAGACCTCCACCAAAGAATATCCGGGTCGACGACGGGACCCGGATTCCGCACCAAGGTGCGCGACCCGGAAGCTAAGACCTCCCAGTGCCACCCCGGCGGAGCCCAGTCCCGGACCTCCCCGCTGCTGCATCTCCTCTAGAAGAGTCGGACCACGGCGCGGCGCTGTCGCGGCATCGTAGCTACGAAAACAAATCATATATATATATATATATATATATATATATATATATATATATATATATATATATATATATATATATATATATATATATATGTGTGTGTGTGTACCAACGTTAACATAAATTAAAAATAACTTCACTACTTTTATGTTAGGCGCGCCGGCACTACATACTCTATTTTGGGGGCGCCGACAGGGGCGTCGGCACTACCGTATTTTGGGGGCGCCATCGCGAGCGTAGTGGTTACCGGCGCGGCGGCCCTCATAACGGCGTCGGCACTACCGTATTTTACTAACTAAATTTTCTAAGTATTGTTTTAACTAATTTTTCTAACTTTTTATGTAACTATTGTTTCTAATTTTACTAACTAATTTTACTAACTAAATTTTCTAACTATTGTTTTAACTAATTTTTCTAACTTTTTATCTAACTTTTTATGTAACTATTGTTTCTAATTTTACTAACTAATTTTACTAACTATTTTTTCTAACTAATTAACCTAACAAACTAATCTAACAAATGACTAAAAAAAGAAAAAAAGAGGAGAAGGTGGGCGCGCGGCGGCGCGGAGAGGAGGCGCGGTGGCGGGGGCGCGGGGAGGCGCGGTGGTGGGGGCGCAGCCGTCGCACGCCGCCGATGTAACGGAATCCGTGCGGGCGGCGAAAAAAAAACGCGGCAGAAAGAAGCGGCGCAGGAGGGGCGGTGGAGGCGAAGAGTTGGAGCAGCGGGCGAGGCAGCGGCGGGCGGCGGCACCGTCGGCAAGCGGCACGGTGGGTGGTGGCGCGGGGCGTTAGGCGGCGAACGGCAGCGCGGCAACCTGGCGGCGTTGTGCGCCGTCTCCGCGGGATTGATCTCCGCGACGAAGGGTCAGTTATAACCCCCCTTTGGTCCCGATTCGTATTACAAACCGGGACCAAAGGCCCCCCTGGTCCAGGTTTGTAATACAAACCGGGCCTAAACCTTTTTGCGACGGAAGGCCGGTGAGCCCACCGCCCAAAGACGCCATTAAAAAATCATTCCCGCCATGCAAAACCGCACCGTACCGTCCATGCCCACGCCACCCGCGGCCACCGCCCACCGCCATGTACACCCACCGTCGCCACGCGCCGGTACAGCTCACCGTCCGCCACCGGCCACCACCGCCGCCACCGCCATGTACAGGCCACCGTCGCCACCGCCGTGTACTGCCCCACCGCCGTCCCTTTCCCGTGCCACCGCACTGCCACCGTGTCCACCGCGCGCCGCCATGTACAGACCACTCGCCGCGGCCGTGTCACCACCACCGTCACCGCCATGTGGCCACCACCGCCGCCACCGCCATGTACGGCCACCGTCGCCACCGCCGTGTACTGCCCACCACCGCCGTCCTTTCCCCGTGCCACCGCACTGCCACACGTGTCCACCGCCGCGCCGCCATGTCAGCCACCGCCGCCACCGCCGATGCCACCGCCATGCATGTACAGGCCACCGCCACCGCCGTGTACCGCCACCACCGTCACGTCGTGTACTGCCCACCACCGCCGTCCTTTCCCGTGCCACCGCACTGCCACACGTGTCCACCGCCGCCGTGTACTGGCCACCGCCGCCACCGCCGTGTGCCACCACGCCACCGCCGCATGTACAGGCCACCGTCGCCACCGCCGTCCTGGCCACCACCGTCACCGCCATGTACTGGCCACCACCACCGCCACCGCCATGTACAGCCACCGTCGCCACCGCCGTGTCCACCACCGCCGTCCTTTCCCGTGCCACCGCACGCCACACGTGTCCACCACCCGCCGCCATGTACTGGCCACCGCCGCCGTGTACGGCCACCGCCACACGCCATGCATGTACAGCCACCGCGCCACCGCCGTGTGCGGCTACCGTCACCGCCATGTGCCACCACCGCCGCCACCGCCATGTACAGGCCACCGTCACCGTCGTGTACTGGCCACCACCGTCACCGCCATGTACTGGCCACCACCACCGTCACCGCCATGTACAGGCCACTAGTTGTTTATATATTTTAATTGTATTTTCAATAAAGTCGTTGTGGCAGACGCTGATGATGAGAAAATTTTCCCGCTAGATACATGGAATTAAAGTACAGAGCTAAACTGAAAATTAATTAAGATACATATGGCCAGATTCGACTGTTCGATTCATTCAGTCATACTCGTGCCTAGCCCGATAGTACTCGCCACTTGTAGTCGTCGTAGTCGCCGTCATCATCGTCCCTGGCATCGGGTCGCGGTAGTCGAACCTCGGCGGGAGAGCACGCGTGGGCTGGGACGAGGGTAGCACAGGCGGGGGCCACGGTGGGCCATGATGCCCTGGAGAGTCCGGCCGCGCCACAGCCGACGGCCGGCCTCGTTGAAGTCCGAAGGAGGCGGGCACCCTCCTCGTGCCAAGCGCCCTCTCACGTCGATTGATGAAGAAGCTTTCCCAAGTTGGGAAGTAGTCGGGATGCCCTTCCTCCGGCTGCTCAGGCGTGAGCTCGAACTAGTAGTGGTTCGTGATGGCCATCTCGCGCGCCACACCTAGAGGGACAGGAGGGACCGGTCGCCTCCGACGCAGCAACCAGCCGGTCGGGACGCGGGCCCGCGGGCAGGGGTAGTTCGACGCGCAAAAGCCTCCTCCCGGAGGGTTAGAATACGATGGAAGCCATGGGACAGAGTGATGAGGTTTGCAGATATGAGTGTAGATGTGATATGTAAATGGAGGCCAAGCCATCATATATATAGTGAAAAATGGCGGGAGGACGGAGGCGGGAAGCGGTGAAAGCGCGGGAAGAAAATAGGCGGGAACGCAGGTGGCGCGAAAACTTAGTCCCGGCTGGTGGGTACAACCGGGGCTAAAGATCATTTTTTTTGTCATCTAACAAAACTGTCGGTGGGATAACCCTTTAGTCCCGGCTGGTGGGTACAACCGGGACGAAAGATCCTTTTTTGTCATCTAACAAGCGTCGGTTGGATAAGGACGTGTGGGTAACCTTTAGTCCCGGCTGGTGGGTACAACCGGGACTAAAGATGTCGGCAGGATAAGAACGCATGGGTGGACGCACTGCTCGATGAGATAAAGCATGTAGCGCACGACGCCTGTCGAAGAACAAGACAAAGTAGAAGAGGTGCAGTGCCTATAAAAGGAGCATCGATACGCCTTGCCGAAGCAGATCAACAAGCCAAGCAGAGTTTCATTCCCATGGAAGAAGGAAAGGGTTGGTAAATCTCCCGTGACACAGCTTCTCGAAGATGTCGTTGGTGCACACGCCCTACGGCATCTTCGGAGGCTGTGCTGAAAAATTTCCCGGCAAGCCCGTGAACGACTACATCTCCTCTAACAGTACTGTTGGGGAAAGGTTTGGGAAATCTCCCGTGGCGCAGCTTCTCGAAGATGTCGTTGGTGCACACGCCCTACGGCATCTTCGAGAAGCTGCTCTCGAATTTTTCCCTGCAAGCCCCCGAACGACTACATCTCCTCTAACAGTAGTACTGTTGGGGGTTGGGAAATCTCCACTTTTAATATCTTACATACAGTTAAATTGATTGCCATGTTGAGATACTCATTTGTGCCATGAACATTCTACAATTAACTTGATGATGGAGCATCTTCATCATTTAATCTTCTTCAGCCTTAACCATGGAGCATCTTCATCATTTAACTTGATGCTTGGATCAATGTTCACTTTGAAGGGTGGAATTTCATCAAACTTATTATAATCTTCTGACATGTCTGTCTTGTCCTCCACTCCCACGATGTTTCTTTTTCCAGAAAGAACTATGTGGCGCTTTGGCTCATCGTTTGATGTATTTGTTTCCTTATGTTTCCTTTTTCTTGGTTTGGTAGACATGTCCTTCACATAGAAAACCTGGGCCACATGCTTGGCTAGGACGAATGGTTCGTCTCTATACCCAAGATTGTTGAGATCCATTGTTGTCATTCCATACAACTTGTCTACCTGAACCCCGCCTCCTGTTTTGTTGACCCATTTGCACCTAAACAAGGGACCTTAAAAGAAGGTCCATAGTCAAGTTCCCATATATCCTCTATGTAAGCATGATATGTGTCATTTGGGCCTTCATTCATTATTGCATCAAATCGGACACCACTGTTTTGGTTGGTGCTCTTTTTATCTTGGGCGATCGTGTAAAATGTATTCCCATTTATCTCGTACCCTTGGAAAGTCACTATAGTCGAAGATGGTGTCTGGGCCAGCAAGTACACTGATCTTCAATATCTTTGTTATTCAGGAGATGTTTTTGCAACCAACCGCCGAAAGTCGACATGTGTTCACGTCTAATCCAATCGTTCGACTGCCCCGGGTTCTGGGAGCGTAGAAAGTTCTTGTGGTCACCGATATACGGAGCCACCAAGGTGGAACTTTGTAGAACTGTGTAGTGTGCTTGAGTCAAAGAAATTCCGTCCCTACATATCATTGATTTCCTTCCTAGCGTGCCTTTTCCACTTAGTCTCCTTCATGCCGTGATTCAGGAACACCAATCGGCTTAAGGTCAGGAATAAATCAACACAGAACTCAATGACCTCCTCTGTTCCATAGCCCTTGGAGATGCTTCCTTCCGGCCTAGCACGGTTATGAACATATTTCTTTAAGACTCCCATGAACCTCTCGAAGGGGAACATATTGTGTAGAAATACAGGACCGAGAATGGAAATCTCATCGACCAGGTGAACGAGGAGATGTGTCATAATATTGAAGAAGGATGGTGGGAACACCAGCTCAAAACTAACTAGACATTGGACCACATCATTCTGCAACCTCGGTAGAATTTCTGGATTTATTACCTTCTGAGAAATTGCATTGAGGAATGCACATAGCTTCACAATGGGCAGTCGAACATTTTCCGGTAGAAGCCCCCTCAATGCAATCGGAAGCAACTGTGTCATTATCACGTGACAGTCATGAGACTTCAGGTTCTGGAATGTTTTCTTCTCCATATTTATTATTCCCTTTATATTGGAGGAGAAGCCAGACGGGACCTTGATACTGCTCAACATTCAAAAAATATTTCCTTCTCTGCTTTTGTAAGAGCGTAGCTGGATAAATGACGTCCTTTAACTCTCTCATGCAGATTTTTGGGGTCTTTCCAACGTTGTTGGTCCTCCCGTGCCGGTGTATCTTTTGTCTTCCCGTACACGCCCAGAAAGCCTAGCAGGTTCACGCAAAGATTCTTCGTCACGTGCATCACATCGATTGAAGAGCGAACCTCTAATACTTTCCAATAGGGTAGATCCCAAAATATAGATTTCTTCTTCCACATGGGCGCGTGTCCGGCATCGTCATTCGGAACAGACCGTCCGCCAGGACCCTTTCCAAATATTACATCTAGATCCTTGACCATACCAAATATATCAACACCATCACGATGGGAGGCTTCCTCCGGTGATCAGCCTCACCGTTGTAATGCTTGCCTTTCTTTCTTACGGGATGGGTAATCCTAAGAAATCGACGATGCCCCAGGTACACGACCTTCTGACCTTTTTCCAAATAATCACCTTCGAGCTCATGTAAACGGTGCGTGCATGCATTGTATCCCTTGTTTGACTGTCCTGAAATGTTACCAAGAGCAGGCCAGTCATTGATGGTTACGAAAAGCAGCGCTCTTAGGTCAAATTCCTCCTGCTTGTGCTCGTCCCACACACGTACACCTGCTAGGGACCACAGCTGTAGAAGTTCTTCGACTAATGGCTTCAGGTACACATCAATGTCGTTCCCGGGTTGCTTCGGGCCTTGTATGAGCATTGGCATCATAATGAACTTCCGCTTCATGCACAACCAAGGAGGAAGGTTATATATACAAAGAGTCACGGGCCAGGTGCTATGGCTGCAGCTCTGCTCTCCAAAGGATTCATGCCATCTGTACTTAGACCAAACCTTAAGTTCCTTGCATCCTGTGCAAAGTTTGGGAACTCTCTATCGATTTCTCCATTGGGAGCCATCAGCAGGGTGCCTCAACATCTCGTCTTTCTTACGGTCTTCTTTGTGCCATCGCAACAACCTAGCATGCTCTTTATTTCTGAACAAGCGTTTCAGCCGTGGTATTATAGGAGCATACCACATAACCTTGGCAGGAACCCTCTTCCGGGGCGCTCGCCCTCAACATCACCAGGGTCATCTCGTCTGATCTTATACGCAGTGCACACCGGACATGCATCCAAATTCTCGTACTCACCGTGGTAGAGGCGCTCATTAATGCATGCATGTATCTTTTGCACATCTAATCCTAGAGGGCAGACAATCTTCTTCGCTTCGTACGTACTGGCGGGCAATTCGTTACCCCTTGGAAGCTTCCTCTTAATTATTGTCAGCAACTTTCCAAATCCTGAGTCAGTGACACCGTTCTCTGCCTTCCATTGCAACAATTCCAGTGTGATGCCTAGCTTTTTATGGCCATCTTCGCAAGTTGGGTATAACAATTTGTTGTGATCTTCTATCATCTTGTCGAAGGCCAACCTTTCCTTTTCAGTTTCACATTCTCTCCTTGCATCAGCAATGGCCCGACCAAGATCATCATCAGCAGGCTCATCTGGTGCCTCTTGATCTTCTACTTCATTGTCTTCATTGCCTTCTGCAGTATCATCGTATTCAGGGAAATTGGGATAACCGTCATCATCCTCTTCCTCTTCTTCATTGTCTTCCATCATAACCCCTCTTTCTCCGTGCTTGGTCCAACAATAGTAGCTGGGCATGAAACCTGCCCGCAGAAGGTGGCTGTGAATGACACTCGAGTGAGCGTAATTTACGATATTCTTGCAGTCGACACATGGACAATACATGAAGCCACCATGTTTGTTTGCCTCAGCCACGGCGATGAAATTCTCCAGGCCCGAAGTGAACTCGTCAAACCGTCGGTCAATGTACATCCATTGCCGATTCATCTGCATGATATAATTAACATTATATCAAAAACCATTACATTTTATCAATTACAGATGAAAAGGATAAAGTTGTTAACCTCGATGAAGAAAAAAAAGCAAGTTAAGTGTGGCTTGATTTGTGTAAACTCAAGTGGCAAATCCTCTTAAGCATTTCATCGAACACCTCTTGTGCATGTGAAGAAGAGAGGAGAGCAATACACCCCTCTTGTGAAGAAAGTGAAAAAATGGCCAAGTGTGGCTCACATTTGGCAGGGGCAAGGTCATATAGCCAGATTGGGGACTTTGTCCCGGTTTGTAATACAAACCGGTCCAGAGGTGGGGCCTTTGGACCCGGTTTGTATTACAAACCGGGACTAAAGGGTTCCACCCTGACACGCCCTGCCGCCCTGCCGGCGACCCTTTAGGCCCGGTTTAATACAAACCGGGTCCAAAGGCCACTGAGGACAGGCTCTGAATGGGGCCGCCCTGGGCAAAACGAACCGGGCCTAATGCCCCCAATGGTCCCGGTTTGGTTCTGCACTGGGTTATTTGCTTGGGACCAAAGGCCTCTTCTCCACTAGTGTAAGCCCAATTTACTCGGTCGTAGGCTTTCTCAAAGTCAAGCTTAAGAAGGATCCCTCCTAGTTTCTTGGTTTTTAGCTCATGTATGCTCTATGAGCGCAAGAGGACAATCAAGAATGTTTCTGCCCTTAATAAATGTCGTATGGTTTGAGCTGATGATTCTGTTGGCCGGCATTTCCTCCGGAGCATGCAAACCCCATACAGACAGAGGGCCTATTCGAGATATCAAGGGGATAGAGGGGATCACGTTCTGTTCTTTTTAGATAGTCCTACATTTTTTTAGCGGAAACTAAAGATCATGCTCCGATTATAATAGGAAAGAGGGGATTGTGTCCTGATTTTCTTTCAGGGGCGGGATTGGATTAGCGGCAAGAAAGAAAGGTGCAGGGACGACTTGCCATGGGACAATCCTCAAGAGATGGTTGTGGGGTTTTCTTTTCTAAGCAAGGAAATATATCTTTCCTAATTATACGGTGAAATTATATCGAACAAAGCAGAGGCCATGAGATTGATTGGACGGACATGATGCTTCCAATGACGACCATCAAACGCGTTGAGTGTCAAACGACCAACTCTAATCTTTACTATTAAATGGGAGTTGGTCGTTTGACACTCAACGCACTTTGGTGGTCGTCGTTGGAAGCATCTAGACCGTTTAATCCTCCTCAATGATCACCGTTGGATGATATTTGTCATAGCACGTCTTTCCCCCACTGGTACCGCTAATTGCTACATCAAAAAAATCATTGTTTTCCTATTTTGTTAGTTCCTTTCCTTTTCTGCTAATTGGCGGATTGGTTCACTAAAACATTGCTACATCAAAACGAATCATTGTTTTCCTATTTTGTTAGTTCCTTTCCTTTTCTGCTAATAGATTAAAAAATAAATGAAATCATTAATTCCTTACCTTTTCGGCTCTCCTCTCCCGGCTCTATTGTAGGCAGCACATACACATTTGATATGCCGCCGCATGAGCACGCCTCTCAGCGCAAGCACGCACTTAGATCCGCTGCCATTGAAGAATTCGAGCGTCGTTCAAGGAGGAGACAGAGGGCTTCTCCTGACCGACGTCTTTGCATCCCCTCTTGAGCGACGCCTCTCAGCGCACGCACCACACACGTTGAATCTGCCGCCGCCGTTCAAGAAACCGGCGCTGTTGAAGGAGGAGACAGAGTCCTTAAAGACCCCGCCATCGAGTGCCCCTCGTAGGGTGGCCTTGTGTCGCCGCCGGCATCGCCACCATTGGTTCATTTGCCCAGCAACCTCACCTGCGTTGACGTCTGCCTCTACATCGCCAACCGACGCAAAAGGGTGAGCGAGGGCCGCATATCCGCCTATCCGCTCGGATTCTAACCCGTTGATGTGGTTTTAGCTTCCGTGGATCGAAATAGGATGGATCAACTTGCTCTGCTCGTCGTGCTCCACTTCTCTCGATGTTTCGGCGCGTTTATTGGCGGTGTTGCCTGCTGGGCCGTTGCGACATGAACACCTCCATCTTGCTGCTCACGCCCCTTCCCTTCCCTGTGCTACTACAAGAGCTAGATCCGGATTTGAAGTCTTTCGGTAAAGCTCCCAGTGAACTATCACATTCTTTTCCATAGTTTTTCTCATAATAGACTATGTATCATGGAAAGAGATGCAACTGGATGAAGGAGTAGCTGGTATTAGTTTCATTTTTTGGGAAGAATTAGATTTAATAATAATTGGTTGGAGGTAACCAATTGGAGGCTATTCGTTTCGTATATGCAACAAGATAGATTTTTAATTATAGAGGGTTATGCTTAGGAAGTCTACTGTTCTGTATAGGCAGGCAAGGTTATTATATTTTCTACCACGAGTAAACTGTTACGCAACTGAATTATTTGTGCACTAATTCTTGATGAATTTTCATTGTTCCGGATGAGCCAGGGGTGAGCACGGCGTTGGCCTCTGGGTTCTGATCTGCTTTTGATGCCCTGCTATCACCGTGGCCGTGGTCTCTGCCGACGGACAGATGCCCGTGATTGTTTTCACCGGAGTCCCAACACAGCACCGACACTTACTCGCGTTGCTGTATCCAACCCATGAGAGGTTCTTCCAAGCGTTCTGTTAGAGTACGTAATGGGCTTGGGCTGGCGCTATAGCCCATTAGTATTAGGGTTAATTAGAGATAAGGGTAGCTTGCTTAGGGGTCAAGTAAACCTCTCTATATAAGGAGAGGAGATGTATCAATCTAATCAAGCAAGAATTAAGAAGGAAATCCCTTCCCTCTTGCCACCGGCCGTGGGCAAGGCCCCCGGCCGGCCTTCTCGCGCCCTCGCAGCCCTCTCTCTCCCTCCCAAACCCTAGCAGCCACATAACATTTGGTATCAGCTTTCCCGGGTTCGATCATGTCCAGCCCTCCACCGAGTTCTTCCCACCCACCGCCGCCGCGCATCTCCACCGTTCTCTCCTGGCGGAGATCACCGCAGCCCTCCGCGATCTCACCACTGCTGTCCAGGAGATCCGCCTCTTCCGGCGATCCCTACGGGCCGCCGCCGCGCAGCGCTGCTTCCGTGGCAGCCGACGCTGCTGTCGTCGCCGCCACCCGACGTCGGGCTGCTGCTGTCCCCACTGCCGCTGTCCATCATCTCCGGGTCGGGCCATACCGGCGCCGGGGTCCCTCTTCTCCGGCAGCCGCCGCCTTCTTCCGGACGCTGCGACGCCGCCTCCAACACCACGGTGCAGCTGTCTCACCGACGTTGTCCTGTCGTTCGGTGGGCAGCGCAACAGCAGCTGCTGCTGCCGTCGCCACCAACACCGCAGCAGCGGCTGCCGCCACCGACGCCGTCCTGCCTTTCGGCGGTGTGGGAGCGACCTTGGCCCCGGGCTCTACATCGACACCGCCCGGGATGCCCTTCCACCAGGTCTGTTTCCCTCCGTCGCCGTCACCGCTTCCGGCTTGGATCGCTATCCGCCACGTGTCGGCGGCGGTGAGGCTGCAAGCTGCTGCGCGCGGCCTCCTTGTGCGTCGGCGTGTGCGGGAGATGCGTTATTTGCAGCTGCATCTCCTTCAAGTTGCGCTTCATTGCGCAACGGACCTCGATCTCGTCCGCTGCGTCGGGGATCTTGGGCGTACGGTTTCCCCCACGGGCGGCGGACATGCTATTTTTCCCGCGGGCAGCGACCTCAAAGTCTGCGCCATCGACAGTCATTCGGCGGGAAGAAGGCATGGTGTCACCGACAGGAGCGCACCGCGTAGCACCACTGCATTCCGCCGCCGGCCGCCGCGGCTCCTTTTGTCCGCTGGTTTCCATGGGATCCAGGTGGCTGTAGAGGTGCACGTCCGACGAGCGGACGGTGTCCACTTTATGTTCAGGGGTCAACAATAAAGCGTCCCAGTCCATTTCAGGTTGAGAGTAATAAAACAAGCCGAGATGTAAAAGGCTCGTTTTTAGGTGTTAGGTTTGTGTTGCGTCGAGTCATGGTTTGTTTAGGTTGCAGCTGAGGACGAGCTGAGTGTCTGGGGTTAGTGTAGTACGTAATGGGTTTGGGCTGGCGCTATAGCCCATTAGTATTAGGGTTAATTAGAGATAAGGGTAGCTTGCTTAGGGGTCAAGTAAACCTCTCTATATAAGGAGAGGAGATGTATCAATCTAATCAAGCAAGAATTAAGAAGGAAATCCCTTCCCTCTTGCCACCGGCCGTGGGCAAGGCCCCCGGCCGGCCTTCTCGCGCCCTCGCAGCCCTCTCTCTCCCTCCCAAACCCTAGCAGCCACATAACACGTTCATTCCTTTATTTTGTGGTTATTCGATTGATACTAACCCGTTAGGCTAATTAGAAGCTTCAGCCGGACTGAACCTTTTCAGAGTGTAAGGAGAGAAACATTAGGGGCTCTTTAATTGGTTTGTGGTAATATTTACCATTCTTGGTGTTTTCTTTTGAACATTAGATCATTGTTCCCTTTGATCCATGTTTTCTTACTGTTATAATTTATTCCCCAGTCCTTGCAGGTTTATTTGTTCCAGTTCATGGGACTACCTGCTGAAACACCTATACTGCTTATATATAAAAATATTTTTGACAGCATTCTGTACTGCCTTAACTTTTTGTCTCTTGAAACTTAGCATGGAGCCCTGTACTGTAAAAATGTTATCTTCAGTAATGCTACTGAAAATTTTCTTATACTGTAAATTTTATAAAGCTAGAAAAATATTCCCATGTACTGAAATTCGATTTCTCCTACCTATTTTGTTTTGAAGATACTCAATTTTCTTGCACTAAGATTTAACTTGTTTCTGAATTTTCATAGGAAGGAGAAGCTCAAGGGAGCAAACAGAACAAGGTGGATGGAGCTAGAAACGGAAAGTTAATTATCGAAATAAGCATGTACAGTACGTAAGCTGCGAGCTTCAGTCAATTCATAATTCTTAACCACTATGTGTTTGATAATTGCAATGGATAAAACCAGCATATTTTGATTTTGATTAAGGAGTTTGACATAGCACCTAGCCGCACATGCCCATCAGCAATGAATTGTACATGTTGCTGCAGAGGCACAGAAAATTGATTGTATTGTCAGTTTCTCATTGTTTCTTGTTTCTTCCTAGACAAATGGCTAGCAGAATATTTTCTATGCCAACTTGCAGCAAGTACGATTATGCAATTTAATAAACAATAGTTCATAGGTAAAACTGTTCATACGAGTATACTTATTTTCATTGTAGTACAATTTATTGTTTTGTAATTTGCTATTATTTCTTCTTCTTTCTCTGTTTTTGGGAAAAACACCTTTTAATATAAAAAATGTGAGTTGCAATCTTGGCTTCCTTGAGTTGAAAAGATCAGTCATTTGATTTCTTTGACCACTCTTGGAGGTTCTCGTTGTGTTCCGGAAAATCAATATCCATGTAGCTTCGTCAATGGCACTATGATTTGTAGTTGTTTTTTGCTTAATGGAATAACTCTAGGAAGACAAACTGATATTCAGGTGCAAAAATTGTCATCTACATCGTTATTTTCTCTCCAATTGTGATGAAACATGTATACTGCTTATATAAGAATACATTTTGGACATCATTTTATACTGCCTTCAATTTGTGTCTCTTGAAACTTAGAATGGTGCCTTCTACTGTATATTTATTATCTTCAGTAATGCTACTGAAAAAAATTTCAATCTAGAAAAATATTCCCTTGTACTAAGATTCTCTGAAACTATTTCCAAATATATTGCAATCTCTTAGTGAGTGTAGGTGGTTGACAATACACAAAAATGTACGACCTCAGTTGTGCTTGAGTTTGAGCAAGAAGGTATTATTTAAACCATGTAAATTTTGAAATACATTTTAGGACAAGTTGGAGTCCCACGATCATGATTAGTTTTGATTAACCAAACCTAATTTGGCTATTACTATCAAAAAATTCTTTCAAGTCACTATTAGAATTTATGATCAATCTTTGAGGACTCTAGCCTTTCTTTTACCAGTGGTTCACTTTTTCTTTCCTTGCAGCTTTCACGTGCATGCAGGTCTCTTAGTTAAAAGGGTCTTGTAGAAACATTATCTTTAGTGCAGGTTGATCGGATATGGGATTATAAGTATATACATAACTTAACATGCTATGCGCTTTGTTTCTTCTTTTACATGTTTCTCTTCACTGAAGTTTTCTGCAGCAAGCCTGCATTATGGACTTCAGTTCTTTTTTATATGTATCGTTCGCTGAAATTCTCTTCAACAAGCAAGCATCCATAAATCTTGATTCATGTTTTATTATCAGATTTCGTCAATACAGTATCCATCTTTGGTTCACACATTTAACTTAGCAAGGCCTTACAACAATTGTATGATAATGTCATAGCCACAGTGGTAATAAACTAATAACTGCATGTCTTGGCCAATTCAAGCAGGATCTGAAGAGAGCAAAGTGACGGTGGAAAAATCACAGATGAACAGACAACAGTTCAATTCTCATTCAGTACGACTGTAACTGTTTTAATTAAACTTAATTTGATGCATCCATCAAGGTGTTTGGCTTGTTAAAACCCGCTTGAAAGTGATATACAATGCATTGGTTGGCTAATTATTATTTTTAGTAGGGAGCTGGCAGAAAGGAGAGGAAGCGCGAAGGCTGGTTGTTGCTAGGAGGAGAGAATGTGCGAGAAAACATGCTCAATTTTATTTCTGAATGCTAGCACCATCAATATAATGAATTACAGGTAATTATTGTTTCGTTATAAAACATATTTATTTTGTGCTTCCTAGACTGCTTCCCTGTCAAACACGGGGAACATATGTCATCCAATTTTATAATGTAAAGTTCCATCACTATCAACCATAATACCTTTGCAGATTGTGTTCTGTTTACTCATAAACCTACTATCTGTCCTAAGACCAAAACTGAGATTACGACTTGAGACGACAAAAGTCGTTGGCCATATTGCTGGGCATGAGAGCAATAGAAGGTTGAACTATTCAATTGGTTAGTTGGATGGATCACGGGGACAAGCGAGCGACATGATCGAGGTGGTATTTGAGGAGTGATGTATATGAAAATCATTTCTTGAAGTTCTCTTGATAAGCGAGAGGTGGTTTGAGTAACCTAAACAGCAAGAGACAAGTAGGGAGGGAGAGGTAGTTTGAGTAAACCAAACTGCAAACTCAAGTGTAATGTGTCGCCGTTGGAAATATTAATTTAAAATGTATCTTTGTTTGCATATTCTCCGCATCATTGGAATTGTTCACGTACATCATATTTACATCACATGAGATAATGGCAATCTTCAATAAATTTAAGGATCCGTAGCAACGCACGGGCATTCAACTAGTTTTTTTTGTATAACAATTGTTTAGTTGCTCACCATGTCTACCACATGGATAAGAAAGATGGAAGCAAAAGTGAAATTTTATGTGGGAACAGATTTTGCTGCAAAGAACTTTTTTTTTTTGCTACTTCAGTACTTTATGGAAGCAAAATGGATTTTAGGTGGAAATAAATTTTGTTACAAACAAGACATTTTTTACTACTTTGGTACATTATGAAAGCGAAAACGGAAGAGAGATCTGAATGATTTGATCAGACGTCCAAACATGATTCTGATTGACTGATCGGATGATTGGGGAGATCCCCCGGAGAACGCTTAGCACTACCCAAAGACAAAACCCTAGACCCTAAATAAGGACTCAACAGCGGGCTACGGACGCTAGGTGTGCCGCACGGTCCATCTCATAGCCGCAAAAGTTTCTCCATCCATGACACTCGACGCCGCCCGCAAGCTTCTCCAGGGACCTGGTCGCGAGGTTCAACATGAATGCGCCACTGGTAGCGTCTCCGCCTTCTCTGGTGGTGAATAACACCGTGCCGCTCTTCTCGTTGAACCACCGCAACTTAAATGCGGTCGCTGGGCTCGTCGGGACCTCGGGAAGTTTGATAAATTCACGGAACTCCCACTCACTAGCCGAGTTTGGCTTCAGGCTCTCGACGGTGACGCTGAGACGGCCGGTGAATAGTGTGAAGACGAAGGTCAGGTTCCCGTCCGGTGTCACTCCCAGCAAGCGGTAGTCCGGAAAATAGTGGTTGTTGTAGGGCACGAAGCACACGTCCATGAGTGCGCCGTCGAGGCGCACGCCCAACGCTGCACGGTGCATGGGCCAGTAGGCCACTCCGCGGACCACGACAGCGGGGCCTAGCCGGCGCAGCTTACCGGCATCCATCTTGGCGCCGGGCATCCTGCCTTCCGGCCTCCAGCTACCGACGTCGGAGGAGAAGATCCGCATCGCCGTGAAACTGCGGCGGTTGTAGACGAGGAGCACGCGGAAGAAGCCGAGCGGAATGCTGGCGTCAAGATCGTCGCCCGTGAGAATGGCGCACGCGTAGTACCCTGGGCAGTCCTCGCCGGAGAGGGCTGGAAGCACGGACACCTCCCCAGTCATGGGGTTGTAGACGCTGAGGGTGAGGCCTTGGGCGCGCTCCTTGCGCCGGAGCTCCAGGACGAGGCGCCCGTTCCGGGACGCGACCGGGCGGGCATGCTCGAACAGGCCGCCCAAGAGATGGGAGCCAAGCGACAGCGTGCCTAGGAGGTGCGAGGCGGACGCTGTCGGCACGAAGGTCGGCTGCGCGGAGTCGCAAGGTCGGCGGCGCCTGTGGAAGGCGCGGACGTCTTCGTTTTCTTGATGGAAGAAGCCGAGGGTGAGGTGCGCCTGGTACCGTGTGGGTGGAGGCAGTGAGCGGCAGATGGCGGCGGCGTGCGTGGCCACGGCGAAGCCCCAGCGGCGGCACGTGGAGGAGAAGCGCGCGACGTCGGCGGCGCCCGAAGATGCGCGGGCGATGATCTCGGTGAGGACGTCGGCCGGTAGGACCTCATTGCCATCGGCGCGCCTGGTTTTGCTCCGGCGATGGCGTCGCGATAACCAGCCGTTGGGGTATGGCGTCGGCGCGGAGCGGGCGCGATCGAGGCGTCGTCGAAGCGGCGGCATTATCGATCAGGGCCAGTTAATCGGATTCTATTTTCGAGCCTTCTCTCTGTCGAGGGCATATTTGTAGGGCTGGCGGACGGATTGCTCTCCGACTCCGGTTCTAATCAGGCGGAGGCTCCGTGCCTAGCAACCTCCGACTCAACAGCGCGACGCGTGTCCACCAACGTGGGATATGCAGCAAAGTGGGATGCAACAGGACCGCACGTCTTTCTCCTTCCTCTGATTTTTCTGCGCGTTCCCCTTTCTCCTCCTGTGCAATTCAATCCGCACCCAGCCGCTGTTGGAAATAATCTAAACTTACCAAAGGATGAGAGGTAAATTTGGGTTGGTTTCCTACTAGTCTTGCGTGTAGGCTGCATGCCATAATTAGCTAAGTGTCTTTGTAGTACTAGTTCATCTTGGTGTCCAGGTCGAGTTGGTCTAGGTCGGTTCACCTATACCAAGTTTAGGTGTCCTAGTCTGCTTAGTATTTGTTCGTGAGTCCAAAATGTCCAATTAGTCCAAGGTCAAGTCGATTAAGCTAGTTTAGGAAAATAACAACTCGAGTCGGTTGTGTAGTCTTTGGTTCGTTCGTGTATATATACACGATGGGTCTGTCCAAGTTTGTAATCGCAAGTTTTGGCAGAATAAAGAGAAAAAAAGACAAGGCACCATACGTGCCTTTGGCAATATTTTTATGGTTGCGTGTGTTCGTCTAGTTTGATGTGATCGATCCGTGGGTGAATCCCAACAGCCGCGCCCTGCGTCACACTGCCGGTCATGGCCTTCCTACGTAGTTGCTACAAGGCGCGCCGCCATTGCTCCACTCAATCCCCGTCGGTGCAAGTTCGGTGTCATCGGCGGCGGAGCTCCCGAGTGGCGATACTACAAGGACAGCCATGGAGGGGTGTTCGAGGACTTCGACGATGATGCGATGGTGACGGCGCTGCTGCAAGGGCCACCATGCGGATGCGGAACCTGAGGTCGCCGGTGCTGCAACGACATCTATGACGCTGCACCAAGAAGAGGGAGATGATGTCCTGCCGGTCGTTGATGCTACAACAAGAGGAGGCGGCGCTGCATCGGTGCAGCGAGGCTAGGCCGTCGGTGCTGCGACAACAATTGGGCATTGCTTCGACCGGCGACGGTTGGTGCTGCAAGCCTGCAAAGTGGAGGCGATGCTGCTGCGAGTCTGAGCGGCGGCGGAGGAGCCGCATACCCCATGTGGTGGTGCTACGAAGAAAGGGTGGCGGTGGTACCGCCCATCAATGGCGGGTGCTACCGGCCGAAATCATGATACCTCAAGCAAATTCCAGCGGTGCTAACAGCACCGGCGATGGTAGCACCAGCGACACCGGCTCGCAGCACATCGGGCGGCCGATGGAAGCATTGACGGCGACCGGTGGTAGCACCGGCAATCGCGGCTCGCAGATGCTGCATCGAGTGGATGCGGGAGCTGCGAAGGTTGGCCGGCCGAGCTGCAAAAGCTGGTTGTCAATGCTACGAAGCCCGGCGGTGTTGCTGCCAACGGCGGGAGTTTTTTCTGCCACCATCTCCAAGCGACCGCCAGACGGCGGTGCTGCCGACGATTTGCGGACGGTGCTTCAAGCGGCGAACGGTGGTGTTGTGTGAGTGTTTGGCGGGTTGTTGGTTGCTAGTTTCGCGTCAAGGCTCGCTCCGCTTGCGCATAGTACGATAGATCAAACTCAATCTGCTTTCATTAAAGGGAGGGCCCTACACGAGGGAGTGTTGGCCCTTCATGAGATCGCCCACGAGCTCCGTTCGAAAAAGCTAGAGGCCTGTTTCTGAAGTTAGACTTTGAGAAGGCCTACGATCGGGTGGACTAGGACTTCATGCGGGAGGTTCTTGACCGGAAAGGCTTCTCTCCGACCGTTGTTCATCGTCTTATGCAGTTGGTCTCGGGTGGACAAACGGCGGTGAATGTTAATGGGAGATTGGCCCCTTCTTTCGCAATGCCAGAGGGGTCAGGTAAGGGGATCCGCTGTCCCCCATCCTCTTTGACTTCATGGTGGATGCCCTGGCGGCCATGTTGTCAAGGGAGAAGGAGGCGGGACACATTCTGGGTCTGGTGAGGCATCTGATTCCGGTGGGAGTCACTCACCTGCAATACGCATGATACTATGACCATGATCAAGTCGACGGACGAGGGCATTACCAGTTTGAAGCTCATTCTTATTAGTTTCGAACTGATGTATGGGCTCAAGATAAACCTCTCCAAGAGTGAGGCTTTCATGGTAGGGACCACGGCAGGGGAGCAGGAGAGGGTGGCGCGCCTCCTTAACTGCAGGCCCGGGAAGTTTCCCATTAAGTACCTAGGTCTTCCGATGAGTAATAAGACTTTCTGTGCCTCGGAATGGGAGTTTCTGACGGCCAAAGTCGGGGTAGAACCTTGGAAGGGGGCCTTCTTGGCTTCAGCAGGGCGTCTGGAGCTGACAAATTCTTGTTGTCGAGGCTTCCTTTGTTCGCCATGAGCTTGTTTATGATTTTCGACTCGATGCATGCGGTGTTTGATATGGTCCACTCACGCTTCTTTTGGGAAGGGGTGGGCGACAAACGCAAGTATCACATGGTTGATTGGGCTACTGTGTCATCCTAAGGCGTTTGGGGGTTTGGGAATCCTCAACACTAGACACATGAACATTGCCTTGATGCTCAAGTGGATCTGGAAATTATACCAGAACGTTGAAGGGCTATGGGCTGACCTGATTAGGGCATAGTATTTGGAGGATAATGATCTGTTTTCGCCTCTGGTTCCTACCAAGGGATCACAATTTTGGAACTCCATTCAGAAGATCAAGTGGTACTTCAAACTAGGGGCGAAACACTCTGTCCGTAATGGGAAACGGACTTTCTTCTGGCACGACTGGTGGTTGGGTGCCTCTCCTCTCCGGGAGCGGTATCCGGTCCTCTTTAGTTGTTGTGAGTCTTCGTTCACTATGGTGTTGGGGGCCAGGGATGGCCTGGGCTGGCGACTTCGGTTTCGTCGGCCCTTTACCCTAGCTAAGACGGTGGAATGGGATAATCTCACTAGGGAGCTGAGCTTTTCTCTAGTAAGTACCCATGACGATGTGGTTTCTTGGCGTTTAGAGGCCTCAGGTGACTTCACCGCTAAGTCGCTTTACCTCCGGCTATCGTAGGGAGCGGCAGTGACACATTTAGAGAGGTCTGGCGTATGAGGGTGCCACCTAGGATAAAGGTCTTCCTATGGCAACTCGTTCGGGGAAAATTGCCGTGCTCGATGCAGGTGTCTAAACATAGGGGCCCGTCGGACGTCCTTTGTTCCCTTTGCGATGAGCCTGAAGATTGTGATCATATTTCCTTTAAGTGCTCATTGGCGCGCTTTATGTGGGTGGAAGTTAGGGAACTCCTTCACTGTGCATGGAACCCGGCTGGGGCGGGGGATTTTCTTGCCATTTCTCACAGCTTGACGGGTGCGTACCGTAGAGTAGTTTGGTTTACTTTTTCGGCGTTGACTTGGACGTTGTGGAATATTAGGAATAAACTAACTATGGAAGGCACTCTTATTGGTAAACCGGCCGACACTTTGTTTAGAATGCTCGTCTACATGCAGCAGTGGAGGATGCTGGTGAAGTTAAAGGATAGAGGACTCGTGGATACGGCGATGGGGGCCATCCGATGTCTTCATGCTGAGCTCTCATTGCATGTGACCTGATTTATATTTGTTGTATCCTGGCACTTCTATGTCTTGTTTTAGCGTGAACTGATATGAGTCTTGGTTGCGGTTTAGTGATGTTTCGGGTTTGGGGGCTTGAATTCGCTTGTAAGCGGTGTTGTGATGTTGTACCAGACTATGTGGAATGTTGTTTATGCTGCTTTATTAATTTCAAGCTGGGCTAAGGCCTTAAGTTTAAAATTTGCTACTAGACGGGGTCGTCGGTGCTGCAGGAAATCATGGCGGTGCTCCGGCGGTGGGTAGTGAAGCCCTTGTTAGCGTGCTCCATACTGCCAGCGGGGACAATCATAGGAGAAGGTGGGAGGGAGGCGTTAGTGCGGTCTGCCATGGGGGAGCTTTTCGGGAATGAACATGGTATTTTTTCTTGTGGGGAAGCAGTGGGAGGAAGGTGGGTAATGGACACGTGTCGTTCGCTAGACCTGGAGGCTCGAAGCGGTTGATCCTCCGGAGGATTATCAACACGATCCTTTCTAATTTGTCATTCAGTTTTCACGTGACTTGTTCTCGCCATCAGAGGTCGTGACAAAAATCGCATGCTCCCATCCATAATAAATGTTGAAGTTTTGGTTTAAATTAAAATTAAAATTGTGACACTTACTATTATGGATTCCAGATTTTGCTTGTGTGCTGAAGCTGCAGGTGCGTGTAGATCACCTGCATGCAGAACCTACAAAACCGTCCACTCTGCAGCGAAAAGCTTTTTCCAGGTGATTCACAAGATATAAAATACAGATACTAACTAATCTAGGCACCTAGCTAACTAAGATAGGATGCATTATTGGAAAAATGATTAGACATCCATATCCTGAGTGAGGGTCCAAGCCCCAGAGACCAAACAAACCAAAATAATCACAACCAAAGAAAAGATCGACAACCAGCTATACTCTTTTTATCAAAAGAATTAGGTATTATCCCATAAAGGCTGTGTCTTTATAAGTTCAAAAACAAAATTTTAAGCTAACAGTTTTTTTTTTAAAAAAAAAGAGAGCTGTGTTTCCTAACTTGTCATTCAGTGTTCACGTGACTTGTTCTTTCCACCAGAGGTCGTGACAAAAAGTGCATGCTCCCTTTGTCCGTAAAAAATCACTACCGGAATTTTTTATTACCTCTACCAGACGGTAGAGGCCGTCGTCACGAGTATACAACCACTGGCAATGTGTAGAACGATAGAGAGGGAGAGAGATTGGCGGAATATGTTGGATGTTGTATTGCGCCTCATGGGCGAGTATATATAGTGGTACAGACTTGGAGGCTAAGATAGCTCTCCTAGAGATATGGTAGGTAGAGATTACAAATCCTAGACTACCTAATATACCTATACCAAATATATCTCTAACACTCCCCCGTCGTAGCGGTAGTGACGTGAACAACACTAGCGTCGCGGACGGTCGACTGGAGATAAACCGAAGTGGACCCCGAAGGCTGACACTCCCCCGCAGTCACAGCGGGAGCGTCGTGGACGGAGTTGCGTCGCGGATGCTTGGGCGTAGAGGAAGCTGGTGAGGCGCAGGCGAGGTGGTAGCCCTTTTGTGCCGATGTCGAGGTAGCCGAGAGCGTGGGTGCTGCAACCTTGGTCGGGGTAGCCGCGCGGGATGCCGTGGTCGATGTCGTGGTCGGGTGCCGGTGTCGAGGTAGCCGCATGAAGCGCATAGTGCGCGAGGAGAGTGACGGAGACGCGTCGAGGCAGTCGTGGAGGTTGTCGATGCCGAAGTCGATGCAGTCCGAGCCGTCGAGGACGAGGTGCTGCCCTAGTTTTGTCGAACTAGGCGCACGTCGGGGACAAAGGCATACTCCGGTTTCGCCAGAACCGAGTACGCAAAGACGAAGTCGCGGTCGAGGCAGTCGTAGAAGAGTCGATGCCGATGAAGACGTTGTCGAAGCCGATGAAGACGAGCGCGCCCGAGCTTGCCAGGCTCGGGGACGCGTCGGGGACGAAGGCACGCGTCGGTGTTGCCAATACCGGGCGTGCGGGGAAGGGACCATCATGGACCATGCGCTGGTGTCAGGAGGACCAGAGAAGGCCTCCGAGCGGTGGCGAGACGCGCGCGAAGCGGGAGAGGTGCCGATGCAGTCCGCGGTTGTCGATGACGCTAGCGACGAGGTCGTGGTGGACGGAGACGTAGAAGGCGGCGGTCGCAGCAGCGGCCTGGAGTGGTCATGCTTGACGCCTAGATGGGCGTGGAGGTGGTCGGCGGGACCCGCAACGGCCAGCAGTGGCCATGCAGGTTGGTGGAGGCGCGGCGCGGTACTCGGTAGGCGAGGAAGAACCGGCGGTGTGACGAAGACCATGCGTGGACGGAGGCGACCCGCGCCGAAGGGGTGGCGCTGTGGGGCCTCGGACGTTGGTGCGCGGGACGAAGGTGACTGCGTGCGGCGACGCCACGGCCCGAGGCGGCGTAGCGTAGAGCGCGATCGGTGCAGCGGCGGGACGCCACTAGCGACGTACACGCCTCGGAAGGCGCGTCGTTGGCTCGTGGACCAAAGGCGGCGGCGCTGCGGCCCGAAGGGGCGACGCAGCGGCAACCCGATGCTCGATCGGTGGTAGGCGCGTGCTCGGGGACGTGCTTGGCGGAGACGTGCGCGCGGTCAGTTGATCAGACCGACGGCGGCGCTACGCGCGCCATGGCGTGGACGACGTGCCGCAGATCAGACTCGTTGGCGACGTTGTCGGTGATATCCCGGGCGATGACGGCGAAGACGGACCAGCGTTGGAGACCGCGCGGGCAAGACAGCCTGCTGCGTCGCACGTAGGCGTCCCGTGTGTGACGTGTGCGGCCGCGCCGCGCGGTTGATGACGATGGCCGGTGCAGTCGACGCCGAGGTTGGAGTAGAGGCGCAGGTGGACGACGGCGATGGGCGACTCAATCCGATCTATGATCGGTAAAACCAAAAAGAAAACGCCGGTCGAGCGACCGGCGAGAAAAAAAAACCAATCTGGAAAAAAAAAGACTCGAGGCAGCGGATCAACGGATCGGCGGACGAACCCTCATACGGTTGTGCGGCCCCCGGAGTAGATCATGGAGATCGACCTCCCGGCGGCGCGGCGCGGAAGCTTGGCGGCTAGGTTAGGATCGGCGCCCTCCGATACCATGTAGAACGATAGAGAGGAGAGAGATTGGCGGAATATGTTGGATGTTGTATTGCGCGCCATGGGCGAGTATATAATGGTACAGACTTGGAGGCTAAGATAGCTCTCCTAGAGATATGGTAGGTAGAGATTACAAATCCTAGACTACCTAATATACCTATACCAAATATATCTCTAACACAATGTACCAGTGACGGGCATTTGAACCATCGCGGGTACGATGCATCATTGACGATGCAATCGTGTTTGGTATGTCTCTAATAGTTGCTTCATCTGTCGAACGACGCACATCGGCGACATTCCAGTGGCGAGATTAAGAATGTTGTTCGCATTAGTAGTTCTGAAGATCTGGCGAGAATGTCAACACACTATTGAGTCGGTGAAGTGTCTGCATAATATGCGGCCGTCAATTCTAGCGTTCCTACGACGGACTTCGTTCCATACAAACGGTCATTAGTATCTTGTCACTAACGGCCTAGTTATTAATCGCTTGTCATTAGTAGTTCAGGGCTAATGATTAGATTTCATGTCATGTTGTCATTAGTTGTTCAGCGCTGTTGAATAATGTTTTTTTCTTGATCGTCTCCGATAGTGTAATTTGAGACGTGCATCCGAATCTTGTCAAACAGTATATTTTTGACGCATTGGCGTTCATGTTTATTTTAAACGTCACTGGTTATGATTTTCAAATTTAAAAAATAATCTTGTATTACCATTTAAATACATTCTAAGGTAAGATGCATACAAAAGCGAATATTTCATACGTATATAATTCAGAAAATACATCAGAAGTAATCACTCCGTTCGTTACTATAAGAAATTTTAGCAAGCTAATTACGCTTGTTGTTTTAGCAAGTTTTCTATAAGACGTAGCTTATTAAACTTGCTGTTTAATACTAGTTAGCTAAAACGTCCTAGAGAAAAATAGAGAATGTAGCAATTTGCAACATAACTATTTACATCCATTGAGTTTGTACCTCAACAATGGTCCTCATCTTCACATGGAAAATTCGTCAACTTCCAAAGAAAGAACAAAAAAGTATTAAGCACCAGAACCTCAATTTGACCCTCCATCTTCAGTCCTAGGAAAAGGAGCTTTCCCATAGAGGAGACACTCAGTAACATTTTCCTGCAAATACCAAGATTCAGGTTGGCAGTATCATGAATGTAGAGAATGCATAGGTGTGCAGGTAGTTAAACATTAACAAAGGAACAAGCTAACCAACGGCCAGAAAATTTTGGTTGGTGTAGGCCGGGCTCCACATGTCTCACAATCTCGACCAGAAAAATTTGCTTGAAGATTCGTTCCCTTGACTGCCAGCTGGAATATGGAGTCGACTGTGTACATGGGCTGGCACCTGACTAGTTGGGGTTGTACGTGGGCCGGTACACCTAGCAGGGCATGGGCCGGCACCTAGAATTTTTTAAGTGGCACATGTGCCCCTCGTCACCCACCTACCTTCAAAACCCCTCGGAATATTATTTGTTTTTGGCGACCCCCTCCCTCAACCCCACGATCTGTTCTAGCTCCCTACCTCATTCGGCGGCAGTTTCGGCAGTGGGAACTTTTCCATGGCGGTGCTGAATGATGGGCTGGAGTTCTTCTTCGAGCATCTGGACATCGGGTACGAATCTATTAGTATAAGTTCATGCCTTTTTAAGGGGATCATCGCGATTCAACCGCGATAGGGGGATAAGCGATGTAGGAACTTTTGCTCCTAGTGATTTAAAACAAGCTAGAAATTGCCTGTCCATCCTTGTGTAGTTTAGTGCCCCGTGAATGTCAGGGTCGGTGCTGGCAGAGGACCGTGTGGAAGAGGGTTTGTTGAGGGTGATGGTACAGAGGTAAGTGGTGGAGATACTGAGCTACGTGTAGCTCGGCCTTCAAAGGTGGTTTTCGATACATAATACTTGTATATGATATTACCCACTCTGGCCAGCCTAACCGTAGAGATTGAGAAAAATAATAAGAGAAAGTCTAAAGTAAAAACGCATTGATACAACTGGTTGATCCTCAATTAGTGACGTGCACACATGGCCAAACCCACAACTGGTATCACCGACTTCGTGAGCTTAATGAATATCTGCCATGCTTTTAATAACTGCATAAGGACACTTGGATTCGCCCTATATCGAGATTTGGTGACAACTGCCGATATGAAGGGTTAGTAGATCTATGCCTAAAAAGACAAGCGGTCGCGACTGGTTTGCCGGATGATCTGGTTACCCCCAATTTCTCACTCATGTTAGTATAACATCCTAAACAACAAAACCTGCTTTGGTTGGCATGTTAACTTACACTTCCATTTCCATTTCCTAGGGAAACATAGATGTGACAGAAATATGTATAAATGATATGGCACACCCAGCAGATCGTTCTTATATAAGATAGTAGCTAGGAATCCACTGAACCCTTTTGCATGAAGAAACACCGGTTATGCATGATTCGGGTAGATGTGTCATGTGTAATGCCTTTCGTGTGATTGCAGTTTATCTCTTCCCCATAACGGTTTGCCTGGTCACACTTTTGGGTTCACGAGACACTAGTAGAAAAAAAGCCTTCCATCCGCCCACATTAGTCCCCAAAATAAACGAACCCCGACTAATGGGGTCTTTGGTCGCGGTTCCAGACCAAGCAGGGCAGGGCGCTCGGTGGCCAGCTGGGCCGGGCGGGGCTTTAATGCGGTTCCTTTAACCGCGTTTAGGTGCCCGAAGGCCTTTAGTCGCGGTTGGCCAACCGCACCCCTACATATATACCATTCAGCACACTCACTTAGCTATTTGGTGCCACTTCTCTTCACAATCTTCACAAGTGGGTGGTGGGTTTGATTTTGGTTCCTCTTATGCACACAAG
The DNA here is from genome assembly GCA_030979885.1 of Lolium multiflorum. Lineage (NCBI taxonomy): Eukaryota > Viridiplantae > Streptophyta > Magnoliopsida > Poales > Poaceae > Lolium > Lolium multiflorum. The sequence continues at coordinate 134,587,683 of CM061750.1, read as the reverse complement.
GTGTTCGATGAAATGCCCGAGAGATTGAAAAAAAACATGATATGAAGTGTCCGAGCCACACTTGAGCTTTCTCATTTATTTTTCCTCCACGATCGCGGTTAGCAACTTGAACCTTTCATGTGTCATTGATAAAATATACATGTGTGTTCATTGTTTAATTTCTATTATTTCTAGCTAGCTAGTTAGTTTAATAAATGCATGATGGTTAATTATATACTTTATATAATAATAATGCAGATGAATCGGCAATGGATGTACGGTAACCGACTCTCCGGAGTTCACTACGGGTTTGATAGATTTCCTCGTAATGGCTAATGCGAACAAGCAAGGGGGTTTTGTTATCTGTCCATGTGTTGGCTGTAAGAATCAGAAGGGTTACTCTTCCTCAAGAGAGTTCCTGCTTCGGCACGGTTTCATGCCAAGCTATAATTGTTGGACCAAGCATGGAGAAAGAGGGGTTATAATGGAAGAAGATGAAGAAGTGGATGATATCATCGATGACAACTATCTTCATCATTTCGGTGATACTTTCATGGACGATGCTGAAGGTGGGGAAGGTGAAGGGGAAGGTGAAGAAGAGGCACGTGATGAGCCCGCTGATGATCTTGGTCGGACCATTACTGATGCACGGAGACGCTGCGAAACTGAAAAGGAGAGGGAGAATTTGGATCGCATGTTAGAGGATCACAAAAAGTCACTGTACCCAGGGTGCGATAATGGTCTGAAAAAGCTGGGCTGCACACTGGATTTGCTGAAATGGAAGGCACGAGAAGGTGTAGCTGACTCAGGATTTGAAAACTTGCTGAAAATGTTGAAGAATATGTTTCCAAAGAATAACGAGTTGCCCGCCAGTACGTACAAGCAAAGAAGGTTGTCTGCCCTCTAGGTTTAGAGGTTCGAAGATACATGCATGCATTACGCTGCATCCTCTACCGCGGTGAATACGAGAATTTGAATGAATGTCCGGTATGCACTGCATTGCGTTATAAGATCAGAGGCGATGACCCTGGTGGCGATGTTGAGGGCGAGAAACCCAGGAAGAGGGTTCCCGCCAAGGTGATGGGGTATCCTCCTATAATACCACGGTTGAAATGTCTGTTCAGGCCTTGAGGAGGCGCCAATGAGTGAGGTAGCAATTACATATGCTGAATGGGCCTCTCGTCGAGCCTGCGCAGGAAGAGGATCTACCAGCACAAATGAAAAATCTTCTACGTTGGTACAAGGGTTACATAAAAACTAACGCCGGCAAAGAATATATTTATACGGAAGTTAGACATGAGGATCACTTCAAACATTACTATGTAACAATTCATATGAGTGAATTGTTCCAGCTGTTCAATCTGCGCGAGCTCGACAAATCTATCATCAGTTGCTACGTTCTGTAAGTGATTTATTTCTACCTCATCTCGTTCATTGCCTGCACTATATATATATATTGTCCTAACTATATTGTTGTGTATGCTATTATGCAGAATGAAGATTAGGGAATGCAGAATAAGAAACATCCATGATGTTGGGTTCATTTGCCCATAAATCATTAATGGATATGTGTTAGAAAAACACCCCGCCGACGTGGAGCAAGACCTGTGGGATTTTCTTACAAAGCAGCAACTCAAAAGTCAAATTCTATTTTCTTACCATTTTGGGTGAGTGTTTCTGTCTTAAGCACATTCTATTTTGTTTACTCCATGCATGGTATGTCTAATCGATGAGTTATGCATGACTGTGCATGTATCGTGTCCGCAGGTTCCACTGGATTCTGCTAGTAATTGAATTTCACACCTCCAGAGTTCTCATCATGGACTCTCTGAATTGGATCCAAAGCTTTGGGTCAGCATGAGAAAATTGCTGCAAAAGTAATTATTTTCATTCATTTGCGCTCTATATGGATCGACATCTTTCGTTCATTTCCTAATATCAAGTTACTAATAACTCCCTTGTTCATTTAATTTTCTTTGCCTCGTAGGGTTTGGACACGATTCACAAATCAAATGGTCGGTGAATTCAAAAAAGATCTAGACTTTAGAAGGGCACTGACTAGGGATATTCAGCCACCGGGGACCAATCTATGTGGATATTATGTTTATGAGTTCATCCGGAGACACACCTCTGAGCGGAAGCCGTCGGATAACAACGTCAAGAGGAATAACTTTCGGAAGACACTTAGTCCAGAAGCTCGCTTCCGACCAATTCAAGATGAACTAGCAGGATTTTTGATGAGGGAAGTTCTCGATCCTAAAGGAGAACACTATTACGAGGACGTAGAACTTCTGATGCCGTAAATTATGTATTGAAACTTGTTCGAAATTGTATATGGTCATCCGAGATTTAATATATATTGTATATTCCTCTTGAATTCTTCTTGGTTCTAATTTCAAATTTGTTTGACACTGTACATTCATATGCATGTATATAGTAGCGTAGAATATGTGTGCTGAAACTTCTTCAAAATTAAAATAAAAGACAAAATAAAATATAAAAGAAATAAAATAATACAAATTAAAAAGAAACCAGATTTGGGGGGGGGGGCTAAACCCTAAACCTGCGGAGGCCTTTAGTCGCGGTTGGCCAGGAGAACCGCGACTAAAGGTCCTCCCCGACGGACGGCTGGCGCCACGTGGACGGGCCTTTAGTCGCGGTTCATAAGCAACCACGACTAAAGGGGGGGGGGGTTTAGTCGCGCATATTTAATACCGGTTCCGCAACCGCGACTAATGGCAGTTGCGAACCGCGACTATTGGCCGTTTTTGTACCAGTGAGACATGCTTTTTGGCCTTTGCAGCTTCTTTAGCCTTCCATTTATGCAAATTCTTTAGGTCTTATTTGGATTAGAGGTTTTGTGAGAATTATTAGGAATACTCCCGTAGAGAGTATTGGGTGAAACCCCTGCCTTCACTCAGTTTCCCAAAGATCAAATTCTCCTCGAAATAGGCTTTGATTCCCGCTTTATAAATAAAGCCGCAACGGCCGAACCGATACAAGGTGGAGAGAAAAACTCTTACAAAATTCAATCCCAATCCACTTGGAAGAGGTAGAGTATTGGGTATTGAGAAAATACAGTAAGACTTGAGAAAAAGTAGAGATTAAACTAGTCCAATACTCTATTACCGAACATGCTTATAGCAATAATTAGAGATTTACAGCTGGGTAGGGATTATTCTCGCTAAGCCCCACAAAAATTCTAGCACCAAACAAGACCTAAACATTTTAACCGGGTACATGTTTGTAGTTGTGATATAATAGTTTTTTAAGTGCATAGCCAATGCGCCCCTATCGATCCCGGTGTATGTAGAATACAATGCCAGTCCATGAGCGATTGCCCCAAAAGCGTGTTTACGAGCATGCAAAGCATGGAACGATGCGAGGGCATACTGCTTCGTGTAGAGTTCCTGGACTCGCTAGGCACCATCCTACATCGTAAATTTGCTGGTCCTCTACCACCAACCATCAACGGGCGCTTCAATCTCAACTGACCTTACCGTTGAGAATATTAGGAATATATCATTATATTGTACACTGATTATGTCAAGATTATAAGGAAATTAGTATAAATTATACCTTGATTGAGTCAATCCTGGTGATGGTGTCGGTGTCGGTGTCCTCCTTACCAAAACCATCAATGTTACCGTTGTACCTTGGCCTATATAAAGACGTAACCGAGCCGGTAACAAGGAATCGCTTTCACCACAACAGAAAAAATCACATGGTATCAGAGCGGTTTAGTCTCACAACGCTGATCCTAGGTTCCTCACCAATTCTGCATCACACGTTGCCCCCAGGGAGATCAATATCTTCTCCTCGGGGGCGCGGCCGCCAGTCTCGATCAAAGATCAGATTGGTTTCGTAGATTAGATCAATTTCAAAAGAATGAAATTCTTAGATTAGATCCAACCACCAAACACTACTAGAAAAACAGGCTTCCGGTGAGCCCCATAAGTCGCGAAGGTAAAGGAACCGCGACTAATGGTACCTTTAGTCGCGGTTCGGGAGGCGAACCGCGACCAAAGGCCTGGGCCCGGGGCGCTCGGTGGCCAGCCGTTGCACGTGGGCTTTAGCCGCGGTTGGCCAGGCCAACCGCGACTAAAGGTGCCCGAAGGCCTTTAGTCGCGGTTGGTCAGGCCAACCGCGGCTAAAGCCGCCCCCTATATATACCCACCCAGCAGCCAACACTTAGCCATTTGGTGCCATTTTCTTCACAAGCTTCACAAGTGGGTGTTAGGTTTGCTTTTGGTTCCTCTTATGCACATAAGGTGTTTGATGAAATGCCCCAAGAGCATGAAACAAACATGATATGAAGTGTTGGAGCCACACTTGAGCTTTCTCATTTATTTTTCCTCCTCGATCGCGGTTAGCAACTTGAACCTTTGATGTGTCGTTGATAAAATGTGCATGTGTGTGTAGTTCATTGTTTAATTTATATTGTTTGTAGCTAGTTAGTTTAACAAATGCATGATGGTTAATTATATATTTTATATTATAATAATGCAGATGAATCGACAATGGATGTACGGTAACCGACTCTCCGGCGAGTTCAGTACGGGTTTGAAAGATTTCCTCGTAGTGGCTAATGCGAACAAGCGGGGGGTTTTGTTATCTGTCCATGTGTTAAATGTAAGAATCGGAAGGGTTACGCTTCCTCAAGAGATGTTCACCTGCTTCGGCACGGTTTCATGCCAAGCTATAATTGTTGGACCAAGCATGGAGAAAGAGGAGTTATAATGGAAGAAGATGAAGAAGGGGATGATTTCATCGATGAAAGCTATCTTGCTCATTTCGGTGATACTTTCATGGAGGATGCTGAAGGTGAAAAGGTGAAGGGGAAGGTGAAGAAGAGGCACGTGATGATCCCGTTGATGATCTTGGTCGGACCATTGCTGATGCACGGAGACGCTGCGAAACTGAAAAGAGAGGGAGAATTTGGATCGCATGTTAGAGGATCACAGGAAGGCGCTGTACCCCGGATGCGATGATGGTCTGAAAAGCTGGGCTGCACACTGGATTTGCTGAAATGGAAGGCACAGGCAGGTGTAGCTGACTCGGCATTTGAAGACTTGCTGAAAATGTTGAAGAATATGTTTCCAAAGAATAACGAGTTGCCCGCCAGTACGTACGAAGCAAAGAAGGTTGTCTGCCCTCTAGGTTTAGAGGTTCGAAGATACATGCATGCATCAACGACGCATCCTCTACCGCGGTGAATACGAGAATTTGAATGAATGCCGGTATGCACTGCATTACGTTATAAGATCAGAGGCGATGACCCTGGTGACGATGTTGAGGGCCAGAAACCCAGGAAGAAGGTTCCCGCCAAGGTGATGTGGTATGCTCCTATAATACCACGGTTGAAACGTCTGTTCAGGAACAAAGAGCATGCCAAGTTGTTGCGATGGCACAAAGAGGACCGTAAGTCGGACGGGGAGTTGAGACACCCCGCAGATGGAACACAATGGAGAAAGATCGACAGAGAGTTCAAGATTTTGCAGCTGGCGCAAGGAACATAAGATTTGGTCTAAGTACGGATGGCATGAATCCTTTTGGCGCCCAGCCATAGCACCTGGCCCGTGACTCTATGCATCTACAACCTTCCTCCTTGGTTGTGCATGAGCGGAAGTTCATTATGATGCCAGTGCTCATCCAAGGTCCGAAGCAACCCGGCAACGACATCGATGTGTACCTAAGGCCATTAGTTGATGAGCTTTTACAGCTGTGGGGCAGACCTGGTGTCCGTGTGTGGGATGAGCACAAAGAAGAGGAATTTGACCTACGAGCGTTGCTTTTCGTAACCATCAACGATTGGCCTGCTCTTAGTAACCTTTCGGGACAGTCAAATAAAGGATACAATGCATGCACGCACTGCATGAGACTGAAAGTGAACATTTGCCAAATTGTAAGAAGAACGTGTACCTTGGGCATCGTCGATTTCTTCCGAAAGGTCATCCAGTAAGAAAGAAAGGCAAGCATTACAACGGCAAGGCAGATCACCGGCCAAAGCCTGCGGAACACACTGGTGCTGAGGTATTTGATATGGTCAAGGATTTGAAAGTCATCTTTGGAAAGGGTCTGCGGACAATCAGTTCCGAAGGGAGCTGACGGGCACGTAGCCATGTGGAAGAAGAAATCTATATTCTGGGAGCTAGAATATTGAAAAGTCCTAGAAGTCCGCTCTGCAATCGACGTGATGCACTTTACGAAGAATATTTGCGTGAACATCCTAAGCTTCTTGGGCGTGTATGGGAAGTCAAATGATACAAAGGAAGCACGGCAGGACCAGCAAAGTTTGAAAGACCCCGATGACCGGCATCCGGAACGGTTTCAAGGTCGTGCCAGCTACGCTCTGACCAAAGAAGAGAAGTTCATCTTTTTTGAATGCGAGCAGTATGAAGGTCCCGTCTGGATTCTCGTCCAATATAAAGGGAATAATAAACATGGCGGAGAAAAAGTTCCAAAACCTGAAGTCTCACGACTGCCACGTGATTATGACGCAATTGCTTCCGATTGCTTTGAGGGGGCTCCTGCCGGAAAATGTTCGAGTAGCCATTGTGAAGCTATGTGCATTCCTCAATGTAATCTCTCAGAAGGTAATCAATCCAGAAGTTCTACCACGGTTACAGAACGATGTGGTCCAATGTCTTGTCAGTTTCGAGTTGGTGTTCCCGCCATCCTTCTTCAATATTATGACGCACCTCCTGGTTCACCTAGTCGATGAGATTTCCATTCTCGGTCCTGTATTTCTACACAATATGTTCCCCTTCGAGAGGTTCATGGGAGTATTAAAGAAATATGTTCGTAACCGTGCTAGGCCAGAAGGAAGCATCGCCAAGGGCTATGGAAATGAGGAGGTAATTGAGTTTTGTGTTGACTTTGTTCCTGACCTTAAGCCGATTGGTCTTCCTCAATCCCGGCACGAGGGGAGACTAAGTGGAAAAGGCACGATCGGAAGGAAATCAACGATATGTATGGACGGCCATTCTGACTGAAGCACACCACACAGTTCTGACCAATTCCAGCTTGGTGGCTCCGTACTTTGAGAAACACAAGAATATTTTACGCTCGGACAACCCTGGGAAGCCTGAATCCTGGATTAGGAAGGCCCACATGGAGACTTTCGGCAGTTGGTTGAGAAAACATTTAATGAGTGACAATAAGGTTGTAGATCAGCTGTACATGTTGGCCAAGACACCATCTTCGACTATAACGACTTTCCAAGGGTACGAGATAAATGGGAATACATTTTACACGATCGCCCAAGATAAAAAGAGCACCAACCAAAACAGTGGTGTCCGCTTTGATGCAACAACCGAGAATGGGCAAAAGGTCACATATTATGGTTACATAGAGGAGATATGGGAACTTGACTATGGACCCTCCTTTAGGGTCCCTTTGTTCGGTGCAAATGGTTCAAGCTAACAGGAGGTGGGGTAAAGGTGGACCAGCAATACGGAATGACAATGGTGGATTTCAACAATCTTGGTTACCTTGAACCATTCGTCCTAGCGAAAGATGTCGCTCAGGTTTTCTATGTGAAGGACATGAGTAGCAAACCGAGGAAACGGAAAGATAAGAAAACGATCGGTACATCATGCGATGATCCAAAGCGCCACATTGTTCTTTCAGGGAAAAGAAACATCGTGGGAGTGGAGGACAAGACAGACATGTCAGAAGATTATAATATGTTTGCTGAAATTCCGCCCTTCAAAGTGAACACCGACCCAAGCATTAAGTTAAATGATGAGGATACGGCACAATCGTAAGCAGGGACACAAGGGAAGAAATGATGTGTAATAATTTATTATTGTACCAAACTTTGTTGAATGAATCATGTGAATTATATTACCCGTGATGTGTTTGGTGTCCATTTTCGAATGATTCAATTGACTCGAGATAGCACTGATGATACATGAAATTTGGAGTGACTAAGTCATACTTCTGCATACATGAAATTTGGAGTGACTAAGTCATACTCCTGCATAAAGGAAATTTGGAGTGATTTAGTCATACTCCTGCCTAGGCGTATAATATGCATACTCGTAGTCTTCATAGCCGCCGCCGTTGTACTGGTAGTCGTCGCCTTCTAAGTTGCCGCGCGTCGTCGTCTTCTTTGCTGTCGTCGGCGTCGTCGGCGGCGCTCGTGGCTCGGAGTGAGGGTAGCGCAGGCGGGGGATATCGCCGGCCGTGATGTAGTCCATGACGCGCTGCAGAGTCCGGCCGTACCACCATAGCCGACGGCCGGCCTCGTGGAAGTTTCCAGGAGGCAGACCGTCCTCCTCATACCTGGCGAGCGCCCTCTCACGCCGATTGATGGAGAAGGCGTCCCAAGTATGCTGGTTATCGGGATGCCGGCGGGGATTCATCCGCTGCTCCGGCGTGAGGTCGAGGTAGTAGTGGTTCGTGATGGCCGCCGGCGCGCAGTACCCGAGGGACGGGAGGGACCGGCACGCCGCCGGCGCTTAGGCTCCAGCCGGCGGGGACGCGGTAGCCGGTGGGCAAGGGTAGTTCGAGGCGCAAAGCTCCTCCACCTGCTGGTAGGTTAGAGTGGGTGCGGTGGAAGCCATGAGAGTGATGAGAGATTGTAGAGATCGATGTGATAATGCTGGCCAAGCCGGGCAACATATATGTAGTGAGAAATGGCGGGAAAAATGGGAGCGGGAAGACAGGAGGCGGGAAGAAAGTGGCGGGAAGAAACAGGCGGGAAGACATGGAAGAAATGGCGGGAAGAAAGAGGCGGGAAGACATGGAAGAAATGGCGGGAAGAAGAGGATTCCAGAGCTGGTCATCTAATCTTTAGTCCCGGCTGGTGGGTGCCGGGACTAAAGGTGGTTTTGTATCATCTAATAAAGCTGTCGGTGGAATAAGGACGTCGCTCCTCGGAAAGACAAAGGCGGCGGGAAGAAGGCGGGAAGATGGGGCCGGTGGAAAGACAGAGGCGGGAAGAGGGGGCCGGCGGAAAGACAGAGGCGGAAAGATTTTTAAATGAATTAGTTTTATTTTTCTGGTGGGGCGGGTGATCAGACGCCGCCCCCCAATCCACCTCCGGCAAAGAAGCAGAGGCAGTCTTGGGTTATTAACCCGGAGCCTTATGTACCTGCAACCACAAAGATACCAGAGCCATCACTAAAGCCTCTCACCCCGAGGCCCTATGACCTTAGTGTGGAGCAAAATGCAGTGGTCGTGGCTGCTCAGCATGAGAAATGGCAGGCGGACTGCAAGAAGAAAAGAGAGCCCGAGCCCAAACAAGTATTTTCTGAGAAGGAAAAGAGCTGGGCTAAGTCATTTTTGAACACACCGTCCTAGGCCGCGAAGAATCTGCCTGACGACTATGAACGTGAACTTCGTAGTCAAGCACTCGCGGTCGGGGGAAACAAGTTGCCCAGCTCGGGGAACAAAGTAAACAATCGATCGCCCGCTCATAGTGAAAGCCGCATGTCCGGAGGACGATGCCCTGATGTCATAGCAGCTGCGGCAGCACAGGGATTGACTGTAGCGAGAGCCAAAGAACAAGCGGCAGACTTAGGTCTGACTCTTCGTGTAGCATTAGGCCTTGATGACGTGGCAATGAAGGACGTAGTATTTGCATATGTGAAGGATGGTCCTCTCGTCGAGCCTGCGCAGGAAGAGGATCTACCTCGACAAATGAAAGGTCTGCTAAATTGGTACAAGGGTTACATAAAACTTAAAAACGCCAAAGAATATATTTATGCGGAAGTTAGACCTGAGCATCACTTCAAACATTACTATATAACAATTCATCGGAGTGAATTGTTCCAGCTGTTCAATCTGCGCGAGCTCGACAAATCTATCATCAGCTGCTATGTTCTGTAAGTGATTTATTAATTTCTACCCCATCTCGTTCATTATTGCCTGCACTATAAATATATATATTGTCCTAACTATCTTGTTGTGTACGCTATTATGCAGAATGAAGAAGCGGGAAATGCGAATAAGGCACACCCATGATGTTGGGTTCATTGACCCACAAATCGTTAATTCATATGTGTTACAACGCCACCCCAAAGACGTGGAGGGTGACTTGTGGATGTTTCTTACAAAACAGGAACTCAAAAGTGATATTCTATTTCCTTACCATTTTGGGTGAGTGTTTCTGTCTTGAGCACATTCTCTTTTGTTTACTCCATGCATGGTATGTGGCTAATCGATGAGTTATGCATGACTGTGCATGTATCGTGTCCGCAGGTTCCACTGGATTCTGCTAGTAATTCAAATTCAGAACTCCACAGTTCTCGTCCACGACTCTCTGAATATGGATACGAAGCTTTGGGCCGACATGAGAAAAATGATGCAAAAGTAACTACTTTCATTCGTTTGCGCTCTATATCGATCGGCCTATTTCATTCATCATTTCCTAATATCAAGTAACTAATTAATAACTCTCTTGTTCATTTAATTTTCCTTGCCTCGTAGGGTTTGGAGACGGTTCGTAGATCAAAAGGTCGGTGAATTCAAAAAAGAGCTACATTTTAAAATGGCAAAGGCTGCGACCGGGGATATTCAGCCACCGGGGACCAATCTATGTGGATACTATGTTTGTGAGAGGATCCGAAGATACACCACTGAGCGGCAGCCGTCTGAGAACAACATCAGGAGGAATAACCTCCGGACGACGCTTACTCCAGAAGCTCGCTTCCGACCACTTAAAGAGGAACTAGCTGGATGGTTCGCAGAGAAGTCATCGATCCTAGAGGAGAACACTATGTAGAGGACGTAGAACTTTATATGCACTAAATATGTATGGAAACTTGTTCAAAATTGTATATGGTCATCCGATATTGAATATATATTGTATATTCCTCTTGAATTCTTTTTGGTTCTAATTTCAAATTTGTTTGAAATTGTACATTCATATGCATGTATGTAGTACGGTAGAATATGTGAAACTCCTTCAAAATTAAAACCCAAAAGAAATAAAACAATACAAATTAAAAACAAACCAGATTTAGGGGGAGGGGGCTAAACCCTAAACCTGCGGAGGCCTTTAGTCGCGGTTGGCCAGAAGAACCGCGACTAAAGGTCCTCCGCCCTGGCGCTCGCCTGCCGCCCACGTGGACGGCCTTTAGTCGCGGTTCGTAAGGAACCGCGACTAAAGGGGGGACCTTTAGTCGCGAATAATAGGTCGCGGTTGCGCAACCGCGACTAATGGCAGTTGCGCACCGCGACCGAAGGCCATTTTTCCACCAGTGAAATAAATCTCTAGGTCCTGCTACGGTGAAAATCTCTAAGATTCCTCTCATGCATGCCGGCTGACTACAATGGCGAGCCGATGGACAAGATCCGTCTGAGCTTCAAGCTCACATCCGGCAAGGCCAGCACGCCGTGCGCCAGCTGGTCCATCTCCAGGCAGGCCTCCTGCGGCAGGCGCATCGCACCCCAGCAACGTGCAGATGCGGCCACGACTGCGGAGATACAACCACAAGCGCTACAATAGGACATCGGCTCTGTTCTCCGCGCGGGTATGCAGCTACCTCAAGCCAGAGATTTCTTCATCGCATCAGCATATGTACATGTCCATTTACTCCAAGCGGAAGGCCTCATCAAGTTTGAGGAACATGCATGGCATACAGCATCCACCATCGTCGCACAAGGGACGTCTTCATGCGACGTATCTCTGCCAACACGCCTGCTACTTCAAACATCGCCGGCACATCATCGCCAAGGTCTACATTAGCATGGTTTTCATCAACGAAACCACCTCGTCATCACATCGACGCCACTACATCGTTCACTAGGATGGACACACGCCCTCTCACAGTACTACTGCAAGGTGACACGACATCAACGGCGGCATCGACCGCGTCCGACGTAGAGCAACTACATCGACATTACAACCACGCACACGGTTCTGGCAAAACCATTGTGGGCTCGTTGGTTTCCTCCAGTCCTGGCAAAACCGGGGGGCCTCACCTATAACCGCGTCCTCTGACATCTGCAAGACGCCCCTGGAACGCACCCTTTGACACCTGCAAGGTGCCTCTTCCACGACTGCAGCTCCGTCCAAAAAAAAATAGCACAAGTTTTGCAGCTTCGATGATGTGGCTACACCGACTATGATGAGTTCTACAACGACCATGACTACCACGACCACGGCTACTACATCATCAGCTACCTCGACATCATAGCTTGGTCTACAGCGACACATCAACAACATCTCCAGTCCACATCGTTCGCATCATCACTTGCAACAATGACACTCCCGTTGTGACTGCGGGAGTCAAAAGAGGAGAGACAAGGAAGGCATCGGAAAGGGACACTGTTTAGAGGAATTTAGATTAAGGGGAAATATTAGAAATATATCATTGCCATATATTGTACACTGAGTATAGATGGCAAGAAGTTAAACTGCACCATTATGCCTTGATTGGGGCAATCCTGGTGATGGTGTCGGTTTCCCCCCTCACCAAAACCATCAATGTTACCGTTGTACCTTGGCCTATATAAACACGTAACCGAGCCGGTAACAAGGCATCGCTTCCACCACAACAGAAAAATTCACAGAGAAGTCTCAAATAACCTAAGCGGTGCGATCATCTCCGCAATCTCATGTACTTTAAAGATCCTTCTACGCCAATGATCACTAGAATTCCTGCTTGACGACAATTGGCACGTTTTCCATAGTACGTGCTAAGTTTTTTGAATTTCAACTATCCTGAAGAATGTTGATGAGCTCACCTTCTCTTTCCTTTGGCACCTTTGATTTGCCGAAGCTAACACATATTGGCACATCCTAATCATGCATGTAATGGAGTTTTGCAACAACAACGACCTTAAATTAATTGTATGAGCCAGCAAGTGCGTGATGTATGGCTTTGCTTTGCTCAAGGCCACCTGATCATCCTTTTCCCTGCAAAGAAAAATATTGCGGTGAGAATGTGATTTTGCATGGTGTAGTTTCAGCCTCTGGGTTCGATTTTTGATTGATTAGCACTTCACAACTGCAGGCACCACTGCAAATAATGCTGGTGCAATCTTGGTTCTAGGTAGAGATCTCTGTCGTCGGCACAAAGCTAATTCATCCTTTGCCACCTGCAATCACATCACCTGAGACCTCGTGGGATCACATTGAAGATACAAGGATCAATGTAAAACACTATTTTGTTGCAAACATATTTCTTTATTAGAACTAGCTGGACTGTCGTGTTCTGTCTGTTGACTATGCTGCGCATGAAATGACAGTCAGGAGCTGAATGCTAACATACCAGCAACTCCAACCCGGGGCCATCCGCAAGCAGCAGCAAACGATCGAAGAGCTCTGATATTTTTTGATATGGTATATCTCAAGTCACATTTAGGCCTTGTTTACTTCTCTCGTATTTTTCTTCCCAATGAGTATGGGGATGGGAGGGGATTTGGTGTTCACCCAATCCCCCTCCCCAAAAATACACTAGTATGATGGAGAGTTTTTGATTTAGGCAAAAAATATGGGGATGGGAGGGGATGGGAGGGGATATCTCGGGATTATGTCGTTCAAAACCGGAGAAGTAAACGGACTAGTGGGGATTTTCCGGGATACGAAATAATCTCTTCCATCCCCATAAATACCCAGAAGTAAACAAGGCCTTATAGCGGAATATTGCCCCTTTTCTGCACAAGAAGATGATTCATGTTGAGTTGCACTTCCGATAAGAATTAGCAGAGAAAATGCTGGACATTCTGTCAGTAACTGCCTCTTTCTGTGAAATAACACCTATACAAAAGGATGGTTAAATCAATTGTATATAATCTGGCCAAACAGGATGTAAGTACTGCAAGACTCAGGTACTACCTGTACGCAATGATGGCGCTAAGGAGCGGCTGCTGTCGGATATCCTATCTGGATCCCATCGAACACCGAGTGTGACCGACTCGATCGGAAAGGATTCGGGGTGGCAAATTGAAACAAACACGGTTAGAATCCTTCAGTCCTTAATAAGAGCGCTGCCAGAGTTCGATTGGCAGGGCGTTGCGTGATCGCCTCGATAGAGCTAGATTCGAGCGCCGTCACACGATGGAACAATCTGAGGGCATAGTGCTGCTACTACCTGAAGACGCGCTCGCGGAGATCTTCCGGCGTCTTCCGCCGCACAGCCTCGCCGTCCTCCGCTGCGTCTGCGGGGCCTGGCGCGCCTTCATCGACGCCCGCCGGCTGCTTCGCAATGAACTCCCGCATTTCCTGGCCAGTTTCCTGATAAATTTTCACCTGCTCAAGTCCTTGCAATTGCTCAGCCACCCGTCAGCAGCGTCCAACGCAGCCGACCTCGACCTCACGGTCTCCGGCAAGCTCGACCATGTCTACCCGCTTCCTTCGGTCCATGTGATGGATCACTGCAACGGCCTCATTCTGATCCACGACACCGTGGCTAACCCCGCCACGCGCTGGTCCGCGCGTCTCCCGTTGCTCCCGCCTTCGTGCCTGGACAGGTCCCCGCAGCGCCATTTCTACGCCAACCGCTACATCGCGTTCGATCCCGCAGTCTCGCCGCACTACGAGGTGTTGTCCGTCCGTCGGATCCTTTACAAGATGTCATGGGGAAACGAGGACCATCATCATTTCGATCCCGCGATCGAAGCGTTGGAGTGGCCGCCGTCTCCGTGCGCCATGCACATCTTCTCGTCCAGGACGGGGCGGTGGGAGGAGACGTCTTACGTGAGAGAAGGGGATGCCGCGGGAACTGTTGCGGACATGCGAGGAGACTCGATACCACGCAAGCGCAACGCTGTTTACTGGCAAAACAAACTCTACGTGCTATGTGAGACGAACATCTTAATGAGGTGAGCCGCTAGCTATAGCTAGCCCTCTAGTTTTACGATTACTTATTTATTGTGTCATTGTAATTAGTTTCATGAATTTAGCCTAACACTTTCTATATCTCCTCCATGGTCGTTGTTCCTATTATATTTACTGAAATATTCATGCGATGCCTAACTAATTTTTTTATTTTTTCTTGCCAGGATTTCTTTGTCCGACAGAAAATACCACATTGTTAAACCACCAATAGGCATGTGCTATCGACTATATCCCAATCTTTATCTCGGAAGATCAGAGAACGGAGTGTACTGCGCATATGTCAACCGCTCAATTCTTCAGGTTTGGCTGCTAGTTGAATCACATTGTCAAATGGAGTGGATGCTAAAGCATCAGAATAATGATCTTAGATCTATGCTACAACCACGAAACCGTATTGGAAGATGTGACACACAATGGGTCTTACACAATGTAAGCTCATACGAAGATGCTATAGATGAAGATGCGATCTATGGGGAGATATTCGAACGTGACCTTGATAGTCATGTTCTTCTCGAGGATGAGGTGCTTGATGATCGCTACATGGCCAATCAGATTTTTAGTATATTGGGATTTCATCCTTATAAAGACATTGTGTTTCTGAGCCAAGGTGTCAAAAGAGGACTAGCATATCATCTATTATATACTAAAAGCAAAATACGGATGTCTAAAATAGAGACACCACGTTAATCCACATCATCCTAATTATTTTGATGGTTAGATCTAAAATTTGTGGTTAGGATTTAATAGCAGTCTAATAATTACGTAACCGTATAATATTGTTTGACACGTTCACCTGTGTGCATATTTTGAAAGAAAAATTACCGCACCATATAGGACCACATTAGATGCAAGGAGACTTGATCGGTTGATATTGTTTGGGCAAACGTATCTGCTTAGGACTCTAGCTGTGTCCCATTAAAAATAATTCATGGTTTGGCTGTGTGTCCGATTTAAAAAAATGCATGGTTCTTGACATAATGCAGCGTACACTACACACCTTTGACGTGTTGCAGAACAATTTATACTCTACCAAAAATTCGTTCTAAAAAAAGTTAAGTCCGCATACGTGGTGCAAATGAAAAATCATCATCTCTTCTAAAAAGACAATATCCTAAAATTTCATGATCATGTAACCGGCTTGAGACGATTTATGCTAAGATGGTCATCTCGAATGCGGACTCGGTAATTAAACGATCCACGACAACACATATATCCATAGGAGCAAGGTCATCTCGAACGTCGACTCGATAAACGATCCGCGGCAACACGTCATCTAAAAACCGATCGTGTATAGGTTTTCCTCTGGATCATGGTAGATGTTAAGAAAAAGTTTCTCACCATACTGTAAATTTTTTTACTCTTTATAAAAGAAAGTTTCCTAAAATTTCCGGCATATTATTCTTGAAGCTGCTTGTATTTAAAAAAATATCGAATATGTAACCGGTTTGACACGATTTGTGTCGAGCAGGGTCAACCTTCCCCCAGAGGTAGCCGAATCACAAACCCAATTATCTAACTTCTTTATTATTTTCGCATCCAGGAAATCCCAGTCCACATTCTTAAGATTCGAAAATGTTACAGGAACACCCAAATATTTCATTGGCAAGGATCCCACTTGACAATTAAAGAGGTCCGAATAAAAGGATGCAATGTTATTATCTCCACCAACGATGAACACCTCGCTTTTGAGGAAATTTATTTTGAGACCCGACATCATTTCAAAGATATAAAGCAAGAGTTTTAAATTTACTGCTTTTTCTTGATCATGCTCAATACACAAAACAGTATCATCGGCGTACTGGAGGATAGCAATCCCATTTTCAACCAAATCGGATGCAAGGCCCGAGAACAGCCCATTTCAACCAAATCGGACGTCATTTCTCTGCTGCTTCATCTGCCGGGAAGAAGAAATTGTCGGCGTTGAGGCGGCGCAGCGAGTGGATGCCCTGATGGCCGTTCTCCGTCACCAGATTCACGTACCGCCGGAGACTCATGGTTGGAGAAGGAGATACGGGGCAGCACGACGTCGTGGGCGGCGGCCGGCGGGGACAGGGAAGGAGGGCAGCGAGAGGATTGGGAATTCCATTTGGGATTATGTCTAGTACGTAATTGGGCCGAAGACGACATGTACTAGGCTTCACGGGCCATTAAACCAAATTCCTATGTAGCCCTCGTGCACCGCGTCGCACAGAAGTGGTCATACATGGGTCGGTCCACTAAAAAATCATGTTTTGGAAAAAAATGATTCATGTTTTCGGCAACACTGTTCATGTTTTGAAAAAAAAGTTCACAGGTTGCAAACAAGTGTTAAACTATACTAGGAAAATTGCCCATGCGTTGCACCGGGAGATGTATTGTCAACCTACGATCAAGATTCTCTAAAAAAATAACCTATAATTGGGATGAGAATCATAGGATCAAGCAAATCTAATTCAGGAAAACGAAAGAAAAACATCTAAAATTTTATGGGGAATCAGTTCTCTCAACACAATGTTACAGTCCACGAAAATTAGTTCCAACCAAAATATTTAATTTAATTTAACCAACCCATGATCTTGAGCTTATTATCCCAAGATCAAATTGATTTTACATTGGTATAGAGATAGGCAGCGCATAGAAAAAAAAATCACAGTACCAAAGCAACATTTTAAAATACCTTAAAACCTCCGAAGAACTTTGTATTCTGCAAAAAAGTTGTGCAGCGCTACTTTTCTTAGAACTAGCAAGCGGGCCCTCACAAATGCGAGGGCATCAGTTTTAGCATATTGAACATAGTTTTATGACAATAAAACTTGATAAAAAAATTAAGTAAAATAATACCTATCTGAAAATTTATTACATAAATTTAATTTTTACGCAATAATAATTATGACATTTCCAAAAAAAATGTCGTGTCAAATTTTCTTGTTAATTTAGATCATTGGTATTTTAATTTATTTTACTTTCTTTCAACTATTCCTCACTTTTCAGTGGAGGTGATCTACAACCTTACTCACGTGTATATGTTTTGTCCTAGCACATGACTACAACTCAGATTTACCATAATTTACTACAAATTCTAATATAATTAATCTCTACTATTTTCGTGGCACCAAAAAATTCTACCCAACGATATCCTCGATCAACATTACATGGTAGCATCATAATTATACCCCAATTACTAAGGTCAATTATTTATCTCACATATCAAAAATGAGAAAAAAATGTTTGCAAATTATATGTCCATTAAAATCTTAAATATTTCAAATTTTTATATGACAAAAGGTGTATCCAAATTTCAAAATATACACCCAATTTTAATACATGTGTGATTCGAAGAAATCATTCTTAAGATTTATCCTGATGCAGCTAACATTGTCAATAGAATAAGTCCTATGAATAAATATTCTCCAAAATCATTTTGAAACTACCAAGTGCAAACCTCCGTATGACTTGCTATCACATCAATCAGGTATATTCACATGGAAACTTCTATAGTGGCAACAACGTTCTGTCTGATTGTCGATCTTGAAACTCTCCTCCGTGCACATATTGCACTTGATTTCTAATTTTTGTTTGACACCAACTTTTCTAGGTGGTTATGAACTTCGTGCTCAAATCCAATTGTTGAACTCTTACACTATTTCTGGTAATGTCGAGGATATACATAGCAATCTAACCATAAAAAGGTAAGAAATATATTCTTAAGTCAAAGATCTTAGGTTTCAATCTCCAGGTTGGTGTCTTTAACCACTTACAAAACTCACAAGGTTAGTCTAATCTTGGAAGGTTTGATTTTATTCCTATTCGTGGCCGGTGAAATAGAAGAATATATGATGAGAGGAAAAAATGTTGATTTCGAGAGATTTGGAGCTTTCATACATACCGATAATCTTTTTTGTTCTTCTTTGTTTCGGATTTTGATCTATCAAATGAGCTTCGTCCGGCTGAAATTGTGAGATACTCCCTCCATTCTAAAATAGTATACATTCTATCCTTAAAAATTGTTCCCAAATACTTTACATTCTAGGTTTTAGTTAACAACAACACTGAAAATAAAATGGTTTTCCTCTCTTCATTGGATGGTGTTATTTTCGATGTAGTTTGGATTGGTTGTTCACATATCGGTACTAATAAATGTAATAATAGTTTGTCTCATTTGTTCTAGAATGTAAACTAAATCAGAACGGTGGGAGTATGTGGTTATGGACATTGTGCGCTCGAAGATCTCAGCCTTTTAGGCGGGGTCTCTAACCGCTTTGAGAACTTGCATGATCGATATTTTTACCGGCAAATCTCTTGGAACCGGATCGTGTGACTTAGAGCTATATGATTTATAGTTTTTGTTCTCCACCAAAATCAATCATAATCTTATAGGTATTGAGATAAAAAAAAATCTTTAACAACTATCATGATCCCGCTAGAAAAAGCTATGCATGGCTAGCTTTTAGAGGACGTATCTATTTTATTCGTATGGTCCTATGGATGTGTATGTTCACCCGGATTGTCCGAGATGTGACCAGCTCGACACAAATCGTGTCAAACCGGTTACATATTCGATATTTTTTTAAATACAAGCAGCTTCAAGAATAATATGCCGGAAATTTTAGGAAACTTTCTTTTATAAAGAGTAAAAAAATTTACAGTATGGTGAGAAACTTTTTCTTAACATCTACCATGATCCAGAGGAAAACCTATACACGATCGGTTTTTAGATGACGTGTTGCCGCGGATCGTTTATCGAGTCGACGTTCGAGATGACCTTGCTCCTATGGATATATGTGTTGTCGTGGATCGTTTAATTACCGAGTCCGCATTCGAGATGACCATCTTAGCATAAATCGTCTCAAGCCGGTTACATGATCATGAAATTTTAGGATATTGTCTTTTTAGAAGAGATGATGATTTTTCATTTGCACCACGTATGCGGACTTAACTTTTTTTAGAACGAATTTTTGGTAGAGTATAAATTGTTCTGCAACACGTCAAAGGTGTGTAGTGTACGCTGCATTATGTCAAGAACCATGCATTTTTTTAAATCGGACACACAGCCAAACCATGAATTATTTTTAATGGGACACAGCTAGAGTCCTAAGCAGATACGTTTGCCCAAACAATATCAACCGATCAAGTCTCCTTGCATCTAATGTGGTCCTATATGGTGCGGTAATTTTTCTTTCAAAATATGCACACAGGTGAACGTGTCAAACAATATTATACGGTTACGTAATTATTAGACTGCTATTAAATCCTAACCACAAATTTTAGATCTAACCATCAAAATAATTAGGATGATGTGGATTAACGTGGTGTCTCTATTTTAGACATCCGTGCTGATCGGTCCATGTTTAAAAGGAAACTAATCAATACAAGAACGTGAGCATAGAATGACTGAACTAGAAAGTAGAATTAGTCAGAGAGAGTTAAGATGTAGATGGAATACATCGTGTCCGTTGGGAAATATCAATAAATATAGTTAACGGTACATAAATATATTGCTTTAAGATGTAAAAAACAAATTAAGAACACTAAAATGTAAAAAGTACATTATTTTGAGTAACATATCCACTTTCGACCACTTAGTAGATAGATATGAATTTAATCATGAGAATAATCCTGTTACTGTGTGTGGGTCAAAATACAGATGCTTAAATAAAGACATCACGTTAATCCACATCATCATAATTATTTTCGATAGTTAGATCAAAAAATTGTGGCTAGGATTTTATAAGATTTACGTAACAAATATGTGAGACGTGTTCCAGTTAATTAGTCCAACACGTTTGTTTCAAATAATTAGTCCAACAGGTATGTTGCAGCCAGCCCTGACACGATAGTGAACAGCCGAACCGGTTCAATGCAAAAAAAAAGTACTACGAAGAGATACGTTCAGCCAGGAAAAACAAGGAAAAAGATCAAACATGATATTCTACGATTTACAAGGTAGATTGATTGTCTACGCACAACCTGGATCATTATTTAATAGGTACGTATAGGAAACTAAATCAAAAGCTGATTGTCTTTCCGTGTAATTAACAAGATGTGAGCTTTCAGGTCAAAAAGAAAACAAGACGTGAGCTTCATGGACTATTTCAACCGAAAAAAAGACTGTGCATAATATGGCTAATATAATTTGTCCCGTATCTCAGCTGTCAGCAGGGAAGTGTTAAGGCAAAGTTACGTGATAAATTATATTTGTATCTACAACTCAAGGGCTATATTTAATTATGGGTCCCGCTATTTTTTTAAGTGCTATTTTAAAATCAACTCTCAAACGATTAAAAAAAGAACACAATTATTTGGCTTGGCAGCCCGGGGCTCCCAACCAAAAAACCCTAGATTGTTGCTTAAAAAAATCTGCTATAGTAAGTGGTGCATCAGGGTAACTCGAGCTCCAGCTCCGCCCCTGCCCGTAATACCTGGAGTTTGGCCGGAGTTGTTTGTCCTCCACTGCTGCTCATTTCCGTGATATAAATTCTACACCGCGGGTATCAGGCGTTTTGCTAGATGGCATGAAACTCTATCATCTACCAAAACCAAATTGAACCGCTCTTTCCATGCTATTGCGGCCCACGCATGGCAGCGATCGGCGGTTCTGTTGCCCTTTTACGTACTTAGCCCACTGGCAGGCGATTCCGCTCGCCATTGCCCGTTTCTATCGGCAGGAATTCTAGAGCAGCAACAGATTGGTAGATGGCATGAAACTCTACCATCTACAATAACTTTATCAACGTTTTCTCCATGCTACTTTGACGCATGGTGGCAAATGGCGGTCATGTTGCCTTTGTACATACTTAAGCTCACTGGCCGGCTATTCCGCTCGCCGCCGATGTCCGTTTCTATCGGCAGAAATTCTACACCATGGTTGCCGGAAGTTTGGTAGATGTCATAGAATTCTATCAAGAATAATCTAATATATCAAACCGTTATCTCCATGAGACTTGGGTGCGCAGGCCGGCGGTCTACGGTTCTATCGCCTCTGTACGTACTTAGCCAAGCGGTTGGCGATTCCACTCAAATATTTTTGTGTATATAGCTAGGCGACCCTCGATTTGCTTGTATATACGTACCTAGCCTGGTGAACAAAGTCTCTAGCACTTCATATTCAGTGTACACCAATCAGACAGATAGGAAGATCGCTGGTTAGCACTTGCATAGTTAGGTTGAGTTAGCTTAGGAAAATGCATTATTTCAATCAAACAGCATATTGACAGTACTCGGTTGATTGAGTGAGATTACAGAACTACGTCCTCCCATAATACATAGCCATGTAACATATCATAGAAAATACATGGGAGAGATATTTTACTACACTAGGTTGAAGAGCGGGGATAACACAGAGATGTATTAAAACATATAAAAAAAATATACCTGCATTTTAAAATAACTGATATAAAAGCATTATTTCGCTGCTCTATATTTATCCGACCATGTAAATATACCATTGTGAACATGGAAAAAAATACCGATAAATATTTTCAAAATAAAGTGCTCTAAAATGTCATGTATTACAAAATGATTATGTAATTAAGAGAAGGGAAGTTGTAAAATAAACTAAAATGAAAGTTCGTATTGTCATGTGTGCCGAATTGGAGAAATTATTTCTTATCAGTTCATTAAGACAATTTAATATGCTATTCAGTTTTCACTATCAACTAAACAACATCATTATTTGGACCACAAATAAACTTTATAGTTCTGCATCTAATACCAATGATTGTGTATATGAATGTTAACATGGAGTACAAAAATATTCCATAAACTCAAGGATGATAAAAAAAAGTATATAATATGCCATGATATAAATATAATTGTATGTAACAATGTAATATCATGTACAAATAGCAAAAATGATCACATACTGGTCCTTCCAAAATGGAAAATATATAGATATTCATCCACAATATAAACATGGGTATAGATGTTGCCTGCACATGTGATGGTTTGGCAAACTAGGTGTTCATAGAGCTTCACTATACACATTGCATAATTGGAATATGTCTCAAACCATATATTTAATTATCACACACTCTTAATTTAATAAAGATGATGCCCTCGCATTTGCGAGGGCCACTATGCTAGTTATCTAAAAATTTCTGATGTCGTTGCTCGCCGTGTGATTGGCTGCTCCTGTCGTGATGCCTTGTGTAGATCGTTCGCTTGTCAATTGAGACATGTCGAGGTCACCGCAATACGAGTTAATCAATCAAAAACCGCTCGAGGTGAAAGATGGTGTCTTTCTCTGAAGCGATGGCCATCATATATAGCCGGAAACGTTCTTCTTCATAACTTAACTGTGGTTTTCAGGTTGATGGAATGCCACTTTTTTTCAATATAAATTTAGGTGAATGTCACGAGATCTTTCTGGCCGTCTATAGCAGATCTTGCAGCCATTTAGTGGTTGTTTTAGCAGGTGGGTGTCACCGTCAGTACTGGGGTCCTTTTTATGAATTTTTCAATTCGGTGAAAGGTTGTTTTGTCTTTTTTGAGAATTCGGCAGGTGAGCTGCTCGATATATTAATAGAAGAAGATTTGGCTCAGTTAATCAGGGAAACCGGGCCCAAAAACCATACAGAGTGGCCGAGTTTATTAGGGAAACCAGCCGAAAAACCGCACAAAAGTCGGGGCCTCATCGCCCACACGAAACCAGACCGCCGACAACCAAACACACACCACCAAACCCGGAGCCGCTGCTCCGACGTCCCCTGCTCGGAGGCGAGCCGCAACGCCGCACGACATGGACGTCTTGTAGCCCAAACTACCAAGGCGACCACCCGCAGACCACGAACGCCGCGCCAAAAGATCCGGGGCCGCCGCCCCGACTTGCCAGCCACACCGACCACCCCGTCGCATAGGCCGGGCCGACGAGCACGCTACCCACGTAGCACGAACACGCCACCCATGCCTTGCTAGACCATGACCACACCCCATGGAGTCATCGCTGCAAGACCATCCGAGGCCGCCGCCTCGGCGCACGTCAACCGTCCGGGGCCGCCGCCCCGGCATCCACCACCCTTGACGACAAGGCAACCGAGCACAACTACCACACATCTACCACACCACGAGGAACACGGACTCCAAAAGCGGCGCCTTCAAGAAGGTAACGGCACAGTGTGCCGCCGCCCGCTCCAAGGAGCAGAGGTTTTCACCCGGAGAACGCAAGAACTCGCGACGGCAGGAGACCAAGCTCCCCGATGAAGCCCTCAACAGGGAAGACGGTACCCAGGGACACCGCCAACATCGGCACCGAATGGTGCGAAGCTTTCGCCTGGAGTGTCAACGCTGTCGTCAGGCCCATTGAAGGCCCTGGCAGAAGAGGTGGCCCGCCGAGCAGGGTACCTTGTTGCCGTCCACCACACATACACCACGCGCCGGAGAGACGCAAACCGGCCAGGTCGCTGCGGGAGGCAACGGATCCGACCGCCAGCCGCCAAGCCGCCGGAAGCCCAGGCCGCGACGACGTCGCCTTGGACACCGCGGGAGCAAGGACGGGAGAACACGGCGCACACCGGGAGAGCTGGGAACGGCGCACAGGCCACAGCCCTCCAGGCCCAGATCGAGCCCGGGCGGGCCAAGAGCGGGCCCTCCCCAGCCAGACCGCCGCCGGGCGTCGCCGGCCGCGAGCTGCAGGAGCTGCAGCGAAGGCCGAGACGGGATGCCACGGCGAGGGGCGCAGGAGGGGCGGAGGACGGCGACGACCTCCGGGGTCCGGCATGGCGTCCTCCCTCCGAGACGGGCCGTGCGGGATCCCGAGAGGCCTAGATCCTCGCCGCCCCCTTCATCGGCGGCGGGCGGCTTAGCCGCCGGCGGCCTCGGGAGGCGACGAGGGAGCGGGCGGAGGGGCTAGGTGGCGGCGGCGGGGTGCTGGGGTTTGGCTCCCCCGTCGCCTGGAGGGGGCGACCGAGGGAGCGGTTTTTTCCTACCCGGTACTCCTTCGTGAAAGGTTGTTTTGTCTTTTTGAGCGCTTTAGGTTTCACACTAACCACTGACTCACAGTGGACAGGTTAAATCACACATACACCATCTCCGCTTTTGCTCAAGTTTCAATAAATTATGTGTGCTTAATTAGCTGAGTCAAATCTCTTCTACTCCCCTACCTGGTCTAGTACTAGACGAGTTGCAATGAAAACCTTGCAACCCACCTGTACTAACCACGAGGTGGTTGTTTCAGTAAAAGGGTAGGAGATATGCAATAAATTCTTTCTGGAAGTGGTGATGACTCGTATGTTTCATGTTCACTAGTTAAAATTTCGGCCATGATACCTTCTGAATGGCTGCTCAATCAAAAGATTCAGAACTTTGTGGTGTAAAAGCTTCAGAATTTCCTTGATACATTCTCCACACAAGTTGGTGCTCATGCATGACGAAAAATAGGTCAAAAGATTCAGAACTTTGTGGTGTAAAAGCTCCATATGTCAATTAAACTTTTTGTGACATTGTGCCCACTGTCCTTGATAATGATATGCAGTACTGCAGATAACAACATGAACTTTTGTGGACAAGGCCACGATTGATCTGTGTTGGAAGTGAAATACTCCCTCCGTGCATTAATGTAAGATGTTTCAGATGTTTTTAAACTAGACTGGATATAAACTGAAAAGAGTGAATCTGCACACTAAAAGTACACTAGATACAAATAAAAGTGAGTGAACCTATAAAATTGCCAAACCATCATACATTTCTGTACGGATGGAGTAGATAGCAGCGTCAGTGCTTAGTGGACACGCAAACACATGATTCAGTTACTATGAGAAAGAAGATGTTCAAAGAAAATATCATGAGAAAGAAATATGTTGAACAATAGCTTGAAAAGAGTTCCAGAAAAATACTGGACGATATGCTTCCACCACTAGTCTATTATATATTAAAAGCAAAATATTTTTCTGGAACTTATAATTTCACTGCTGTTTAAATATTTTTCTAAAAGTATTTACATGAAGATTTTCCAAATAATATGGAGACATGCATATATTTTCGACATGCATACAGAAATTTGCCAAATAATGCATTGTGTTTTTGGCTACACAAAAATCACAAAACCATGTTTTTAAAAAGGTCAAAAATAACTCCAATTTTAAAATATTTGTGTCTTTTTATGGACCACATATGAAATATTTTTGATCTATTTAAGTTGTTATATATGTTTTTTAAAATGTGTGGAGGTGAGTTTTGTGTAAATCTATTATATATTAAAAGCAAAATGCGGATGTTTAAAATAGAGATATCACATTAATCCACATCATCTTAAGTATTTTAATGGTTAGATCTAAATTTTGTGGCTAAGATTTAAAGAAAGATAATTAATAACATAACCATGTAGGTTCTGGTTGACACGTTTAAAACATGTAGACTCATGCAAAGAACTTTTACGTGATAGATATCCGTGGGAATAGGGTCTCAGATTGGGAAAAAAAGAACTGTAGCTGGCTAAGTCTATTTGGAAAATGCAACAAAACAAAGTAGTCCGATTAAAAAGAAAAAAAAATCGCTAGCAAGCCAGGTTGGTATATAGGATCAGAATAGAGGAGTCTGTTTACGAAAAAAGACGTGATCGATGCAATAGCTTAGCTATCTAGGACACTTAAAAGGTGATTTTGGATAGGATGATTTTCTACGATTTTAAGTTGTAGGCCCTGCACTTTCTTTATTTCTCGATGAAAAGTAAATTGTGGTAAAAAAAATTAGCGAATGCTGGGAGAAGAAAGGCCAAAAAGAGGGATGATCGCGGAGCGATGAACGCCGGCCCTCCCATTACAATTTGTGTCAACTGCAGGTCTGCAGTTCACATACTACTATTTTTAGAAATTGCATTATATTGTATAATTGCATGCTACCTGGCATACTTATGTGGCAACTGGACTAAAGAGTTCATCTGCACTTGCTTGCTAATGTACAATTGTGTACTATTTAATGCCCCTACAAATAGATAAAGTAACAAGAAATATCTCTGAAAAGAAATGAGAAACACACTAACAAAGAGAAAAGCATCCCAACAAAAAGGCCAAACATCTTTCTTAAAAAAAAAGGCCAAATAACAAAACCGACTCAGCCCAACAATACTAGCTACCTCTGAATTATTATCTCAATTGTGTATACCGAACAAATTGCACACATTAATATTATAATTATAGTGTTTTCGGAAAAAACCCGATAATCATTTACCCAAAAACGAGAGATGATTAATGATATTTTATATACATGTGATTTTATTTAGTATGGGTGGTGGCTATAGACTTTTTATTATTTTCTATCACATAATGTGAATGTCCATGAGTCCATAAATTTATTTCATGGTGAGGTCTAAAATAAAGGCACCACGTTAATCCACATCATTTAAATTATTTAGGCTGTTAGATGTATAACCTGTGGCTATGATTTAATTAAAATTATAGACTACGTAACACATTAGACGTGACAGACCAGTCAAGTTGCGAAACTCACGGAAACATTCTAACAAAAAAAATCTCACGCGGAGGCATCGATCCATCTCCATCCATGATATATAAAGAAAGTTAAAAAAAAAGCTCCCACCTAAAGTACCGTATAGATTGATCACTACATATTAGCTAGCTAGCTATCACAAAATTGATCAACTAGCTTCGTGCGTGACTGACTCAGCTAACTTAAAAGCATATGGGTCAATGAAAATAAAATCGTATATATGAGAAGCCAACTCAAAACTGATCGAAAATGAAATAATTTTTTTTTTGAGAACCTGTAGGAGATCTGCGCGTCATTTCATTAAGCAGGTGGTCGACGGCACGAGAGCGCCTGCCACATCCCACACACACCAGCAGAGAGAGCAGGACTATCATCGCACCAACCCACGCCTACAAGCTCCCTAAGTTGTCCATTTCTCCAAAATGCCACGGGAAACCTCGAAGATCGGTCTGGTGCGGGCGTCGAACACTCGACCATTCCTCTCCAGCCGGAGCGAACGAATGACCAGCAACACCAATGGGTTGAAGACCTTGCGGCTGCCGTGCGGAGCAGCGCACTCAACGTCAGGCCACCAATCACGGAGTGACGATGCCGGTGTTGGCATGGTGGGCTGCCAACCGAGGTGCTGAAACGCGACAGCCCAAACAACCGCGGCAAAGGGGAAAATTAGCATATGCATGGATGTGTGTTACAACATAGCACGAGTTTTATTGACAGACCGGCGAGACATAGTTTTGTTAGGGGATCTTAAAAATTAGACGGATTTATACGTGCTCTCTTCGTTCACTATTATAAGACCATGTAGACATTTCATTCTAGACTAAGAGACATACAAAAAATTAATGTACCTAACCAAAGCGCCTATAGATATATTCATTTAAAAAAACTAAAACATCTTATAATAGTGAGAAGTAAGTATATATCTGCATCACCGAATAAATATAAAAAAATGAAAAAAAAATTTTGTTAGAGTTTTATTAATCTTGCTGGTTTTGAAAATGTGATTGACTTCCGAGAGTAGGACCTAAATCGTCAGATGCATGATGATTGCACATGCACAATCCTCGAAAAACACTGTCCAGACACTCTATCGTTCACTATTATAAGACCGTATACACATTTTATTCTATACTAGATACATACCAAAATGAATGGACCTACACCTTGAAGAGCTTCTATGTACATTAATTTAGAAAAGGCTGAAACATCTTATAATAGTGAACGGATGAAGTATGTATATATCTACATCAGTGAATACATATACAATTTGAGAAAACGTAATTTGTAAGAGTTTTACTCCCTTCGATCCATATTATATTATGCTAAAATGGATGTATCTACCACTAAAATGTTTTTAGATATCTCTAAATATGAATCGGACGAACTATTAACCTTGATGTTTTTAAAAATACGATTGATGATTTCCAAGAGTAGGACCTAAGTTAGTCGGGTGCACGTGATTCTAGAGGTACGATTCTGGCAAGATATACTGTGCAAACACTCTATCGTTAACTTGACAAATTATGAAATCAATCAGAAATACAATCCATACCTAGGATTCAGTCAACTTAAGAGCAGACGTAGTTCCGATCACATAATTAAATCGATGATTGATTAAAAGCTTAGGACTATACAATACAAGCCACGTCATGCTAATATCAAATACATGCGATCGAGTTTGTAGAACCACTACATCAAAGATCGATGTAACATGGATAGATTTAAATAAAACAGATCAAAAAATAATGTACCAAAATAATTGATGTTCAATAAACTTGAAGTGGTACTTCGCTATCTTTGACTACCACGGTATAAATATGTTAATGGAAATATTGGATAGAAAAAATGTGTGTAAGTACAAAAGTATTTCTCGAAAATAATATTACTATTTTTATCTCTCTATTTATCATTAATTTCTGAATATGATAATATAATAAATGGTCAAAACATTATTTTGGAGACTAATAAATATTTAAAATGTCAAACTTCTTGAAACTACTCATATAATGTGCTGAACAAATATGGAACAATGTAACAATTCTAACGGCTTAATTTGGCCTACCTATCAACAAGGATGATTATTCTCCTTTTAGTTCATGAAGAAAATGTATGAGTATGAATTAATTACCCTCGCAGAAAAATCTAACATCACATCTATATTTCTATGTATTGAGATAATAATATCACTTACAAAACAAAAACACATGGATGTTTGAAAAAACAACTAATGATTATACTCATATCTGTCACATTTGGTATATCGCTAAACGAGTGATAGTCCTAAAACTGTATTAATTCATTTCAAATAATGTGATAACATTGATATTATAACTTCTTCTCAACATGCTAAAGTTGATGCCCTCGCATTTGCGAGGGCCACATTGCTAGTTTCAATAATGGTAAGGTAGAAGACATTGGATGCTTATACCCACCATGTTACGAGGAGGTTACCAACCAACCCTACATTGAAGCATCTTTTCCATACACACCTTGCCTCATTGGAAGATTTCCCGAAACAATACATTTGGAAAATTGATCTTCATTACTAGATTGTACTAGTTGTAAGTTCCAGACATACATGTGTTGAGATGTCTCTTTCCTCGTCTTTTTTTTCTGTTAAATCATATTATTGTCTTCAGATTTCTCATGTGTAAGGTTTTGATGGCACAAATTAATCACACCAGATGCGTTGGCAATCATTGACACTTGGTGGAGCAAGCTATCTGATGTTGTGCCATGACTGGATCGGAAGGAACTAAACTCGATGGTGATCTAGTGACTCGGTACCCTCTGGCTTGAGCGTAACAGATTTCGATAAGCTAGTCACAATGCCTACTCAGGTGTGTCGTAAAACTAGGGCAGGATTTAATCAGTGGAAGAGGGCAAAGTGGGCCCAGCCATGCACAGGGCAAGCATTTACCCCGCAGTGTGCTCTCCTGGGGGCATGCTACCACTATGGACTTATCAGTGGTGTAGGAAACGGAAGGGTACGCTGCCAGTACAAGTGCAACGAAGAAGATGACCGTGCGGGTATATGCAGATACATGCAAGTCCATGGCATGCTGGGTCGATGGAACCCATCCAAAAGGAAGCACATGCAGCTTGCCCGCGCAGGAGACCAAATAGCGAGGCATCCAACCTTTTAGACCTTATCTTTTTTTTTTGAACAAGGGATGGTCCCAGAGGGACCGAGAAGCTTTCATTTCAGCGGTGGCATGGGGAAGTACATAGAGGACCAAAAGAAAAAGAAAATTACAATCCAGTCCAAAAAAATTCCACAAAGAACCCTAAAGATAAATCTAGAAAAGCAATCGGGTCCGGCTCCTACGCTGCCGTGCCGCTGCACCTCAGCGCAGCCAGGTACCACGCCGCCGGGGACAGAACCACTTGGGGCGAGGCACCGGGAGCCAACTGCACTGGTGCTGTAGAAGGGCCTCCGTCTTGGCATCTTGTCCTGGAGGTTTGTGTAGACTCGCAGTTGCCGGCCGGAGAAAACCGTCTACAGCGAAGGAGAAGGGAGTGGCCGCCGGACGACCATTTTGGATGGCGGTCGATGAAGGACCGTCGTGGAGGAACTCCCAGGAGCAGCTTCAATACTCCCTTGGTGCATATATGCAAGCAGGAGCACCAAGACCAAGAGCCCTATCCCGTTCTCACCACCATGTCGAGCAACGAAAAGAAGCCTCAGATCTTGGGCAACCGCCACAGAGCTTCAGACTGAACCGACCATGGCCTCCAGATCTGGATCCAGAGCCAGGCTAGTGTCCTCGAGCTTATTCTTCGATTGAGAGGAGAAGATCTTGAGCAGCAGCCACCGACACCATGCCGCCAACACCACCAAGGCCTCCATCCATTGCCCCTCAACGCCGCCCGATGGCGCGAAGAGCTCACAATCCGACAGCATGACGCCAAACTCCACTGAGGGAACAACAACTAAACCTAGACTACCATCTACAAGGAGGGACCGGCCTCCCCTCTCCCAATCACTCCGGCCGGCGAAGCCACCGGAGGAGAGGGAGAGGGGAGCCGGCTGAGAAAGGGAGACTCTCAAGGGAACTGTTCACAAGCGAGAGTGGTGGGGGGGGTCAATGATTTCGGATCTTTTTTTAGACCTTATCGAGGCACCCTCGACAAGAAAAGCCAGGAAAACTACCAGAATTTAGGTAGAAAAAGGCCCATTTTTGTCTCCTGTAGCTTTCTATATTACATGGTGTAGAACATAGATAAGAAAATCTATCAGATATTTAGTGTTAATGAAAAATTACATGTGGCTTTACAATATCATTGATGATGGACACAAAAGAACTTCCCCTGCTCGACCATTCGTGGAGTTTGCCCTCGGTCTCTGAAACCCTAGAGCCGGCCCTGGCTACCAGCGGTATACCTAGAATGATAACAAGTATCCGTTCTACACATTTCACCAACCCTTGTGCTAATCATGTTCTCGCCACATGCAGCTCCCACCGTGCTCTGGTTAGTAATACTCTGAAGATGGAAGACTTGACACAGAAGATAAAATAGATAAGTAGTGCTAGCTAGTCAAAGATAGAAATGGCATAATCATGGACAAATTAAATCACATGTTGACACTTCACATAATTTCAGGTGAGTTACAACTAAATCAAAGAATCGTACCTAACAAGCCTCTATTAGGATATTTGGTAGACTCACACATCTGGATATATCTATTTAAATATTATATTTAAGTATTTAACCATACTAAAATAGAAAAATAACATATATACACACAAAGGTAACTCTGTAGCACGATTACAATACTTTCCTTAATGCGTGAGCAAGCCCACATGTATTCAGAGGAATCCCGTACTGCAATAGTTCATAGTTCAAATCACCAAAAAGTTGATCCATGTCTCCTGTTTCATCTAAATAGGTGAGGCGCCAGGAAAGATAACACCATCCCCATTTGGCAGCATGGACATGAGGCCTGCCTCTGTTGGATTGATCTGTCAGGTTAATATACTGTCAGGTCAGTTAACAGATAAAAGAGATATTTTCAGGAACACTTAACGTTAAGAAGAAAAGGGGGCCCACAGGACCAACGTCCAGGACGACCTTTTCTGTACGTGCTTATCTCTAAACGCCCTGATCGGGGGCGTCGCTAACCAACTAATGGTTCGTGGCCCCCTGTTGCATGCGCACATAAAAGGGGGAGCCCCGGTGGCTAGCGATCTCATCTGTTAGTCGCCTAGTCTCGCTGCTCCCCAATATTCCTAAGGCACTGCACCGATCGCAGTTCGCGCACAAGCAACGGGAAGGCTGGAACCTCGCCGTGCTGTTCCAGGGCAGTGCAGGTGGCGGCCCGAGGGGATCAGGAGGATCTCCAGATCGTCATCGACCACAAGTTCGTCATCAACACCGCCACACCAAGCCTGCCTCACGCAGGCGTCGATGGGATCGTCAATGCCCTGTAATGCATCTATGAACCTCTCTAATCTTGATCATTAGGTGTTCTAGTGGCTATTGTTCACGATCTTGTGTTACTCATGAAGTATTAGGCCTAACAATGGTATCAGACGCCTAGTACTGCTAGCACTAGAACCCTAGTGGTGATCTGAGATCACAATTTTGTATTAAGATCATGTTTTAGGCAATTATGTTGATGTTTTAGCCTTTGGTTTAGCCCCTGTCATGAATGTCTAGCTCTCAGATCGGTTATTTTCGTATCAAATTAGAACCATCTGCAAGCATGTATGAACCCCAACTCTAAATCCCCAAACACGAACGCGCGATTGGAGACATACCTGATGCCGCCGGGTGTTTGCCTTTACCCTCCGGGGCCCGTCGGAGCTGCTGCTGCTCCGGCGAGGGCAGAGATCCCGCGCCGCCACTCTCTCCCGACGGAGGAGTGCGCGGGTGGACGCGCGGTAACGCGCGGAACGGACACCTAATGGCTGCCGGCCTCGCCGGTAAGCACCGCCCCTCGCCGACCCTCAAGGAGACGGCGCCAGTAGCCACGCTCGACGGAGGAGCGCGCCGGACATGGTCCGTCGCACGCTGCTCCGGCGAGCGCCGCCACCGCGCCGGAATGTTGCAGGGAAGGGGCGCGCCTCGCGCCGCCGGGCATGGTCGCCAACGCGCGCCCCGGGCCGCCTCGCGCGCCGCGGGCCGCCGGGCGTGGCCGCCTCGCGCGCCGCGGGCCGCCGGGCGTGGCCGCCTCGCGCGCCGCGGGCCGCCGGGCGTGGCCGCCTCGCGCGCCTCGCGTGGTCGCCCCGCACGCCTCGCGCCGCCGGCTTGGTCGCCTCGCGCCGCCAGCCACGACCGCGTCTCCGTCGGGTGCGAGAAAAACGGATGGGGAATGTTTTTTAGGGTTAGGGTTTTGACCGGCCCCCAGTTTTGTTCGATTCCGAGACCATCCTGGCCGTCCGTTTGGATGGACGAGCCAGATGGAGGCGGGGACGTTATGCCAGGCCGGGTCGTTTTGGGCTGAATCTGAGGATGGGTTTTCGGCCCAGGTTTTCGGTAGTCCAGAAGGTTTCTGGGCTGCCGAATTTCCTTTACTGTTTTTCTGTGTTTTTAGTGCATTCTAAATGTTTACCTTATGTTTTTTGCACTATTACATACAGAAAATTCATTGCCTATAAAATGTGATCAGAAACATGTTATTGTTCTGGAAAGAAATGAACCAACGAGATTTTCTTGTCTAGAATATTTACTATGTTTTAATGTTGAATTATCAAATTAAGCATCACATATGTTGTTCCTTAAATGATTTAAAGTTGATGTTTATTTTGGGAATGTTATGGCTGCAAAATAATTCTGACCAACGTTGTATTATTTTCTGCATGTCAACCCCTAATGTTGTTCTAATTCATGTCATTTCTGCCCAACGGTGTTTGACATAGAATAAGAAATTTATGGCATGTTCATTTTATATGCATGCAATTTTACTAATGAATGTCCATGTCAAATTTCAGCTTCCGCTGCGATGCGTTATGATGATGTCGAGCAGTTGACCGGCAGCAACTTTCCTCGTTGGAAGAACTCCATTGAGCTATGTTTGGCTTTCAACGAGTTTGATTATGCCTTAAGGGAGGATAAGCCCGTGGCGCCAGTTGCTGGTGCTACGGGGTATGATGAACTAAAGAAAACTTATGACTCCAAGATGGAGAAGTGGGACAAATCCAATCACGTTGCAATGCTCGTGATGAATTCTTCCATTTCACCTGAGATTATTGGGGCTCTCCCCAAGAAAGATACTGCTAAGGAATTTATGGAAGCCTTGGAGGAGCAATTCAAAGGCTCTGAAAAGGTTTATGCTCATGAGCTTTTTCACAAGCTACTTGGCAAGTATAAAAATGATGGTGATGTTAGGGGACACATACTGAGAATGATAAATGCTTCAAATAAACTGAAGCACCTAAAGTGTGAGCTCAGTGACAACCTCCTTATCATCATGATCTTGGAGTCCCTCCCTGAAGAGTTCGATCAGTTCAAGATCAACTACAATTCCATGAAGGAGAAGTGGACACTTGCTGAGATATCCCCTCGGATTGTCCAGGAAGAAGAACGAATGATAAGGCAGAACAAGGATCAGGCTTTTCATGTTGGCTCCTCAAAGAGAAAGCATGACGGGTCAGGCCCTTCAAAGTCGCCAAAGAAAACCTTCAAGAAGGAAATGCCAAAGTTCAAAGCAAAGGAAAAGGATAATGGGCAGTCTTCAGCACCTACTGATAATGTGTGCTTCCACTGTAAGAAGGAAGGCCATTACAGGAAGGACTGTCTGAATACCTCAAGTGGATGATGAAGAAAGGTACAGATGAAATCACTTTTGTTGATGAAATGTTATATACTGATTTCTCTTGTACATCATGGTGGATTGATTCAGGTGCAACTGCTCACGTTGCTAATTCTATGCAGGGATTAAATTTGATCCAAACCATAACAAGCGGGGCAAGACGACTTAGAGTTGCAAATGGAGTTGAAGTTGATGTTGAAGCTGTTGGGTCACTCACCTTGGAGCTCCACACCGGCTTTCACCTTCATTTAAATAATGTTCTTTATGTACCTACTTTAAGTAGGAATTTGATTTCAGTTTCTTGTCTCGATGATAACATGTATGAGTGCAAGTTTGGTAACAAACAATTTGTTTTAAACTATTGTAATAAGGATGTTGGTCTCGGTGTCAGACGAGGCAAACTATATATGTTATCTATGAATGATTATGTTTTGCATGTGAGTAATGTTTCAAATGTTGAGAAGAAATGGAAGGGTACTAGCACTTCTTCGAAATTGTGGCACTGTCGTTTGGGCCACATTTCGAGGGGGAGAATGGAAAGACTTATTAAAAATGATGTACTCCTCCCATTAGACTTCTCCGATGCGGACAAATGTGTTGATTGCATCAAAGGTAAATATGCAAAAACAATTAAGAAAGGAGCGGTAAGAGCCACGAGTGTCCTCGAACTCATACATACTGACATATGCGGACCTCTTAATGTTAAGTCTATAGATGGTTTTGATTCGTTCATCACCTTCACAGACGACTTTTCCCGTTATGGGTACATTTACCCTATACGTGATCGATCGGAAGCTTTGGACAAATTTAAAGTGTTCAAAGCCGAAGTTGAGAACCAACTGAATGCAAAAATTAAAGTTGTACGATCTGATCGCGGGGGAGAGTATTACGGTAGGCACGCTCCTTATGGGCAAATTCCAGGACCTTTTGCTAAGTTCCTAGCTGAGAATGGAAT
Organism: Lolium multiflorum; assembly: GCA_030979885.1. Taxonomy (NCBI): domain Eukaryota; kingdom Viridiplantae; phylum Streptophyta; class Magnoliopsida; order Poales; family Poaceae; genus Lolium; species Lolium multiflorum. The sequence continues at coordinate 134,551,779 of CM061750.1, read as the reverse complement.
TGTTGCCCATTATTCAATGCCTGGTGAACCTCAACAAAATGGTGTGGCTGAGCGCCGCAATCGCACGCTTTTGGATATGGTGCGTAGCATGCTCAGTCATGCAAGTTTGCCGGTAAGCCTATGGATGGAGGCATTGAAGACGGCTGCACATATTTTAAATCTTGCTCCCACTAAGTCAGCACCGAACACACCTCACGAGATGTGGACGGGAAAGAAACCGAGCTTGAACTATTTACGTGTGTGGGGCTGTCCTGCTGAAGCTAGAATTTTCAATCCACAACTTAAGAAGTTAGACCCAAAAACGGTTAGTTGTTTCTTCGTCGGATACCCGCAAAGGGGAAAGGGATATCGTTTCTATTGCCCAGGTCATACCACTAAGTACGTGGAGACCCGGCAAGCGGTATTTTTTGAGGATAATGAAGTTAATGAAATAAGGAAGATCGATCTTGAGGAAAAGCGGGTGTGTGCTCCATCCCCGATTATCCAAAAGGTCGTTCTGCCAATGCAGAGGAGAATCACTTCTAATGATGAGACTGAACCTCACAGTTCTGGTCCTCAACCTGATGGTGATCCTGAAACTAATGATAACGCAAATCCAGAAGGTGAAGAAAATCACCAGTCGGATAATGAAGAAGATCCTCATAATAATAATGCCCCTCCACCACCATCGCCTGTGAGAAGATCACATCGAGAAAGAAGAAAAGCCATCTCAGATGATTATATCACCTACATGAGTGAGGATGTAGACGATATAGGAAAGGTGGAGGATCCAACCTCATACAAGGAGGCCATTAAGAGTTTGAATTCGTCCAAGTGGCAAATCGCCATGGAAGACGAGTTGAAATCTATGGGCTCAAATGATGTTTGGGACTTAGTAGAAGTTCCTGATGGTGCCAAAAGAGTAGGTTGCAAATGGATCTACAAAACTAAGTACGACCCCAAAGGGAACATCGAAAGGTTCAAAGCTAGACTTGTGGCAAAAGGTTTCACACAGAGAGAAGGAATCGATTATAATGAGACTTTCTCTCCGGTGTCATCTAAAGATTCTTTTAGGATCGTCATGGCTCTGGTAGCTCATTTCGACCTAGAATTGCATCAAATGGACGTTAAGACGGCATTTCTAAATGGTGACCTTGATGAAGACGTATACATGACTCAGCCGGAAGGTTTTGTTGTGGAAGGAAAGGAACATTTAGCATGTCGTCTGAAGAAATCCATCTATGGCTTGAAGCAAGCTTCAAGACAGTGGTACCTCAAGTTCGATAAGATTATTAGAACTTTTGGTTTTACTGAAAATGTTAAGGACAACTGCATTTATGTTAAGTTTAAGGGCAGTAGGTTCACAATATTAGTCCTGTATGTGGATGACATATTATTGGCCTGCAGTGATAAGGATATGCTGCACGAGACCAAGAATTTTCTGTCTTCCAATTTTGATATGAAAGATCTCGGTGAAGCTTCATATGTCCTCGGCATTGAGATTCATCGAGATAGGTCTAAAGGTGTGTTGGGACTATCACAAAAGGCATACTTTGAGCGAGTACTAAAGAAATTCAATATGCATAAGTGCTCTGGCTCACCTGCCCCAGTAGTCAAGGGCGATAAGTTTGGGACATTTCAATGTCCGAGGAACCAAATTGAAACTGATCAGATGAAGTCGGTTCCTTATGCTTCAGTTGTCGGAAGCATCATGTATGCACAAGTTTGTACACGCCCTGACTTGGCTTTTATAACCGGGATGCTTGGCAGATTCCAATCAAATCCAGGACTAGACCACTGGAAGGCCGCAAAGAAAGTCTTGCGTTATATGCAAGAGACAAAAGGGTACATGCTTACGTACAGAAGGTCTGATAACCTACAAGTTGTTGGTTATTCAGATTCTGATCATGCCGGTTGTGTGGATAGTAAGAAATCCACGTCAGGTTATGTATTCACACTTGCCGGAGGAGCTATATCGTGGAAAAGCTCCAAACAAACTATAGTTGCTTCGTCTACGATGCAAGCAGAGTTTATAGCATGTTATGAGGCCACTGGGCAGGCTGTATGGCTAAAGAATTTTATTCCCGGACTTAAAGTGGTCGACAGCATTTCAAAACCACTTCTATTGTACTGCGATAATGAACCCGCAGTTTTCTATGCGAATAACAACAAGTCAAGTGATGCTGCCAAACACATTGACATTAAGTATCATGTTGTGATGCATAGGATCCAGGATCAAACAACTAATGTTAAGCATATAAGTACGACTCGTATGCTTGCGGATCCGCTAACGAAAGGCTTACCACCCAGAATCTTTCGTGAGCATGTTGCCGGCATGGGATTACTGGAAGCCTTATGATTCTGGAATAAAGGGTCCACAATAAGAACCACTCCCAATAAGTATTATGTTATCCAATTCGAAATAGGCTGGTATGCTATAAGTGTTGAGGTTCAATAGCATTTTCATTGGCTGTTGCAACACCTCACTTTGGTTTATTATTTCTATGGAGAATGGGCAAATGAAGTTAACCTAACGATCAAGGGGGAGAATGTTGGATTGATCTGTCAGGTTAATATACTGTCAGGTCAGTTAACAGATAAAAGAGATATTTTCAGGAACACTTAACGTTAAGAAGAAAAGGGGGCCCACAGGACCAACGTCCAGGACGACCTTTTCTGTACGTGCTTATCTCTAAACGCCCTGATCGGGGGCGTCGCTAACCAACTAATGGTTCGTGGCCCCCTGTTGCATGCGCACATAAAAGGGGGAGCCCCGGTGGCTAGCGATCTCATCTGTTAGTCGCCTAGTCTCGCTGCTCCCCAATATTCCTAAGGCACTGCACCGATCGCAGTTCGCGCACAAGCAACGGGAAGGCTGGAACCTCGCCGTGCTGTTCCAGGGCAGTGCAGGTGGCGGCCCGAGGGGATCAGGAGGATCTCCAGATCGTCATCGACCACAAGTTCGTCATCAACACCGCCACACCAAGCCTGCCTCACGCAGGCGTCGATGGGATCGTCAATGCCCTGTAATGCATCTATGAACCTCTCTAATCTTGATCATTAGGTGTTCTAGTGGCTATTGTTCACGATCTTGTGTTACTCATGAAGTATTAGGCCTAACAGCCTCGAGTAGCATGGAGAGTTGGAGACGTTGATGCCAGATTGCGTACCGCAAGAGGATAAAACTGAAGAAGGGTGATCTTGCTGACGAAAATTCTGCGACAACTGAATCAGACATTGAGGAGACCCTAAAATGGCTCGTTGGTCAGCTCAAAAAGTCTCTGCTGGAAGTATTTGATGCGCTATGCGGCTTTCCCCGCACGGCACATCAAATTTGGTGACAAGAAAAGGGCTAACTAATCAGAGCATCAGGAGGGAACTACTGGCCTAACTACTCGGCTGCTGCCAATAGGGATGATTTGTTTTGCTCCAATTTCTCACTCACGCTAGCATAGCATTCAAGACAACAGAGTCTTTTTTTGTTCTGAGATGTTAACTTCCATTTCAATTAACTAGGGAACAAAGAGGGGAAAGGGGGGAAAATATGTACAAAGAAGTTGGTGCCGAGAAGAAATCGTGCTTATATAAGCTCGCGGGCAATTCAATTTTTGCATGTAGAAACACCGGACGTGGATGATTAACGAGTACATGTGCAATGGCTTTCCAGTGATTGCAGTCTATCTCTCCCAAAATGGTTTTGGCTTGGCTAGTCACACTTTTGCAATCACGAGCCACACTATTTGGCCTTTGCAGCTTCTTTAGCATTTTAACTCAAAAGAAAGTTTCTTTAGCATTTCATTTGTGTGAGCAAGATAGATGAGCCAGAGAGGTGTTTAATTTATTTATTTCTTCAGATAATGGCGCTTTATTACTTTTATGAAGCAATTACACCTGGTCACATAGCTAGGATACACACAACCGTTTTTCAAGTCTCAAGTATTATGAAAGAAAAAACAAAAGGCGAATTACATATCAATCTTGAGCAATTGTAAAAACGCCTAAGGGGGAAGAGGTGGCCCAGTCCGTAGATTATTCTGCCACCCATGTTGGGAAAAAGTATCCCTCGCCGTAGCCTCGAACCGTGTACAGACCTCCGTAAAGAGGTCGTGGTTCTCCATATTTTGCAGCGCAGACCACGAATGGAGAGTACCTGTATATCTGTAAATAACCTGCAAGAAGAATAATTTTTATTATTAAAAACTTTGTTATTTCTACATAGCCATAGCGACCATACAACGGCAAGCGCTCAAATCCTAATAAGCATTCTAAACTTGTGCTCATGAAGCCAATTACCAAAGATATTGGCTACACTAGTCGGAGGATACAGATCAGACGCTACTTGGATACATGACCATATAGATCTGGCAAAGCGGCACTGGAAGAATAAGTGTTTAACCGTCTTATTGTGATTACTAAACACACACACTGACTACTTTCAGTCCAATTACATTTAACAAGATTATCTTTGCTCTTCTTCAACGCTTCGCGCCTTCCAAAAAGTAGTTTTGTTGCTTGCACTTTAATTTGAGTTTAAACATAACTAGCATATGTGCATTTAAAAATCTTAATTTTTAGTGGTATTTTTATCTTCCAAATCTTTTTGTTCTTATCAACTCGTATATCAGGTTGGATAATTGCATTGTATAGTAAACTTACAGAAAAATTCTCATTATGATGTAAGTTCCAACGAAATTCATCAGAGCCTACAGAAAGTTGAATGGATTCCGAACGATGAAGTAAGGCATTCCACGCAACTAGTCTCGGACCATATAAATCTCGTCTAAACGTCACTGACGGGGGTGAGGTCGCCATTACTAATGCAATGGTATCACTTTTGCGACCAACGATACTATATGTCGGGCATTGTTCGGAAAGAGGTCTATTTCCTAGCCAAGAATCCTCCCAGTACCTACGATCCATCCTTAATTAAGAAAGTACCACATTGGAAGAAGAACTTCTTTGAAGCCATTAGGCCAGCCTAGAAATACAAATCCCTAGATTTCCAGAGGATTTGGGATAATGTTTTCTCATCAATGTACTTTCTCTTAATGAGAATCTGCCATACCCCATCCTCAGTAAATAGCTTGAACAGACATTTACCTAGTAAGCCTGAGCTTTTGACCTCAAGGTGTCATGAACTCCCAACCCACCCATATCTTTGGGACGACATACAACACTCCATTTAACCAGTTTATATTTCTTTTTCTCGCTATCCTCTTGCTAAAAAAATCTCGATCGATAATAATCGAGCTTGTGTAGAACACCTTTGGGCATAAAGAAGAAGGATATCATATACAGTACCATGTTAGTAAGTGCTGAATTAATGAGTACCAGTCTTCCTTCAAGGGATAAAACTTTACCTTTCCAACTACTAGACTTTTCTAAAGTCTTTCCTCCACCAGTTGTCATTTAGCAATTGTTAATCGCCGAGAATGAATCGAGATCCCCAAATAGCTAATAGGAAACTGAGCTTGCCCATAATTAAACAGATCCGCATATGCGGCTGCTGAATCATGGGCTTCACCGAAGTATAACAATTCACTTTTATTGAAGTTTATTTCGAGTCCCTACAATTGCTCAAAAGCAGCGAAGATTAACTTAAGATTGCGAGCTTTATCGAGGTCATGATTCATAAATAAAATTGTATCATCGGTGTACTGAAGGATTGATAGGTCACCATCCACGAGATGTGAAATCACACCTTGATCAAACCATCGGACTTAGCACGTTCGATCAAACTAGCATGCTTCTCATTTCAATGATACAAGTGCGTTCCTACAGCATGGCAGAATGTTGTGCCTCTATTGATCGCGGTGTACTATGTTTTTAACCGTAGGCACGAGAATGATGTGCCTCTATTGTTGTGCCCTTAAGGAGTACTCGTTATTATGGTCCACCCACCGTCAGTAGGCGCTGCAATTAATCTCTAATACTCTCACCGTTAAGAAGTCGCAACCAACCTGAGGTATACGATCTCCGGACTCCGGCAACCTCAACTATCTCAAAGATCTTTCAGTCTATGTTAAGGATCACGGAAATTATCTTCTCCTTGTTCACTACTGTGTAGTAAAACCTGCCAGACGATAAGTGGCATATTTATTATTGTGCCAAGCTTTTTGTTACTGGATGGAAGTCTTTTACCAGGCATGGCGGCATGCAGGCATAATTTCAACTAAAAATTGGATTTAACTTCTTTTAAAATAGACTGAAGGATAGTGCAAGCGATTGTGGTTAACTGACAACCCGACTCCCGCTGTCAGTTGTATCAGTTATATCTATGGATTAGGTCTAGTTTGGCAACAAAGTTTTTTTTTTAAATTGAAGTATTACAAAACTATAGGTTTTAACTGCCTGGCACAGAAATACTTCAGTTTTAGAAAGAAAAAAAACAAGAAATCCAGAGTTTTTTTTCAATACTTAAAAAATAACATGTTTTCGTAGATAATAAACTATTTAATATCAGTCTTTAGTTACAACCAAACACATCAAAGTATTTAAAACCATGGTATAAAACTGTAATATTGCTAAGATGCTTGAAAAACATACTTTGCTACCAAATAGAGCCCTAGGAGAGGGGTTTGTAAGGGCTTAGTGTAACTTCACCGCACCTATATTGTTGTTCGGCAAGAGACGAAGCATGGATTTGCTGATATAGTCATGTTCTGTCTGAAACTTGTGGTGTTGCGTTCAATGTTTTTTTTTTTTTTTGCTTCTAGCTAGCCTGCGGCACCCGTGTCGGTGTCTTGGTAGCTTGGGTCTCAGATGAAATCCAAGTGTTGCGGAGCATCTATAATGTACCAGTGGAGCTTAGAAACATACGCATAGGACTAAGTGATTAGATCTTAGGAGGGAACCCAGCACAAGCCCCCCACCCCCATCCCCTCCTTCGCTCGCATCGTCGTCACCGGAATGGCTGTAGTGACCTAGTCCGCCAGCAGTCTGGCAGCTCCGTTTTGGGCTCTGTTGGTACTCTTTGCCATGTGGATGGCGAGGAGCAGGCGGTGGATCCTATTGTTGGCAGCGCTTTGGCAAACATAGCTCCAAATTCAGGAGGCATGGCTTGTGACGGTGGGCAGTCTGAAATACCGTGTGTAGACGTGTAGTGTGAAGATCTTGTGGGCGAAAGGCCAGCACTCCGACGCAAATGGCAGCGATGCATGCAGGTGTCGTACCTGTCTTGGGGGCGCTGTTTGTGGTACCTTCTGTGCGTCAGGGCTCCCGGTGATAACCATTGACCGTCATGGTCTTAACGTTGGGGGTGTGAGGCGTTACTTTTTTGCGGCTGTCACCATTGAGCTATGGTTTCTTTCGGTCTCGTTCAAGTGTCTTCGGTTTCAGTTTTCCTGTATTTTTTTTGGATTTATTCTTGGTCTGCTTTTTTGGGTTTATTCTTGGTCTGCTTTGTAAGAAGATGTTCTCATCACTTTGTAACGATTCAATCGTTTGGTTTTATTTATTATTTATAAAGTGAGAGGAGAACATGTTTCGCGTAACTGAAAAGTGCATGTGTAGAGATCCGGTCTACATGCACAAATGTTACTACTCCCTTCGTCCACAAATAAGTGTACATCTAGGTTTTTAGATAAGTCAAACTTGTTTAATTTTGACCAACTTATTATCAAAAATTATACGCATATGTGACATTAGATTACTATATTATGAAACTACATTTCAAGGTGGATCTAGTGATACTAATCTAGTGTCATAAATGCTGCTACTTTTTCTAAAAAGGTGGTCAAATATAATAAAATTTGACTTATCAAAAAACCTAGATGTACACTTATTTGTGGACGAAGGGAGTAGTTGTCACGTTATCGTTAGTGTTACGCTACATGCATGTAAAAGGCCGAGTCGTGGGCGTGGCCTTTGCGTGAGGTTCCTCGGTGTTAGGACTGAACATGCATGTGTTGCTAGTGGAGTGATTACTGGATCAAGTAGTTAGTGGCTTGACCACGTGTGAGCATTTTCACGAGGTTTATGAGAAATACAGATAGATTCTTTTCGAAATGGGAGCATTGCTTCAGCCTCTGCATCACACAGCTTTTCTTTATTAGATTATTCGCAAAACCTTACGAAGAGAATACAAAGATCAATTCGAAGCCACCTTCCTAGCGACAACTCGCTAAACCTATAAGAACGATGAAAGGAGTGTCCAAGAACAGAGCCATTATCCTGACCTCACACCAACGCATATCATCTAAGAACCGAGTGTCTGCCCAAGCCGCCCATTGGCGGGTGAGAAGCACAATCGTCTAGCAGACCCTCAGCGCACACCATTGCATACGTCAAAGAATCGCCACCGCCTTCTTCCGCGAACCCATCTCCAAAAGAGATCAACGCATTGACCTTGTCAGGCCTGCCATCAACGTCACCACGACGCCAGACGACACCACCATCCTGCGTGCGTCCATCACACTGTGTCCGTCTCCGAGGCTCCGATGCACCATGCCGCCGAGACTCGACGACGTCGGCCAGTAAAAACAGCTCCACCCAGCACCATTCCTTGTCCAAAAACAATGTCCCCAACAGGTAGAACGACGATGCGCGCCGCCATCATCCGATCTGGAACACCCGGATCTGGGGTTTCCCCAAGAGCAGCCCAGGCGAGAAGAAAACGTAGACTGCAGAGACAATGCCTTCAACAAGGTAGCGACGAACAGGCGCCGCCATCGTCCACCATGACCGAAGTCAGGGACTAGTTGACGGATCGCGAGACCCGCCAAAATAGTCACAAACTAGCCAATCCCCTCCGGCGAAAGAGGAGACCCCACCGCCATGGATTCCTCATGCCGCAGGACCACCCCAGAAGCACCGTCGGCTGCCAACGTCGAGGTCCTCGAGGTGCAGTACAAGACCTGGCCAAGCCCATCTGGGCTCAGATCGGGCCCTCCTGCCCCAGGCCGCACCCGGCGCCGGTAGACCCCCGGGACCCCCAGATCGCCTCTGTCGCCTGCAGATGGCCGGAGCGGGCGCCGCTACTGTGGATCCATGGTGACCGAGGATCTCCGCCGTCGCTGCCACGCCACGCGGGCTTTGCCCGGTGATGCCTCCGGCAGCGGCGGCAGGAGGAGAGGCGCCCAAGAGGAGAGGAGAGGGAGGGGCGGCGGAGGCACCCCGGTGCAGCGCAGGGCGCCGCTGCACGGGGGTGGGGGTGGGTTCGTACGGGGGTGGGAGGTGTGAGCAAAGCACCAAAATATTTGTGTATGCTCGCTAAAGAGTATAGCTCTCCTTGTGCACACCCTACGATATGTGTGCAAAGCAAACAATTGGGGCGTGTTTGGTAGGCTGCATGCCCTTTGGCTCGCATCGGGTCTGCAATTTTCGGCTTGTTTGGATGCCTGGGCCGAGCCGCGTTCTTGCATGGCACGGGTTTTAAAGCAGTGCTGGGATAGACCCTGGAGGAACGTCCGGAATGACAGTTTCTCCGGGGCCAGCTGGCGAGACAAAACCTTGACTCCACTGATGCAAACTTTGGCCCCACGATGCAAAAGTGAGAACGTGCAGACAACATGTGTTTCCAGGAGCCTCTTTAATCTCTCTGCTTAATCAACTCCATGGCTCCACGGGAAGAGCTTCTCGACGATGGCCACAAACCCCGGCCAAGCCATGGAGGAGCTCCGCCACGGCCACAGCAAGGAGCTCCGCCATAGACATGGTCGCGGCCATGGTGGAGCTCCGCCATGGCCACTCGCCCCTACCGGCCTCGCCGTGCTTGGCCGCGCTGCACCCGAGCCGCGCCCACGCACTTCCCTAGCCGCGCCGCCCCTGGCCGCCCGTCCCGCGCCAGGCTGTGCTCGCGTCGCCCCACCCCTAGCCACGCGCCCCGCGCCGGCCGCCCCGCTCCCTGGTCGCGCCCGCGCCACCAAGCCCTCTGGCCGCCCGCCCCGCGCCAGGCCTCGCCCGCGCCAGGCCGCCCCGGGGCCGGCCACGGTGTCCCCGCTGGCACCAGGCCGTGCTCGCGCCGGCCGCGGCAACCCCTCCCCGCCCGCCCCATGCCAGGCGGCCCGCCCCGCGCCTGCTGCCCCGCCCCCTGGCCGCCCGCCCTTGGCCGCGCCCGCGATGGCTCGCCCCTGGCCGCCTCTCCTCGCGCCGCGCCCGGCCGCCGCCGTCCCGCCCCGCGCCGCGCCTGGCTGCCGCCGTCCCGCCCCGCGCCGCGCCGCACGGCTCTCCCCTGGCCGCGCCCGCGCCGGCTCGCCCCTGGCCGCGCCGCCCCGCGCTTGGCCTGGCTGCGTGTTGCGTGCTGCCTGCCGCGCCTCGCCGCCCCGCGCAGGCCTCACCTCGCTATCGGCTGCCGCGCTTCGTCGCATGCCCACTTGCATGCCCGCGTTGCTCGCCCGGCCGCGCCGCCCTCCTCACCATGCCGCGTTGTGCGCCCGGCTGACGCTCGGCTGGCCCGTGGCGGCCGCGCTCGGCCTCTGCCTCGCCGGCCTCACTCTTATCGGAGCTGTGGAGTTGACGAGAAGTTTGCCTAATTTTGGGTTTATTAGCTGTAAGTAGAGAATTAACTAATAGATAGCAACTAAACATCTATACATTGTATCTGCTCAGATCTGCAGGCTAACACAGAGCAACCAAACGAAATGGTATTTGAGTGTCTAACGGTGCGATGCAGGCTAACAAACAACGGACACTTTTTGCACCGGAGCTCATCCAGAACGAGATGAGAATTTCTTCCCACTGGTGCAGTGGTGCAGGAACTGAATGTAGCCTATCAAACGCGCCCTTCGTGTCGGAGCAGTGTCTTTCGGCACCGCACGCACTTTGTGCATCTTCTCTTGTTCTATCACTTACGAAATCGACCTGATTATATTCTCTTTAAGCCTGCCTCGTTACTAAAGAACCTGCAATCGTGCAACTATGAATTAGTATCTTCAGTGCGCGCACACAGTTCGATACGAACTGTTAGAATATTTATGCCTCGGCAGAAGATGGGCTACTAGGTTGCGGGATTATCTGGTTTCCTCCAATGTCTCACTCAGTATATCGTCCTAGACAACCAAGCCTTTTTGGTTGACATGTTAACTTGCATCTCCATTTGCTATGGAAACAAAGAGGTGGAAGAAATATGCACAGAGGAGTTGGCACAGCGTCCATGCTTATATAAGATGGCTGAGAAATTCGTTTAACCTTTTGCATGTAGAAACAACGTATACGCATGATTAACGAGTAGATCTTTAGATGTAAAATGGCTTTCCTGTGACTGCAGTCTATCTCTCTTCTCTATAACGGTTTGCCTGGTCACACTTTTGCGTTTTATTTTTTTTCGATAATGACACTTTTGCGTTTATGGATCACAATTCACAAGCCACACTGTTTGGCCTTTGTGGCTTCTTTAATGAGCATTCCATTTGTCATCCGAGTACTTGTTTGTAGCAGTGATTTATGTAATAGTATGTTAAGAGAATTAGAACTGGCATGCTTCGTCATGTCATCGATGTAGTTGATCCAGAGGGGTCACTTTCCTACAAAATGCAAGATATGGCCTTCATAAACCCTATCCCGTGCAGCCACGTGTCCATTTTTGCATTATGTGGCGCATATCCTATGCGCTGAAGAAGCCACGCCACAAAAAAAAAAACCGATAGCATGCCATCATAACCGATAGCCGGTTAACATATAGATTTTTTCATGACTAAAACAAAGATGCTTTAAAACTACCAATCCTAAGAAATAGTAGACCGTCAAGGACTACACCACGGCTGTGTTGATGGCATCATAAGAATGTGCCTTACTTAGCTAAGTTAAAACTTTTACAACTCAAACTAGTATGTAAATATACTACATAGTCATCTACTTTCCCTGATCGGATTTAATCAATGCGGAGGGAGGCATGCGCGTGCAATTTTTTAGCAAGTGGATGCGTTAGTTTTTTAAGTTCAGAGATAGTAAGAAAGAAATTAAGACTTCAAAGGCGGAGATTTGAAGCCGTCGACATTTCCAATGGATTGAGCCTTGTAGATGTCCAGAAAGTATCTTTGACACATGGCCCTCCAATTTCAGATTTTTGAAAATTTTAAAACCTCACACTTCTATATTTCTAAAAAATATGATGCTAAATATATAGATAGATATGTACAGAAATGCAAAAAATTCCGTTAAAAAATACGTTACATTTTGGGAAATATAAAAAAGACAAATTTGTGACAGTAAATGGTAGTAGTACAATAGTATTAAAATAGTACATCTTTTTGTCAAAAAAGACAAAGTATGACTATTCATTTGTAAAGCTGTGCCAATCTTTTCTTCTTTTGTGCAGGAGTATCTAGTAATATTTTGTATACTAACTTTTGCAAAGCACAAAAAACAATTACAAGGGTCAAATATCCTCTTGCAAAAATTTCAGATGTCTTCACACATGCATTGTAGATCCTCTTTAAAAAAATTCATACAAAAACAATTACTAACTTTTACAAAGTTACTCATATGCAATTGTCTTCACACATGCATTGTTCAAGTCGAGCTCTTGAAGCCAAGACTAGTAAAAAGACAAAGTTTCCAGCAATGCGTAATCGAGACAAGGTACAAATTATTAGTCCTGTTAGTGAATAAATCCTAAAGAACCTACGTCACTTTATGGCTGGCGTTTGATCTATCCAAGAACACGACCAGAAGGATATCTCTTCGAAATGCCTATAGCCCAGTGTGCATCAAAAACCAAATTCCAAATCAGAACTATACTCATACTACAGCTGTAGTTCTGCAACAAGGTACCCAAGGAAAACAGCTCCAGTCAGGCACCTGAATACAACACTCAAGCCCAACGTTTCTTCTCCTGCCCAGGCTTGATCTCATGGGTGAGCATCCTGGGAGCAATTGCCATTGACATGAGCTCCTGGAAGAGGAGCTTGCATGCGTATGGTATATGGACCTGTGGAAGGACAGAGATAGTATGATTTACTAGCGCTGGCAAAGCATGCCAAGGAGGAAGGTAGCAAAAGGGGTTATTTGGGAGAATGGTCAAAATTGTTCAGAGCCAAAGTTCTAATTACCTGGACAATGTCGGTCTTGTTCTTGCAACCTCTGCACTCAAAGGAATTCTTCTTGAGATTGGCAATGGCAATGAGTCCGCACTTCTCACACACATGTACTCTGTAAGCATCGCTCTGGTCAAATAACCGTTCCTTCAAGAAAAATGCAGCGCCATGAGCAATCATACAATCCCTCTCCATTTCTCCAAAACGGAGACCACCATCACGGGAGCGTCCCTCTGCTGGCTGCCTGGTCAATATCTGGACAGGACCACGGCCTCTAGAGTGAATTTTGTCATCCACCATGTGCTTAAGTCTCTGGTAGTAAGTTGGACCTAGGAAGATCATTGCAGTCAATTTTCTCCCAGTGTGACCATTATACATGGTCTCAAATCCCCGCATTTGATAACCACACTTATGAAGTGCCTTACTGATGTTATCCACCTGAAATGGAGTTAAGATGTTACATAATTACGCACAATTCAGATAGCAAGTTCAGTTTCAATGCAAGTTACACGAGAAGAGATCGATATTTTTTTTTCCTTGGCAACTATTAGAAAAGAAGAAGAAATGAGCCTCCAGATGGTTACTCACAGTAACATCAGTGAAAGGAGTTGCATCTCCTTCCTTTCCCATGTGAGCTGCAACTTTACCCATAATACACTCAATCAGCTGGCCAATAGTCATACGGGATGGAATAGCATGTGGATTCACAATGATATCAGGTGTGATGCCTTCGATTGTCCATGGCATGTCCTCCTGTGTGTAAGTCATTCCAACAGTTCCCTTCTGACCATGCCTACTACTGAACTTATCTCCTATTTGTGGTATGCGAACCGATCGCATTCTAACCTTGACAAATCTTAAACCATCAGCATTTGTTGTTAAAAGAACCTGCAAAAATACAAAATGCTCAGGAGTTAACTGTTTGAAACTGATAAGACCACATAAGAACATAAAAAGCGGGGCAAATAGCCAAAAACAAACCTGATCCACCATCCCACTTTCACTGTGACGCAGAGACGTACTATGATCACGCTTTGAGTATCTAGTAGCTTGCCCTTGAGCATCATCTTGTGGAATAGGAGATGTCTTCCCAATGATGACATCTTCCCCAGAGACCCTCGTTCCCTGATACATGAATTGTATATACATTAGGGAGTCAGCAGAGCACAGTTTTGATGAAGATAAGCCTACAGTAATCAAATCTTCTACTCACTGGTGGTGCAAGTCCGTCATCATCTAATTTATCATAGGACCCATGGCGCATTCCCTACAAAGAAAAATACAAGAATATTAGCCACATAAGGACTTGGAAGAGAAAATCTGTGATGAATTCTTGAAAACATCACCATAGTGTTCTCCCTATTTGGACGGCCAAATTCCTCTTTGACAAGAGTTCCCATCTTCTTTTCCTCATCTCTGCATACAAAGTCCGAAGATTAGATTGTAAGCATTTTGGTGAACAGAGTGGTGCAATAGCTTACAGTAGAATATGCTGAAATGACAACTGTACCTGTAAGAGCGGAAAAATAGTGATCTGAAGAACCCACGATCTATTGAAGATTGGTTCATAATAACCGAATCTTCTTGGTTATATCCAGAGTAGCATGCAATAGCAACAATAGCATTCTTCACAAACCACAAAAAGCAAGGTGTTAGTGATTACATAAAATGGGAGGGAGATTCAAAATATAAATAGCAATGGAAAGAAAATGTCCCAAGTAAGATTGTTCACTTACAATGCCAGCCGGTAACTGCCTGAAGTGCAAATGCTCCATAGCACGAGTAGTAACAAGAGGCTTTTGTGGGTAGTACAGAACGTAGGCCAACGTGTCCTGAAACCAAATGGTGGGGGGTGAAGGTTCAAACCAAGTCCATCAAACCAAGATACAGAGACAGATGGCACACTCACCATTCTTAATTGATAGTTTGTAACATAGATTCCCATAGCTTGCTTTCCCATAGCAGACTGATAAGTATTACGAGGTGACTGTAATCAAAGAAACGAATTAGACATGCATAAAAGAAGATGCAGTGCATAGCATTTTGTAAGGGGATGAGTCACCTGGTTGTGATCAGGAAAAGGAATAATCGACGCGCACACACCAAGGATCAAAGAAGGGTGAATCTCACAGTGTGTGTAGGTCGCAAGATATGCCTCCTCTGGATTATTTCTCGCACCTAAAAGTTCCTGAAATTTTAATTTTTTGGCATTATTAGCAGACAAGAAACTAGGATGAAGGAAACGCCCTTCAGCATAAAGGAAAGCAAATAGAACGAGACAAATGTAAAGGAATGCCAATAGAATGGAAACCCTGGTACTTCAAGGTGAACAGAACTGACTTACAGTTATAGTCATAGAGATCATAGTAGTCTCTTCCTCTTCAGTATCTATGTACTCTATAAAACCTTTGGCAACCAAGTCGTGCCAACCTTCATCAGGAGTCTCCTGGATAACCACACAGTAATAGGAGCATATCAGAACAAATACATGCATGCAATCCAAATTTGAATAACATGTATAGCATAAAGTAGAGAATATCAGACTCTTTGCTGCAATGCTCGAATATGCTTCTTCTTAATGAGAAGCCTCTGGCTTTCAACAATAAACAGTGGACGACTGCAACGCCCATAATCCGTATAGAGTCGAAGTTCTTTAAGACGAATATCACGAACCACACCAACTTCAGTGTTGACATCAATCTGAAAATTGGCATTATTCACCATGTAATTTGAGATCTGAATTTCCTTGAAAATCTAACCATTTATATGCTAGAAAAATCTAGATGTCCATGTTTACCAACTGCGCAAAATATTTACTATACATTGTTACAGACTAAGTTAGAATTGCATATGAAAGGGGAGCAATAAAACCACATCCGTTTTGTTAAAGTAGTGCTTACAATCTGTTACATATATACATAACTACATTAGGCAGATAATATCTAGTTTTCAATACCCTATCCATTCTTATACATTGCCAGCAGCTTTTAGCTTCAAACAGGAGTAGCAGGACACAAACCTGTCTTCTCAAACGCCTAAGTGTCTTCACCAATAGATCAGGATTCCTATGAATTCCAACCCAGCAACCATTAACGAAAATTTTAGCAGCTTGAGGAATGACTGCTGGTGATATCTCCTGTTAAAATGAATCCAGAACCAAGTCAGTAACTATTGTAACTGGTAACGGACACAAAACTATAACCTTAAGATTTTGTACAATAAACAAAGTCAAAATGCATGCAGATAAACTGACAAGGAGAGAAAACAAACCTCAAAATTTTCTGTGCCCCACTCTTCCAAAAATTCCAAAATAGGATTTGCGGCAGAACCAACAGTGATATAGACCATCAAGGCAAGATTTTTTACCAAGCCACAAGCCTGATTACAAGGTGTATTGAATATAAACCATCAACCGACTCCTTTAAACATTAGAAAATGTTAGTGACTTACTTGTCCTTCGGGTGTTTCAGCAGGACACATCATTCCCCAATGAGAATTATGAAGTTGGCGAGGTTTTGCCAGTTTCCCTATTAATATGATATTAAGATCACTAACCCTAAGAAAATGAAATTTTAATAGGAAGGTAATGTATGGAAAAAGAGTTATATCAACCTTCACGCCCAATAGGAGAGTTCAGCCTCCGCAGATGTGATAATGTAGAAGCATATGTAAGGCGATTGAGCACCTTGGTACCAAAAGAAGAGGAATACACAGAATGCATATCAGAACATTTGTTTGCCAAACCAAGTTGAAGTAGTAAAGAATATAGGTGAATGTGATCACGAAGAAGTACACACACCTGAGACACACCAGCTCTTGTACCAGCTTGGTTAGCCTGTCCCCAGTTTCCAGTAGCAAGGGAATACTTCAATCCACTAGTAATGGTTTTCGCTTTGATGGCAAATTGCAAATTAACTTCCTTCCCATTATCGACACACTGGATTCAACGAGAAATAGCAGTTAATAATTATCAGGACTGAGTAAAAGACAGACCATGGTCATTTAGGCAAGGGGGAGACCTTCTGAACATATGACCTCACATCCCTCGTCAGTTTTCTGAAAAGCTGATTTTGCAAGCAAAGAATAGTATATTAGTTCCCAACCGAAGAAAAAAAGAAGATATCGAACACACTTAAATAAGCTAGCATATTGCAACGAACCATTCTGAACAGTCCTCCAAGCAATGGACCTGCAAGGTCCAGCCTTTTGTTACCATAATGATCTCTGTCATCTTCAGCTCTTCGACCAAGAGCGACCATCAATAGGCGGTGAATAATATACCTGCACAATGGATATACGAAATTAGCTTATCTGCTTCACCCAAGCTACAGGATAGCATGCAAACTTCACTATCGACAACAGACTAATGTACAGTTTGGAGCACATACCCAAAGTAGTATGCCTTTTTAGTTTCACAAAATTCGCCTACACCAACATGGGGCAACATTTCCTTTTGAAGTATCTCTTTGGCATACCTAAGAAGTCAAGGAGGTGAGCACTAAAACATTACAATTTAGTCATCTAGCAAATGTAGAGTCAATTCTTTGGTACAACATACTTGATTCTTTTTTCTCTTGTTACACCAACTGTAGCACCACGCTTTCCAATGTAGTCCAGAGCAACCTACAAACAAGCTTATCAAAGCTTTACAAATATGAAGTAGAAACAATGTAGCAAGTCATATATAACTACTAAAGTTTTTATCAAAGTCCAATTTAAGGAGTGCCCAAGTAGGAATAAAAGTTTAGTTTCATGACATAAATTCAAGTTGATGTGTAATTCAAGCAATAGAGAACAATTTTGTTCCACTTATCAAATAGCGAAAGGAACATACCTGCTGATTTTGAATGACAAAAGCTTCCTCCAAAGATGGGCGTAGCAATTCCATCATTTGTGTATCAGCAAAATCGTAACATATGTGCTCCAGGATATCTTTGTCGGCAACAAATCCTAATGCTCTAAACACAATAATGATGGGAATGTCTGCACGAATGTATGGCAAAGTAGCACGAATATATTGACCTGATGTACCCTGCAGCATAGTTATTACAATTCTAGCATTAGTATATGCTATGCAAGAAGGCAACCATGGACACATGGATCTATGAAGAACGATTTTGCAAAGCTTCAGTAAGTCACTGACCCCTTTCGCGCCTGCTCGGGAAAGCATCCGAACGAACATGCTACTAGCAGGTCTATTCTGGTTCTCTGCCATTGAACGGACTTCACCCACATATGCAAACTTATTTGGTTGCCTCTTCTTAAAAACATAGACATGGTTGGTGCTCATCTTCTCCTGTGCAATGAGAACCTTTTCACTGCCGTTGATTACAAAATATCCTCCTTGGTCATAAGGGCACTCTCCAAGTTCTGTGAGATCCTTCTCAGATTGTTGATACAGTGTGCAGTAACTGGAACGCAGCATGATCGGAACCTGCAGGAGGAAAAAAATGTTGATAATCGAACAATACAAACAGAGGATACTATCAGCATGTATGAAATTGTTGACCACAACACCTTTCCAATGAAAACTTTTGGATATTCTGCAGTTTCTGTAACTTCTTCACAGTCGTGTCCCTTCTTTACAACTCTGTATGATACATCAACATAAAGTGGTGCTGAGTATGTCAGATTCCTGAGCCTTGCTGATTTGGGGAATAAGGTAGCGGTTTCTCCATCAGCTTCAGTCATCATTGGTTTGCTCAGATAGATTTGACCAAAGCTGATCTTGTGGAGTGTCTAGAGAAGAACCAATACCATTGTAAGTTACAGCTCATGGGAAATGGAGAAAACAGACATAAGAAAACCCAGTTTAAGCGAAAAGGGCATTAGCAAGGTGTACATGGTAGCACTAGCAACATTCTGAATTCTTCATGAACTCAAATAGGGCTATGTGTGTATTTTCTTTGTTCAACAATACGAATACATCTACACAATGGTTGGCATGTGCTTTTATTCTAGAGATGTGAAGTGTGCTTACATAAGGCTTATAGCTCATCAAGAGAGCAAGTGAGGACTCTGATCATGCCAGTCAGATACAAAATTTCTCTAGTGATCATGCAGGGAAGCTCATTTTGCATACCTTACTGGATACATTTACTTATTACTGCTAAAAGCTTACGATATCACCGTTACAGTTCTAGTTACGATTTTAGCACGGGCAGCCCATTTTAGCACATATTGTTCAGTGGACTATATGTTGTCAAGGCATAGTCTTAACAATGACTGAAACAAGACAGCAAACAGTTCTTCATACTTATTGGGAACTTACCCCGACTCCATTTCAGTTTCCACCCCTTACTTAGCATAACAATATCATCATTTCCCTAGTAACATTTCTGTTGCTAGAACCTAACTCAAACCAGATATGCCTTTTCACACCAGTGTGTCAAGACATTGAAATGTCCTGGAAGTGTGTGAATTACATGTTTACTTAATTATTTAATTTAATTTCTGCTCTGTTATAACAACAGAGTAGTATGAATTTCCAGTACAATTCCATCAGTTTATTTACACTGCCTCCAAACAAATAAATAACAGAAACCACTCTTGACAGTCAAAACCCTGAGACATACAGCAGCCCATCTGAAAATCAGCTGTGCCTTTCTAGCTGTCGCTATCAAGCCGGTGGCAAACAAGGTAATATCTGAAAAGTCATTCTAAGCATTCCTGGTGCTAAACTCTTAGATTCAAGCATTCAGAACCTCATTCAACACTAGATACGGAACTATTCAACCCTTCAAAACCAAAAATCACATTCAGCACCAACATCGAACACCAGCAAGTAGCTAGGTACCCTCGCAAAACCCTAAACTGGCCAACCTAGCCGAGCAGCTGCCAATCTAATAATCTGAGACCCGCCAGCCAACCAACCACCGAGACATACCACCAAGCTGGGGAAACCCTAGGCGGCCAATTTAAGAGCAGCAATGAGCAACAGTTAAGCCAGTCGGGAGGTCAACCTCAGCGAACTCGGCCTGTCGGCCTGGGTTGTGCTGCGACTCGGGTCGGATCTCGATGTCGGCGGACTCGTCGACGATCTCCTGCATGGTGTTCTGGATGAACTCGTCGAAGGAGTCGAGCTGCTGGCGCACGAGGCCCTTCTCCTCGAAGTAGGCGGAGATGACGGCCCAGGCGTCCTCCTGGGTGATCTCGTCCTCGTCCCGCGCCTCCTCCCCGTCCCCGTCCTCGTCGTCCCCGTCCCCGCCGCCGCCGCCGCCGCCGCCGCCGTACCCGCCCTCGCCGTCCTCCTCGGCGCCGTAGCCGCGGTGGTGGAGCTGCTGGTGCCCCCCCATGTCCATCTCCATCCCCTCCTCGTACTCGTCGTCCTCCATGGCCGGAACCCTAGTGGCGCCCGGGGATGGGGTGGGTGTGTCGGCTTTCCAACTCGGAGGAGAGGGGCGGAAGGAGGAAGTGAAGAATTGGGGACGATTTTGCCGATCTGGTTCAGATTATATTTGGGGCGCAGAGGTCGGTTTGGAGTTCGGGTATCTGCGGCTGGGCCGGCCCTGGGCCTATTTAGGCCTCGCTTTTCTTTAACAGCTAGGCCTCGTTTAGTAGCGTTGGAAAGTTAGGCTGGATCCTGTTATCCACTCTAGTTAAGCTAAAAAAAAAGTTTATTCACTCTAGTCTATCTTCTACATCTACACTACTACCTCCGTACGTGTTTAATCGACGCGGAAGTGAGCTGCCTACGTAAGTTCGCGTCAATTTATTCAGACCGGAGGGAGTACTTGAAAAGGAGAAACATTTCCTATTCTCCCACTACGAGATCAATCCCTTCGTCATCATCTATCCCTCCGCTCGACGCCTCGACTGCACGGCCAAATCAGGAGATAGGCCGTAAGTGAAGATGGGCTTGAAGGACGTACACGTGGAGCATCTTCGAAGGGCCTTGCGCTAAGAGTTTGGGCTTATCGCCGTGTATCGTCATATAGTAGATCGCGTTGTAATTTAGATTAAAAGATAGAGTTCCGTGCACGGTTAGGTGCACGCTCAATTAGAAAGTCCCTTGACTATAAATATGTATCTAGGGTTATCGGAAAGGAGGACAATCATCGTTCAACCAACACAAATCGCGCGCCACCCCTTTCTTCGAGGTTTCTCCCGTAAGCACCATGATGCCTAGATCGCATCTAGCGATCTAGGCAGATACGTTTTTGTTCTTGTTGCTCGTGTGAAGCCTTGTTGATGGCGAGCGTACTATTTATCCTTAGGTGTCTAGGGGCTTGCATTGATGCTTTCGCGTGCATATCTGCGTGGCAATGCCGTCCCTCGACACCTAGCTGCCCTTACACCTATCCGGGTGTAAGGGCAGCATCTTGCTTGTTCGTTGCTTAGTAGATCCGATCCGTTATAGTTGCTCCTGCTGTGGATTAGTTTAATATCCGCATAGTTAGGCCTTATGCGGGGTCGGAGGATCCGGTAGTGCGTTAGATGTTGTTTACCGTCCCTGCAAGGGACGTTCCGGGAATCAACGTTTTGTTGGTTTTTAGGCCTCTCGTAGGGGTGGTTTGCATCATCTTCCGTGGCTGCTAGGCCCGATCGCACGTAGGACGTTCCGGTTATGCGGTGAAAACCCTAAACTGTCGTGGATCGTTTTAGCTTTGTTCTGATCAAGCAGGATCCCCATGCCATTGTAAATCCAACGTGAAACATGGGGCGATCGGCTCCTTGAGCCGATCCACGGGAAACCTGATGAGCCGATAGGGCTCGTATTTAATGTTTACGTGTCTACCATGCAGAACAATCGGCACTCTAACACCTTCCTGATCGGGTCTAGGTCAGGTGGCACGCCCTAGCAACCGCCGGGACGTGGCTGGAAGATTTGCGGGACGACGCGAGGTGCCAGGGTCCACTAAGCGGCCCTGGGAGCTTCCCGGCTCTTCGTGTTACTTAGCCATTGCCCGTCGGTGGGTTTTGGAGGGTAACACATTCTGGCACGCCCAGTGGGACATCTTCTGCAACATTCACGTCAACACCGACATCCGAGATGGCAGAGGAACAGATCACATACGAGGATCTCCCTCCTGATCATTAGAAGAAGTACGATGAGCTGAAGGCCATCGTTGAAGCCGAACTCATCGGCTCCTTTGAGAAAACCCGTTCGCACGGCATCAGGTTCAAAGGATTCACGCCACAAGGCGTCCTCGATGGGTTGGATTTATCCCTCCCTTCAGATGAACGTACCAGAGCCCTGCGACAGAAATCAACTACGTGGTGGCCCATTCACCGCATCGGCATTCTGAGAGCCCGGTGAATTCTTTGGAGCGCGTTGCGTTCCGGGTGGTCCAAGAGATCATGGAGCGTCGGTACTCCCCTTCAGGACCTGCTCTAGGGACTCACCAAGGAGAGGTGCAACTCCACACCAGGCCACCATTGCCGTACGCGATGGCAACTCCACAGCAACAAGGTTCACCGGCATACGTTGTCTACAAGGTTGGAGGTGATCCGGCGACTACCAGTTATATGAGCCGCCCAAGGAGATCCCACACGGATACGTGTGCACGTTTGTGCCGGACTGCAACAATGGACACGCGATCCAGGCTCCAACAGAGGGATTGCGGAGGAGCCATTGTTCCAGAGGAACGACCCGGGGAGTTTGGGAGCGGAAGCTGAGAAAAGCGTGGCTAGCCAAGTATACCACTGCACCAGTCCGAAAGCTCACTGCCACTACCTCCACCGCAGATCAGATCGCGCAATCTGAGAGATCGTTCGGCATCTTGCCGAAGAAGAAGATAATCGGCTATTCCAAGCCGTACCCCAATGAGTTCGACCTGATCCCACTACCACCTAAGTACCGGCTTCCGGACTTCAACAAATTCAGTGGGTCAGAAGGATCTAGCTCCATCGAGCACGTGAGCCGATACTTGGCCCAGCGGGCATGGCTTCGGCATCGGATCAGCTACGGGTGAGGTGCTTCTCGCAATCCCTCACCGGTCCCGCTTTTGGATGGTACACCTCGCTGCCAAATTCAGACGATCATGGAAGCACTGGAGGAACAGTTTCACACCCAATATCATTCGAAGCTACTGAAGCTGGTATTGCCGAACTAGCACAGTTCGGCAGAGGCGAGAGAGACAGTGTCTGAGTACATTCAGCGTTTCAGGACTGTCAAGAACCGATGCTATTCGGTTCATTTAAGCGAAAGAAGCGTCGAGCTGCCGTGGCAGGCCTTGCAGCGTCATTCAAGGATCCGACGTTCCAAGTGGAGTACAACTCGTTGACGCACCTCGAGGCTGACCCTATATGAACAACGACATCGAATCGTCAGACAAGTTCAAGCGCGCGATAACCTGGTCAACGCCGATGAGGATGAAGATCCCGCGGAAGATCAAGAAGTCGCAGAGTCGAGTGGACTCGGACGCGCACTGTGTCCCGCAAATGGGTGAACCCGCCAGCCTCCAAGAGGGTTGGACTTTGATGTGAGCAAACTGAACAGATCTTCGATCTGCCGAAAGAGAGACAGCTGAAGCTCCAAGGCCACAAGATCCCTACGGCGCAAGAGATGAACAAAAGGCCATACCGCAAATGGCACCATACGTTCACGCACGCCACCAACGACCGCAAAGTATACGCGCACAAATTCAGATGGCAATAGAATCAGGCCGATTAACTTTCTGACAGTTTGCCATGAAGGTAGACATGCGTCCGTTTCCGGACGTCAACATGGTGGACCTAAGCCACTCCATAAGGGAGCCAGGGTTCTCTTTTGATGTCAATATGGCAGGGTTTGTGATCCGCTATGGCAAAGATAAAGCAGAGAGCAGCCACTCTCGTGGCAAAGATAAAGAGGAGGCCGTTCCACGCGACCGGCCCCAAGATGATGATAGACGGTACCTAACCGAGGAGGAGGTGAGAAGCATACGGTATCAGCGCCCACTCTCCGTGAATCTCCTCAACAAATATGAGTAGCGATACGACCGACGTCGACGCCGACGAAGACGATGAAAGAGATCGTCGGTCGATGCAGAAAAGGAGGTATCGTCAGCATGACAGAACAACGACGGGTACGAACGTCGCGCTAGAGGGAGGTCAAGGGAGCAAGACAACGTGGATAAGCACTGGAACTGTCCTTTCTTCAAACATTGCTGGGACTCGAATGAGCCGATTGCCAACAATCGAGAATTGCCCAGAATGCAAACAGCAGGAGAAGGACAAACGAAGTTTCAGTGTTCGAGCGTCTAGGACTTCTCCCACCTCATAACAAACGAGCTGAGTCATCTCAAGAAGAAGACTTCGAGGAGTCGATGGAGAAGAAGATAGGTATCACCGACCAAGGTGGTGCCTGATGGACTCAGCCATTCTCGTAAGCGTCGAGTGCGCGTGAAACCTGGAAGAAGCCGAGGCACGACTTGTACACGTTGAGAAGAGCACGGCCCGATCGCCGTGAAAATTCAGCAAACATTGGAGGCGAAGGCGCGCCCGCCAAAGAAAGTATGGCGCCCAAAACAGGCGAAAGCCGATGCAGAGGCATCGGCTGATACAAACATGGTATCCGTGGTCCTAACAGAGTAGCAGGTCCAAGACATTGGACATACGTGGCAAGGCCGATCCCTGAGATCGGCCCTCAAAAAATGAAAAGCAAAGGATCTTATCTCCAAGATGCCACGTAGCTACAATGGAAATCCAAGAAGTTGCAAACCGTCGTCAAGCAGTGCAACAGAAAAGGAGGCCGATTCCCGCAATCGGCCAAAATTATCCTCAACATACTTTTGTCTGTGTTCAGCATTGATCCAACAGATGAAGAGCCGATACCATCAATTACTTGACAGAATCGGCTCGGGGGGCACATAGATGAATAAGACACGAGGATACGAAGCTGAGAATGCATGTCAAATGCCCAGCAGAACAGCTCAAATATGGGGGCCGATACGTAAACAAATCGGCCGTAAAAAATCGAAAATACCGAAATTTTTGGGCACAGCCGATGCGTAGACATCGACTTAAGAATTCAAAGCCGATAACTGTTGCAAGCAGAAGCCTAATGGAGCAGTCATCAAATTACGCAGCAAGGCTCTACTGAAGGAGTCCCTCAGTGGAATGGTTGGTGGCTCCATTAGTGAATCTTCAAGATCAGCGGCGTAAGCGCATCGTTAGGATCATGAGAACACCGAAGGTGGCAAGGACCAATCGGCTGTGATATTTCCTCCTGGGGCTGGACCAAGGTGGCAACTTCATCAAACATCTTCACCAGAAGCTGCATCGGTCTGCCCGAGGTGATGGACTAATCTGAGCAGCAAGGCGCAAAAATGAAGCGTCTTAGTTCAAGGGAGCTGCTGATCCTTCCAAAACCGTCCCTGGGCGCAAGCTTTCTTGCCTAGTTTTGATGAAAGGATGGAGCGGCTCGGGGGGCAGCTCACTTTGGAGGTTCTCTGCTTTTGAAAGCCGATTTGGGTAGAATCGGCTGATGCTGCACTACAGTTGGGAAGCCGATAGTGGCCCAATGCGGCTGGTACACTTTCATTCTCGCCTTGACGAGGCTCGGGGGCAGCTGGCCTTGAGAATCCCTCATTCTGAAGAGCCGATGGTGTTGAAATTGGCTATCTCCGGATCGTAACCAGGTTGAGAGGTGGCGAGCTCTTGCAGAGGAAAACCACCAGGTTGACAGGAGGAGTTTGAAAAAGGAGCCATCATCGTTGATCAGGCTCTAGACCAGTTCGTTGCTGCAAGAAACAGAGCATCACAAGGGAAGTTGTGAGCAAATGGTACCTGTTATACAGTGTATCAGCTTTGACGGCAAGGTATTTCAGCCACGGTCTCAGAAGCTTTCCTGGAGGCGTTAATTCAGGAGTTTTGCTATCAGGACGAACATCACGATCGGATGATTTTAAAGTCTAAAGATCTGGGGGTCTCAAGGCTGCGCGTTGGACCCGTTCGATTGGGAGTTTGGGTCTGAATTTCATGGATTGCAAGTTAACATCTGAGAAGGCGATTGGATTGGTCTGTCTTGCAATTTGTTATAAAAGCGATGCATTGCCATCGGCTCATCGAGTTCAACAAAGGGGAGAATCGGCTAGTCTAATATGGAAGAGATCGACAAAGTCAAATTGGAGAAATTTCTTCATTGATAACCAGATTTTTACATAGAAGGAGCCGATTGCTCTCAAAAGGAAGTTGCTAGGGGATACATTGCCCCGTCTACTACTCCTAGCTCTACCCTATCTAGGGGCCGCTGCTGCCCTCATCATCGTCGCTGCCGTCGGCGCTACTCCCGGCCGGCTCGTCGTCGCGTAGCGCCGCCGGCAGGACCTTCGTCGTCCTCATCTTCTTCATCAGCGTCGTCGTCATCGCGCCGTCGTCGAGATTCCCGGGCCAGGGGCAGTGGCGTTTGGTCGGCGGCTCGTCGGAGGAGCTATCGTCCTTCTCCTCCTCCACCTCCTCGGAGGAGGTTACTCCCTCCCCGGGAAGGTCGTCGTCGTCGCTCTCCGCCGCCTGACGAAGGGACGCTTTCCCCATCGGTCGATTGGTCGTCCTCGACCAGATGGAGAAGTCGTGGCTTGGTTCGTCCCCGGCCTCGATGGCGCGGCGGATGTTGGCCGCATGGGCTTCCTCCGGGTTCCACTCCGGCGTCGGCTCGCGGAAGGGGAGGACTGTGTGGAAAGACCCGATGAGGAGGAAGAAGACGACATGTTGGCCGAGGAGCGTTTTGGGAGTGCTAGTGCGAGGACGGAGAAGGGAACTAGGAAGTGGCCAAATAAAAGGGAATATAGTGGTTTAATGCCTAAGCAGTTTCCGAGGACGTGGTGCCAGAACCGTCAAGTCGTGCAGGGGAGTTGAGAAGGCAAGACGTCATCATGAAGAAAACTGCGACGGTTCTGCGACATGACCCTTCGAAGGAGACAGATGGTTTTGCAATTATCATTATCAAAACCAGGGGGCATGTGTTATCACCGATTTTGGCCAAATCAGGAGATGGGCCGTAAGTGAAGATGGGCTTGAAGGACGTACACGTGGAGCATCTTCGAAGCGGCCTTGCGCTAAGAGTTTGGGCTTAACTGCCCGTGTATCTGTCATATAGTAGATCGCGTTGTAATTTAGATTAAAAAGATAGAGTCTGGCCCGTGCACGGTTAGGTGCACGCCTCAATTAGAAAGTCCCTTGGACTATAAATATGTATCTAGGGTTATCGGAAAAGGAGGACAATCATTGTTCAACCAACACAAACCAGGCGCATCGCCACCCCTTTCTTCGAGGGTTTCTCCCGGGTAAGCACCATGCTGCCTAGATCGCTAGATGCGATCTAGGCAGTATACGTTTATTCGTTACCTTGTACTGCTCGTGCTGAAGCCTTGTTGATGGCGAGCAGTACTATTTATCCTTAGGTGTCTAGGGGCTTGCATTGATGCTTTCGCGTGCATATCGCGTGGCAATGCCGTCCCTCGACACCTAGCTGCCTTACACCTATCTGGTGTAAGGGCAGCATCTTGCTTGTTCGTTGCTTAGTAGATCCGATCCGTTATAGTTGCTCCCTGCTCCGCAGGGATTAGTTTAATATCTGCATAGTTAGGCCTTATGCTGGGGTCGGAGGATCCGGTAGTGCGTTAGATGTTGTTTACCGTCCCTGCAAGCGACGTTCCGGGAATCAACGTTATGTTGGTTTTTAGGCCTCTCGTAGGGGTGGTTTGCATCATCTTCCATGGCTGCTAGGCCCGATCGCACGTAGGACAATCCGGTTATGCGGTGAAAACCCTAAACTGTCGTGGATCGCTTTAGCTTTGTTCTGATCAAGCAGGATCCCCATGCCATTGTAAATCCAACGTGAAACATGGGGCGATCGGCTCCTTGAGCCGATCCACAAACCTGATGAGCCGATAGGGCTCGTATTTAATGTTTACGTGTCTACCATGCAGGAACAATCGAAGCACTCTAACACCTTCCTGATCGGGTCTAGGTCAGGTGGCATGCCCTAGCAACCGCCAGGACGTGGCTGGAAGATTTGCGGGACGACGCGAGGTGCCAGGGTCCACTAAGCGGCCCTGGGAGCTTCCCGGCTCTTCGTGTTACTTAGCCATTGCCCGTCGGTGGGTTTTGGAGGGTAACACCCATCTTACGACATCAGCGGCGGCGGGAAGAGGCACACATCCAACTGCCGTCTCCCGTCGGGGGAAGAAGTAGGCCAAAACCGAAGGTCTTGCTTGTGCATGTGCAGCCTCCCGCAAATCCGAATGGCGACGAGGCGGCCGTCTACGAGGAGGAGGGATCTACGTCTCCTGGATTGTACGGCAGCGGGCAGGCGGCCGTGTCCACTCCGGGGAGCTCTAGTTTGTAGATAAACCATAATTATATCATATGGATTACATACTTATATTTACGTATTAGGTATACTTCATTTTTTGAGAAGAAAAGGAGAATGATATTTTATTTTATCATGTAGCAAGAGGAAGACACTTGAGCATGATTCCCTGCTCAAAATTGTAAGTTGTATACAACATTATGGTTCTCTGGTACACTATTCAAGGTGCAATGGTGACGAGGTCGTTCGCCGATGCAGATGCCTGGCATCGTCGACAGTCACTGCGAGTTGTTTGTGGCAGCCTCGGCGCGCTGAACATGGCCACGGGCAATGGCGACAATGTCGTTCCCAATGCGGATGTCTGGCACCATCGACCGTCGTCGCGGGTTGTTTGTGCGTGCGTTGCCTACAAAGGTACGCTAGCTAGCGATGCATAGGTGCTCCCCTTTAGTCCGGTATAGATGATCAGGTCCGGCGAGTATACCGGCTATCACATAAACTTGAGTTGGGCTAGAACCTAGCGCACAGAAGGCGATAAATGGAATGCAGGATATATACGGACTCCCGTGAAGCCCATTAAATATTGCAAGGTGATGACGACACCGTTAAGGCATTTAATTTTAAGCAGCATGGACGGAGCTAGGCTGCGGAATTCCGCATCTACCTGCACCCCGATCACGGTTCAACCGGCTGGCACCGATTTCTCCTACAAATGGCACAGCCTCTACACGAGACATCTTGTGCAGTCGACCGACGAAAGATCGACAAGCTACTGGCTTGCGGCGTACTGAAGAAACTTTGTCAGTACATTCTTGTTCTTTAGAAGAAACAGCCAGTCTATTCCAGGTTCCTGACGCCTCTCGTCCCGACGAGCAAGTACACTCTAGTTACACTCCCGTTGCTTAATTGCTTCAAGCAACAATCTTCGGATAGTTGAGCTCTTGTAAGTAAAATTTGATGGCATGCTATCGTGTATGGAAAAGATCATTAGTTAATGTGAAATGCATACATTTTTCTGTGTGCATGCTCTTTTATAGCATGTGATCTGCTCATCCACGAGTACAACCGTGGGAAAATGTGCATCATTTCACACCTACCATCCATTCACACTGTGCCAACTAATATTTTTCAAAGAGGCATGTTAAGTCTTACCAACGAAACTCTGGTCGATGACGTCCATCATAATAACTAGTAGCGATCTTTGTGTAGGTGGAGCAGCCACAACCTTTACCAGCAAGCCGGCTATTCCACTGAACAAGTAAAAATAAAAAGTCTGTGCAAGTCTTCGACAACCCGAGCAGATTTTCTGAAGTAACCATGAACTGGACTTGCTAGAAAATGGGCTAACCGTTTAGATAAAATGCACTGGCCTAATGGTAACCAGATGGTTGGACACCCCCTTGAAAATATTGTTTCTTTCTTTTTAGCCATACAACTTGTATATGCCCAGCCATCTTCGCTCCATACTTTTTTTTTAAGTGATCCGCTCCATACTTGTGTTGCTTTATCTTAACGAATGAAGGCAGCTAAGCCGAAATCGTCCGCAGAATACTTTTAGATGCCATTCAAATGAAAAATATAGGAACCCATCTAGTTAACGTTGGAACATCTTAGTTGAGTTATGTGTTTTTACAATTAAAATAACTAGTAAAAAAATCTTGTTTTCAATCCTCTGTTTTACACGTGCATTCCTATTGTACTAGTAAGTAGCACATTCATCATGATTTTTGAACATAGGAATAACGATTAAGCTTATATGTGTGAAGTTTATATACCAAAATCATAGTATCTGCCTTTGTAATCAAGAATTAAAGATGGCGTCAAGAGTTCCGAGAATCATAAAGTAGTGAAAGTTCGAATCATAAAGTAGTGAAAGTTCACTACAACAGATCTAACTCATCATAAGCTCTCAATGCTGAATGTGTAGATCCAAATGGAGAACATAGCTAGTATGACTTGATAAAACCAATGGTGGAGTTCTGCCCCAAAGGAAGCTACCCACGGCTAGTTAGGAGGGCATGGTTCACTCCAGTGCGATCTTGGTTTGATTAACCACTAGAGTTTCTGCTTTTTTTAACAAAGAACGGCCCCGAAGGACCGAGAGACACTGCATTAAGTTTCGTCGGTGGGACTACAGATTACAAAGAGGACCACAAAGATAAGGGAAAATACAACCAAGTCCTCTGAAAATGCAAAAAGGACCCTACATCTAGAAATAGGAACGCAATCCAATCCTTCTCCACCGAGCTCGGATTGAAGCCTCGAAGCGCAGCCATCTTCTCTGTCACCGGGGACGAGACCACTTGGGGCGGAGTCGACGATGAACGCCACGCTGAAGCTGTAGGAGGGCCTCCCATTAGGCTCACGGGCCAGGAGGTTGAAATAGAGTTGACGCCGGCGAAGCAGCGCCAAATCTCGGAGCAGCCGCCCTTCGGCTATCTGAATCGACGGAATAGCGGCCCCAGGCCGACGATGCGCCGCCGATGATGTGCTCCAGGTCGCAGTATTGAAATCCTCTTCAACCCCTCTTCTTTTCTCCACCACGGAGATCTGCAAAGGGATGAACAGGAGAGGCCAATCCCGAAGATCTGACCGCAAAACGAGCTTATTAGGAAGAGCAATAGCCGCAAATCCTCTAGCCGCTCTGATCTCCAACCACCGGAGCACCAGAATCAGGATGAGGAAGAGGCTAACGCCCACGGCGCCGCTCGGAAACACCCGGGGCGAGCTCAGACTCGGCAAAGTGCAAAACTCCATAAAGGAAACTCCTAATCTGATCCTACCACTATGCTGTACAACCCGCGCTACGCATCCTTGTCCACGCCGACCGGCTATGCCGCCGGAGAGGAGAGGGGAGCGAGCCGGGAGCTCTTCTTCGACTCTCAAGGGTGAGCCGGGAGTTTCTGCTTGTGCCTCTATTTGTTAAAGATGTAACTAGGATTTCAATGTCAAAAGAAATAAAAATGACACAGCTTTGGCCTACTGAGCCCACTGCGGCACATTGACTCGAGTACACAGCTGCTGGTTCTGAACATGACCGCTGGCCTTGCCCTTGCATTAACTCCGTAGTAACATAGAGCTACATGCATTGCTAACTAGGTAAATTGATGACATGGCATGATATTAAATGAAGAAAAAGATGGTTGTGGTAACTAGCTATGTTAACATAACATCACACTTTTCAAAATAGAATATAGTAACATTATCGGCGGCGCCAGGGGTATTCCCATGTATTCATGTGAATACCAAAGATTTGGAGAAAAAGAAAATGGCATTTGCATCTCATCTGGAGCAAATGCCTTCAAACATAAAGACGGCTCAGATCGCTCGATACACCTTCATAATTAGGGTCACGATGGTCTTTTAGAAAACAAAATGGGTATACGTAGCCCTGTACAAAACCCGTATGTCCCCGTTTATTTGTACAAATATGTAGCATACATGTAGGTACGGTTGGGTGTACGTACACCGTTGAACTCATCGGCGGAGACTTTGTCGGGCGGTGGCGGTCGAGGCCAGCAGGCGGGAGGCACGGCAAGGCAAGTGGCATGCCGTCCACGGTGGCGCTGGCCAGCACGAGCATCGACAGGGATTCTCTGGTAGCAGTGTTCGAACGGACAGTCCGGCCACGTTCTAGCCGGCCAGACCGACGCGTTAGAGAAGAAGGAGCGCAGTGTTGGACATGTCCGGCGGCTTGTCCGACGGTGGTGGTAGTGATCGCTAGCGGCGCCGTCGGACGTGATCAGCAACGAGAGCCCAGCTAGTTGAAGACGTTCATATCGTGGACTCGTGGAGCTTTTGATGAAGATCGTGTATGATAGCGTGGCGAACCCGTGATTCTTCCCTAGCTAGCTTATCACCTCCCTGGCCGCTTTTCTCTGTTTCTCTAGACATTTAATCAAGCGGAATCAGGTGCTGTGATTACTTTGGCGTTTTTGGTAGCACCTCATCTCACTTTGTTTAGAGAAGGCCTCGCCTAATTATGCCATGATCAGTGATCATCGCTTTGTGCTCTCGAGCGACGGACAGTCCGGGCACGTTCTAGCCGGCCAGTCCGACGCGTCAAAGAAGAAGGAGCACAGTGTGGACATGTCCGGCGGCTTGTCCGGCGGCTTGTCCGGCGACGACGGTCGTGATCGCTAGCGGCGGTGGACATGATCGCTAGAGGCGCCATCGGACGTGATCGGCAACGAGAGCTCAGCTAGTTGAGGACGTTCATAGCGTGGTCTGGTGGAGCTTTTGATGGAGATCGTGTATGCTCCATCTATACGGTATATCCACATATGAGTATACCGGCTTTGGATTTGGGCTTTGGAGGGCTGACGGTTAATTAATTAATTAATTAATTTCACTAATTTCCCAAAAACCCAAACTGAGTTTGGGGAGGGGGTTGTACTGGAGCAAGCCTCAAAGAAAATTAGTACAGCTCTCACTTCTCCGGTAGCTCCGTCCCTCTCAGATCCAGGGCCGCTGGCCCCTCCCTCTCCTCTCCGGCGGCGGCCGGCGACGAGTAGGTGAGGGTCCCTCCCCTGTACAGAAGTAGATAGGTGTTTCCTAGATTAGGTGTTGTTGGCGCTATGCCGTTGCTTTGGAGTGGAGCGCCGATGCTTGCGGGCTGCATCGGGCTGTTCCTGGTGGTCTTCTTCCTCCTCCTGGCGCTTCAACGGTTGAAGCCGGAAACGGTGAGGAGAAGCACCGCCGCCATCTCCTTCAATAAGCCCCTAGCGGTTCTTCCAGATGTTGCTCTGGAGGAGTGTTGCTGTGCACGTGACGTGGAGGCTCTTGTTTCTCATCTTCTTGTCAGCCATCATGGAGATGGAGAAAGGGAGAAGGGAGCTGGAGCTCTGCGTCGTGGTGTATGGCTTGGATCTGCAGCTGCTTTCTTCAGGAGTTCCATAGTGGAGGACGATGCGACGGCGTGGCCGTCTTGCCTCCACTCCTTATGGCCGGTAGGCGGCCCTCCTCAGCCATGCGATGGCTGTTCTACCTCCTGGCCGCAGGCCGATTTGGAGGCACTTCTACTCCGGCTGAAGGTTCCTCAGGGATGTCGCCCCAAGTGGTCAGTCCCCGGCGACGATATCCTTGCTCCGGCCGTTGAGTTCTCTTGGCATTGTGGTGGAGAAGAGCCCGAAGCACTTGATTGCTTTTCTCTCTCTTTATTTTGGGTTCTTGATGTAAAAGAACAAGTCCTGCTGGTAGTTTCTATTTTATTTCTGGACTGTTGTGTAATGTGTACCCACCACTCAATATAAGCAGCTTGGGTCCGAGAACCAACCTGAGGTTGGGTGGTTAGGAGGGTGGTTGTACCCCCAGCCCACCAGAGTTCAAATCTCAGGTTTGACATCTGTGTGTCTCAAGGCGAATATTCATTCGTGGGAGGCGACGTTCCGTCGACGGAGGAGTGGTGACTCAATTTCAAGATTCCATCGTCTTTCGGAGGTGCTCATGGGGTAGGGTGTGCGTGTGTGCGTTCATAGGGGTGAGTGTATGCGCGTGTATGTGAGCGTCTGCGTTGTACTGTGTTTCTCAAAAAAAAAAAAAAGCAGCTTGGGTCCGTGAGGACCCGATCCTTGTTCAAAAAAAAAAAAAAAAAATTAGTACTTCTCATCTCTCCCATAGCCCACACAACTGACATCCCACCACGGTTGCAGTCCTAGCTACGGAGCCTGCCTCTCGCTCCCTACTCGCACGCGAACCCACGCTGGCATCGCAGTCTCGCACACAAAGCAGGCAGGCGGCACGGCAACCATACGATCGGAGCTGCGACCGGCTCGCTCACGCTCACCGGCGGGAAGTGGCCGAGCGGCCAGGACACCATCGCGGCACCGCCAGGTATGGACTTCATCCCCTGATCCCCTCTGCTCTCAATCCCTCATGGACGCATTGCACTGGCTCAAGTCTGTCTAGAATATTAGCACTTAGCACCAGCAGTACCAAATTTTCAATTTTGCTATTTAGGAGAGTAGTAGACTAGCACTAACAGTAGCAGATATAATTTTTCAGATGCCATTACTGTTAGATGTCTATTTTTCCCTAAATTTTGCCCTTGTTTTTTTTTTTTCTAATGTTGATGGGGTTTTGTTCGTTGATTGGTGGGACACTACCGTCCGAGCTTCCCCAAAAACGGCCCATAAGGGCATCTCCTCGGCGGAGGTCATGTTAACAGCTTGGTGGCTCTGGAAACGGCGCGACCCAATCATCTTCGATGGCGCGTGACCCGATCTTCGTGGCTTGCTCGACACGATTAAGACGGAGACCAAATTGTGAGCGGCGGCGAAGACTTCGGGGCTAGCGACGGTGCTCACACGGCTTAGTGTGTACTGTGTCGTGTTGTACGGGTGTAGCCTTTCTAAACTTGTATCAAATTCTCTTTACCAATGCAACGAAACACAAGGTTTTGCGTTTTCTCAAAAAAAAAAAAGTGTTGCTAGCAGTAGCCTACTGAAATATAGTCCTGCTGAAATATTGGCCATGTGTCTTATATATAGCGTTTGCTTTTGTTCTTCTAGTGCTTTGAGTTTTTTTTTTGCAATGAATACACGCTGCCAAATTCTTGGAGCCGACACTGAGTAACATAGAGTAGTGTCATATGCATGACACTAATATATGTTACTCCTCACTATGACTAGTCTAAGTTTCCGGTGGTAGCACAAACATACTATGTACGGAGTATCTGCTAACAGCAGGAGTGCAAGACTATGTTTGGCTCCCAGTCCAGATGGAGTTGGACACCTCCAAACAGTTTGAAAAGACGGTGGCTATGGCGTGCAGGCGTCGATTTCTTCTACAAATGCCACAGCCTCTCCACGAGACATCCTGTCCAATTGACTGGCCAGCTCTGGGGTGTCCAACTCGCGTGCGGCACACTGAAGAAAATTCGTAAGTACATAGTATTAGTTCTTTCGGGGAAACAACAAGTATATACAAGGTTCCCGATGCCTCTCGTTCCCAAGAAGCAAGTACTCTAGTCATACACATGCTCCCATTTCTTAACTGCTTCAAGCAACGTTCTTCGGATGATTCAACCCTTGCAAGGAAATTTTGATAGCATGCTATCTTGTAAGGAAATTTCACTTGTTAATTTTTTCTTTTTCGAAATGAGGTCGCCCCAGGCTCTGCATCAAAATGATACATATAGCCGCTTTATTATTTTATTTTGAGTGAGCATGCTCTTTTATAGCCTGTAATCCGGTTATCCATGTTTTCCTAGGACGGTACATTTAGTTTCTCTTTATTCATTTAAAATAAGTGTAAATCTTTAATCAAAAGTGGTACAATGTCAGTAGAGGGATTCTCCATCCAAATACTCGGAATAGAAAACTAGCAATACGAGCTAATTCATGTGCCACCTGATTAGCTTCCTTATGGACATGTTCGTACTCCACCTTTGCAAATTCTTTAGAAGCATAGTAGCAATCATCAAAGATGGCAGCTGCTACTCCGGCATAATTCCCTCCCCCTCTCATAATTTCAATCACATCGTGATTATCTGAGCTTAATATGTTTCTATTGCAACCCAGGGTTCCCGCTCGATCAAGTCCAAGTTGCATGGCGTGTGCTTATGTTGATAACACATCATGAACATGATCAATTTTTGAGTTACATGCGGCAATAAAGTGACCCTTATGATTCCTCGCTACAACACTTGTGCTTCCCTTCAAGGTATCAACGTCAAAACCCGCATCACGTTAATCTTAATAATATCTTTTGCGGGTTTCTCCCAACCCTCCTTTCTCACTTTGGGTTTAGACGATTATGCAACCTTATAGTTTGATAGTAATACTGAGATTGCCATAGCCAATCGCTCTGGCGTTTGAACTTGATCCCCATTAACTTCTTATCGCCTTTCCCACCACAAATATCTCAGTTTACGACTCCAAAAATTTCCGCTGATGCTTGGAGGCCCAAGACAGAAGAACTTGGTTTGGAAGTTTACTTACTTGTTATAATATGAAAAGAAAAATACATGAGATGTGTTAGAGCAATATGCTTGTTGTATTACCAGGGGGCCAAAGGCCACAATATATAGTACATGTACAGGTGCACATATGCAGAAAGCCCCCTAACATATGTGGAAACTACAATAGACAAATATATACATCTAACACCCCCTCAAACTCATGGTGGATCCACAACACTGAGTTTGAGAGTAAGAAATCATGCTGCGCTTGTGCCGTAAAGAAGTCGCCAACTGCAAATCTGAAGGCACATAATGAACCGCAACAACATCATCCTGTACTGCACGTGTGTAAAAGCATCAACACCGATATGCTTGGTCAGCTCATGCTTGACCGGATCACGTGCAATACTGATGTACTGTCAGACAAAGTGGAGTGGGTGTCGTAACAGAGACCCCAAAATCTGCAAGCAACCACCGTAACCAAGTCACCTCAGCAATCAACAAAGCCATAGCCCGCAACTCAGCCTCAACACTCGAACGAAAACGCGACCTGTTTCTTCGTCTTCCAAGCAACAAGCGAACCACCAAGAAACACACAGTAGCAAAGCGAACGACGATCCGTAGGATCACTCGCCCACGTAGCATCCGAATAGCACTGGAGCTGGAGAGAGCTGGAACGGGGAAAGAAAAGGCAACGAGTGATCGTGCCACGAAGATAACGAAGAACACGGAGGAGATGACTATAGTGAACAGTGGTAGGAGCTGAGACAAACTGACTCAGAATATGAACAGGATAAGAAATATCAGGACGAGTGACAGCAAGATAAACAAGACTCCCAACAAGATGGCGATAACGGGTGGGATCAGGAAGAGGATCACCATCAGTAGGACGAAGCTTAACATTAAGCTCCATAGGAGTATCGACTGTGCGGTCATCCCCAAGAGCAGCACGAGCAAGAAGATCCTGAATGTACTTCTCCTGAGAGATAGAAAAGCCATCAGAAGTGGAGGAAACCTCAATGCCAAGAAAATAGCGAAGAGGACCAAGATCAGTCATAAGAAACTGATCACGAAGACGAGCCTTGACGAAGGCAATATACTCAGGATCATCACCGGTAATGATCATATCATCAACATAGAGAAGAAGAAGAGTACGTCCACGAGGAGAAGTGTGAACGAAAAGTGCTGGATCATGAAGACTAGGAGAGAAACCAGCAGCAGTCACCACAGAGGAGAAACGCTCAAACCAGGCACGAGGGGCCTGTTTGAGACCATAGAGAGAACGTCGAAGACGACAAACCATCCCATCGGGAACAGAATACCCAGGAGGAGGCTGCATGTAAACCTCCTCACTCAACTTGCCATTAAGAAAAGCATTCGAACATCAAGCTGGGAGACAGACCAGCGGCGAACAGCAAGAAGGGTACGCACAGTGGTCATATGAGCCACAGGGGCAAAAGTCTCATCATAGTCACGGCCGTGCTCCCGCTGAAAGCCACGAGCCACAAGACGCGCTTTATAGCGCTCAAGAGATCCATCAGAGCGAGTCTTAATTTTATAGACCCACTTACACGTGATAGGACGAACACCAGAAGGGGAGAAACAAGATCCCAAGTGCCGGTGCGCTCAAGCGCAGCAATCTCCTCAGCCATGGCAAGCTGCCATTCAGGATGTCGCTCGGCATCCCGATAAGAAGTCGGCTCGGAAACGACGAAAGACCATACGACTAGGAGAGTAACGAGCTGGAGCACGACGCCGACGAACAGGCCGTGAAGGGGAAGGTCATCAGCGGAGGACAACTCATCGAAGAAGAGGAAGAAGGGACAACATCGAAGGATCCGAAACCGGAGAACGAGGAGTACTAGGGGGACTAGACGGAGGAGAGGATGGCGCCGAAGGGGCGCATCAGGACTAGGAGGGGAGGAGACGGGATAGCAGGGGGTGCATCCGGAAAAAGAAGAAAAGAGATATCATCCACCAGGTAAGTACCCGAGGTGGGGCGAGGATAGAAGGGACGTGTCTCATCAAATGTGACGTCACGAGAGATGCGCATCCGACGACCAACGGGGTCCCAACAGCGATAGCCCTTATGCTCATCATCGTATCAGAAAAACACACTCAACGGACTGAGCGGTCAGTTTAGTGCGTTCGCGAGGAGGCAAAGGACATAGCAGACGCAACCAAATGAACGGAGAGTCGAGTAGTCGGAGAAACACCAGAGAGACGCTCGAGAGGAATGCCACCCTGTAGAGCGGAAGGCTGAATGTTAATGAGGTGGGCCGATGTAGCGACAGCCTCAGCCCAGAAATGTGGCGGAAGAGAAGAGGCAATCATCATAGCACGGGTGGTCTCAAGAAGATGACGATGCTTACGCGGCGCGAGAGAATGCGCGCGGGACAAGAAAACTGAGCGAGGGTGCCCTCCTCAGCAAGGACACACGAAGGTGCTGAGAGATATACTCACCAGCAGAATCAGCACGGAACACGCGAATGAGTGAGGAATACTGAGTGCGGACCATGGCCGCAAAACGCTGATAAATAGGGAGCACCTCACTGCGAGAGCGCATGAAAAACACCCAGGTGTACCGTGAAAAATCATCAATGAATAAGATATAATATCGATGGCCCCCTTTCGAAGCGAAGGGAGCCGGACCCCAAACATCTGAATGGACTAAATCGAACGGTCGCTGAGAGACAGACACTAGTAGGATAGGGAAGCTGAATCTGTTTGCCTAACCTACAACCCCTGACAGTGTAACGACCCATCTCCAGAGACAGCCCAGAAGGCCACGATGAACCAAAGACGACAGGCGAGAGTCACAAAGGTGACCAAGACGATGATGCCACTGCTGAAAAGAGCCGGTGACAGAGGCAACAACCGGAGGAGAACTGGCAGATGAAGTGGCAGCGGAAGGAACACGAAGCAGTCTAACTCCCAAAGCCCCGGAGACTGACGGCTACGAGGACCAGCCCCAACCAGGGCATGTGTGCGACGATCCTGAACCGCACAAGACTCAGCGTCAAGAATGACGTGACAACCAGAATCGGTGAGCTGACTAGCAGAGAAAAGGTTCATCTGAAGGCGAGGAACATGAGAAACAGCAGGGACAGAGAAAGAGGGAGTAGAAAGGGTGCCTGTACTAGAAACAGGAATAGAGGTACCATCAGCCGTGACACGAACAGGAGAAATAAGAGACCGAAGAGCAGACAGAATAGAAGACTCGAAGTCATATGAAAGGAAGCTCAGAATCCAGATACCACGGGGACGTACTGATGTGTAGAAAGTGGTGGTCGCGCTGCCGAAGAGCCGTCACGAACCGCGAGGAAGAGTGGAGTAGCGAGCAGACCACGAAGACCCCTCGAATGTCCGATCGAGAGTGCAACTGAAGATCCTGAAGAGCCAGCCGCGACAATCCTGAACTGCTGGCGTAAACTGGGATCCCGCGTCCAGCAGTTGGAGGAAGTGTGGCCAACCTGGCCACAATAGGTGCAATGAGGACGAGGGCGGAGACTCGGACGAGGAGGCTGACGTAAACTGGAATCCCAAGCATCAAGCAGGCGGTGAAGCTGCGCTATCTCATGCGCAGAGAGGGGCGCGACTGGAGAGGTCGACGAAGCGCGGCCATAACCGCGGGAAGAGGCCGCAAAAGTCGATGTAGAGCGGCGGGCCGACGTAAACGAAGTCGGCGAAGCGCGGGCAGAGTCGCGTGAAGAAGCCGCAAAAGTCGATGTAGAGCGGCGAGCCGACGTAGACGGAGTCGGTGAAGCGCGGGCAGAGCCGCGTGAAGAGGCTGCAAACGACGACGAAGAATGGCTAGCCGTCATACACGGATGCAGCGGACAAATACCAAGTACCGAAGGGAGACCCAAAGAGAAGGCGGGATCAGCGGAAGAAGACATATCTCTTTTTTTTTTTTTTTGCTTTTTTTTTTTTTTTTTTTTTTTTTTTCTTTTTTTTTCAGAAACCGGAGCTGAAATCGAATCAGATCAATCGATCCAGGGGCCAGAGAAATCAAGCGGAATCGGCCACGGCCGGTCGCCACGATCTGTTCCAGGTTCCAGAGAAATCAGAAGCAGAGAGCAGCAAGAAAAGAACGGGGCCAGCACGGAGGCGAGGAGCAAAGTGGAAATCGCCGGGCGGGCGGGCTTAATCGGAGGAGCGGGCGGGCGCGTGGCCGACGGGGCGCGTGGGAGCGGGCGGCCTGCCGAATCGACGAGGCGACAGGGCGACGGGGCGAGGACGAATTCGACGAGACGTGGGGCGACGGGACGAGGACGAATCAACGAGACCTCGTGAGGCGACGGGGCGAGGCGATTTTGATCCAAAAAAGAATAGCGGCCAGATCGGAACCGGCAACAGAGACCGGGGCGAGGTGGCGGCTGTGACGAGAAAAGAGGAACTAAATCTAAAGCTCTGATACCATGTTAGAGCAATATGCTTGTTGTATTACCAGGGGGCCAAAGGCCACAATATATAGTACATGTACAGGTGCACATATGCAGAAAGCCTCCTAACATATGTGGAAACTACAATAGACAAATATATACATCTAACAAGATGCACCGGCTCTTTTATGAAAAAATATATGGTTGAGTAGTGATGTATGTTTAGACCCATATCCAGGTCGTTCGTCATGCATAGCGATATGTGTAATGTGTTGTTGTCCCCATCCATCTCGGTTGTTTGCAGCCTAGGATCTCTGAATCATGTGATTTGACTTTGTTTTAACTAATCCCCCTAGGTCCCAATGTTCATTTTTTGACACCTAAGACCCATTTCATTCATTTGAAATAGAGGTTACATCGTTCGGGAGTAAGGCGAGAATAAACTCCGGGGGATCACTGAGCCACACTCCGTCGCCCCCTAGATATCTTAGCTAATTCATGGGCTGCACAATATGCCTCACGATAAAAGAAGTGAGTTTAGCTCACTTGGTTAGGAAAGTGGATGTACAACCCAGCCACCCAGGTTCAAGTCTCCAGGGACGCGAATTTGGGTTCTTATTATTTAAAAACAAAAATCACTGTAGGGGCTTCCCCTACCGTATTCCTTTCAAAAAAAAAATGCCTCATGATAATGATAAGAATGCTCAAAAATGAATCTCAGAGATTCAGTAGCTAAATATTAGCAGTCATCTATAACCGTTGTCGCAATGCCGAGAGTATTGCCTTCCTCCTTTAGTATATCCACCACTTCTAGGCAATTTGATGATAGTATGACCCGGTTGCAACCCATAAATTGTGCAAGGACCGGTCATTGTTCGTTAGCATGTGCTTGTGATGACATCGCATCTTGGACATGCTCCAGCTTAGTATTCTCAGCTGCAATGAATCGTCCATTGCTGTCTCAGATCACCACTTCACTTGTACCTTGCAGCAGATCAGCGTGAAAAGAAGCGTCGTCATTGATCTTGGCATAATCCTTCAACGGCTTCACTTATCCGCTCTACTTCGGTTTAGCTTTTGGAGAGTTGGCAGCGATGAAGTTTGAATATATATTATCTATTGATCTTGCCGCGGGTTCCTGTATCACCTCCTCGTTGGCCGCTCTTCGTCTCTCCCACCATAGATACAAACTCATTGTTTTTATCTTTTTTACGAGCATGTCTGCACATGTCCCGGATGATTGTTTGTTCTTAGTGTGACGTGCTGTATCGGCGCATGGTTGACGAGTTCAAGGGAGCGTTTCTTCTGAAAGTAGTGGTCACCTTGTAAGTTGTGGTGTTGCACTTGTGCTATTTCTCTTGTTTCACTGTACCGTTCGTCTGATTTATGTACTATCTCGGGTAAGGTGAAAGCCGGCCGTGTGCGGTTTTTAGTCTACATCATGTATCTTAGTTTGGATAGCTTGGGCATGTTTTGTCGCTGATTCAAGTTCCCAAAGTCGTATCTTTTATTTTTGTTTCTCTAAACTCATGCTCTAAACTG
Organism: Lolium multiflorum; assembly: GCA_030979885.1. Lineage (NCBI taxonomy): Eukaryota > Viridiplantae > Streptophyta > Magnoliopsida > Poales > Poaceae > Lolium > Lolium multiflorum. The sequence goes on along the minus strand of CM061750.1, from coordinate 134,509,764 downwards.
TAGGTTTACGTGAATTAATTAATACATGTTCATTCATGGGAGACGAGTTCACCTTATGTTAATTTAGTGTGCACAGTCACATATGATTGTGATCATCAAACAGGGCGTAGAAACCTAGCTCGTCAACCCTTGTTTCACATATGATTGCAGATGCTTATCGAATTAGCATGCAAGAGTATATAGAAATATCTTCTCACTGTTTGTCATGTAGAAACCTAGCTCTCTCATGGACACTGGGATTTCTGTCAGTGAATCCACACGCCATCTGGAAGTTTTATTTGGTTGTTTGTGCGGAAGTGTGTCACCGGGCCGTAGGAGGAGAGTACATGCGGGAATCACATCGCATATCCCTAGGATCCCCTCCATGAGTGGGTGGTGTGGAATTGTGGATACAGTGTACCCGTGGTTCGGTGCTCAAAGAAATGCCCCCTCCTCCTTTTTATAGCAAGTGATCCGGTTATCCGTAAGTACAGTCGTGGTATGTTCAAGATGGGAGAAGTATTCCAGTTCACCTACTAGTATGAACTAAATTGTATATTTTTTGAGAAACACAGTACAAACTGTTAAGATTCATGCACTAGCCACTTGAACCAAAAGTCCGAACTTATGGAAAGGGCTAGGCAATCTACTTATAGAGAATGTATCCTATGCACCCATCCATTTGGTGAAACCTATGCACCCAACGTATAAATTACATGAAAAAAGTTGTAGAAAAAATCTGAGAATAATTTAGCACGTAGATACGACATATATCTGCAATGCTACGAAAGAAAACTTGATCGAAACTTAGACAGATCTTGAAAAATAAAAATAACAAATTTAGCTCTTGTGATATTAATGGGCTGAATTCACAGCCCAGCTAGAAATAAGTACTGTTTAAACATGATTTGTCTTTTTAGTTCGTGATATGTACCTGGATCTTGAAATCGAAATTTTGTGGCATTGTAGATCTATGATGTATCTACATTGATAAACATATTTTTTACAGTATATTTGCATGTATTTTGTAGGTTGGTGCACAGGTTTCACCAAATGGATGGGTGCATAGGATACGTCCTCTCTACTTATACACTTCACAACACCCCCACTCGCGTGTGACGGGAGAAGAGAAAGTCAACACGTGAAAGAAGAAGAGCACACCGAAACAGGGCATCAGCGGTGGCTAAAGGGGGGCAACATCAATTTTAGGCTTAATTGTGAAAACCATATGAAAGCCAGGATTTGAACTCGAGGGCTCTGATACCATGTTAAGGTTCATGCACTAGCCACTTGAACCAAAAGTCCGAACTGATGGAAAGGGCTAGGCAATCTACTTATACACTTCACAACACAAACATAGACACTCACATACACGTGCATACACTCACCCGTATGAATGAACACACACACACCCTATCCCTATGAGCACCTCCGAAAAATTGAGCTGGTAGATTGGATCTTGAAATTGACGAAGTCACCACAGGCGCCTCGTTGTCGACGGGAACATACCTGGCCTACTAAATCTTACCAACCATATTCTTGCGAACAGAGAGTGAACGGGAGTAATCACCAGTGGGAGGTACTTGAGAAATCGGCTTGCGATTCACCACAGGGTCTCCAAGTAAAGCATTAGGTTACAGAAAGAATTGGGAGAACATCTCAACCTTTCATGGATGGCGCCGTTTAACATATATATGCGTGTGTAGGAAAATGGTGTACAACATGTAAAAACATAGCATCTCAAGCGTGCACAATTAGATATACTACCTCCATTTTAATAAATAAGGCTTAATTATAAATTTATTCAAAAGTCAAAACTTACTTAGTTTGACCAAAATATAAAAAACAACGATATGCAACAACCATATTATAAAATATGTCTTAGATTATTCTAATAATATTGATTTGATATCATAAATATTCATATTTTATTTCATAACACAGATCAAACGTAGAAGATGCTGATTTTTTAACTAAAGGTGTACATCTTATTCATCGGAATGGAGGATATACATTAGAAGCTACAAGCCCTAATACAATATGTAGCATAAGCGATGATGGTCGTACGACGGCGATCCATCGCACTTAACAAAATTGGCGAGTAGCTAGTGACACCCAATCCGGCGCTTAATTAAAAGGTCCTGACGCCTCTCATTCTCAACGGGCAAACACTCCCATTGTGAAGCAACAATTGGCAACATATCGATTCAGGAAAAGTTCACTCTTGCTTGTTGAATAGGAGTGGTATGAAAATGGAAAATACATGGGGGTGCACCCTATTTTGTAGTGAGTGATCTGGTTATCCATGAGTATATTCGCAATTCTAGGGAAGGGAAAAGGTCCATCTATTCACCTACCATCCATTTGCACACATTTCGACTAATTTAATTTAATTTCTGAAGTGCCCAGTCGAACGATATGGCATGCACTTTAAATGGAAGGTACTTAAGACACCGACCTACTAAGGCTTACCGACCAGCGACCATATTCCCGCAAACGGAGAGCGGAAGGGATTAATCACCACAGTGTCGGGACATGATTTTCACAATGTGTGGCATAAAAGACGGATGAAAATAACGAAATTGCTAAGTTTCAGCTAGCTGAGACGTAACTTATGTCTTAGTCATGTGCTTCACCGTTGGATTTTATTTCTACTTAATGATTTATGTTGCTACTGTTTACACTTTGTTTAGACCCGCATTGAAACACACTGATGTGATGTAATTCGACTGAGACGCTGAGCATTAGAGACACCCTAAAAATAACCAGTTGCGGCAATGGTTTTGTTTTCTGTAGTAGTATGAGGGGCTTAGCACTCGTTAGTGATGGTTGATTTTCTAGTAGTGGTTATGATTTTAAAAGTAAAACCTAAATTTTCATTTGTTGCTAAGCTAAAAAGTTATTAATATATACAAGATAGTTAAAGTCATTTCTAAAATGCAAAGTATCGACTCGGTTGACATGAAATCCAGGAAACCTTTAGAGTGCTGAGGACAAAAAAGGAAATTCATCATCAGACTCCTGCCATGTCTCCCCAACGCATCTCTCTCTTCGTGAGAAGGTGAGATGAGCGTTGGCCTTTTCCAGTTTTTTTCGCAAGTGATCAATTAGTCCAGCTACAATGCACTACTGTTATGCAATCAAGTTCAATACGATCGAATATGGAACTACAAGTTCCATAAGAGTTCTCTATACAGCACAACACGAATACTGCAACTCTCGATTATATTTAATTTGATGAATGGGGCTCGATTATTATAAGGCAGGCAGAAAGGAGGAACAAAACTTCACAAAAAAAACGCAAGGGAATTATGAGACACTGTCCTGAGTATCCTGATGACGTTTACGGATTCTTTTTTTGGTCTACCGCCGAGTCGTCTTTCTCATGATGCACCAGCTGAGTTTCTAATACTGCGCGCTCTGATTTGGCCACCGGCACACACATGATGATCGAGGTACGAATGGACCAGTCATCTGCTCGTTAGAAAGAGAAACAAGGTATGTTTCAAGGCCACTTGAAGAGAAGCTCCGTCCATCATCCTCATGCATAATGGAACAAGCTTTTTTAAATCTGCAGAATACAGATGTCTCGACACCTCCCATTCACATGCACACGGACATGACAGACAACACGGATTGCATGTGTGTGTTTTGAAGAACATGAACTGCTGCAATCATGCAGAGTTGTGGTCATAACCTCCGTTGTTCCTTACTTGTGGATCATAGAATCGTGCTCTCTCTATTGAACATGTGAGATACATGTAGCAGTAGCTGGTGAAATATATATGAGACCATCTTTTATCAACTACGGAGCATAGTACAAACATGTTAAAGACAAGCGTGATCCCTATCCATTTTCTTTATATTTGTTTATTACTCGATTGTAGCGAAACATGAGCTTTGGCCCAAGAATTAATTAATTCCATGCCGAAGCCAATGACCCATACCAGCTCGCTTTAATGTGTACTGAAAATAGCATAATATATAATCACAAAATGTGCATTGCATGTTCCAAATTACTCGTGTTGTTTCATGCCTTGGATTTGATTTCACGAAGAAAATTATTCCTTATTGCATGTTCCAAAGTACAATAATACGTTTCTAGAAATAAAATTATATGAAATCTAGAACTTTCATAGTATGCTTAGAATGTAGGTTGTCTTAAGAGTATTGCCGAAGTAGAGGTCCATTTTGCTACACCCCTCAAAAGTTAAAAATGGCAATGTAGTCTTTGATCCATAATTAGGCAATTCTTCCCCCAATACCCAAATACAAGCCTGTATATATACCATCTACTCCCTGCATCCACAAATAAGTGTAACCGATTTATCTTGATTCTTCACATAATGCTTTGTCAATAAATTAGGCACCATGTCAATAAAGATGCTACCATATGGGTACTATAATGACTTATGTCAAGAAATATCTAAAATGGAGAGTTATTGCTACCCAACATCTATACTCTCCATTCTAAAACGGAGGGAGTATAAAATGGCTTACCTCAAGACCTCTGCATCGATTGATGTAGATGCAGGGGCTTTTCCTCATTTCAAAGAAAAAAATGTAAAATAAAAAAGCATGTTCTTGATTTTTTTAGGCTATTAAAATGGAGAGTTATTGCTAATTGCTCCCTACTATAGAATGATTTAGTTTTCATTATACGCCTAGTAAACCGGGAAGGAGCGGTAATAAAAACCACATGGCTGGAAACCATCCCCTTTAGCACATGGTAAAACTAAGCATGGACATGTCATTCATAATGATATATGCCGCGGGGATTTACTGGAGCAGCTGTCCGGGATGATGATGATGATGGCCTCTTTGTTTGAGCACCAAACCAATTCATCGACCAAGAATGCGATGAGAGTTACAACTGAAGGTGTTGCGGTTGATTAATGACCTCCTAGTGGCGCATGAACTTGGTTGTAATCAGATCATTATATATATGCTTGTATGGATAATTTGATTACCATGACAAGTGACTAAAGATCTTATGGTTTAGCGGCTTCCATTTTGGGGGGCTGTAAACTTTTGATTCGTGGCTATGAAAAAGCAGTGGTGGAGTTATATACCTAGAGGAAGCTAATTGCGTAGCCCATGGGAAGCTAGTTAGGAGGGGAAGGTTCTTTCCGTCGCGGTTCGATCAACCAACTAATAGTTCCTTGCGCCTCCTTTTGTTACAGTTGTGTAGCTATGGTTCAAGAATGAATAGTGGGTTCCAATGTCAAGGGAAAAAGTACACTTGTTGGTCCATAGGCTTGAGTGCACGGCCGTGGCTTTGGATTGCCCCTAGCTAGTGCTGGTCCACCTTGTGCTTCTTTCCTGGCATTGTAGGACTCAACATGAAATTCTGGTGACACCTTCATTGCTTTAAGGATGGCGCCATGCCAGACTGCCGGTTTCTTCTGCAAATGCAACATTCACTAAACAAGCCGTGTTGTCTAGTCGAGCGGCCAACTTTGTGACATACAACTGGCCGTGCGGTACAGAAAGCAAGAACACAGTCGTATTTAGAAAGGAATAACCACTCTATTGAAGGGTCCTGACGCCTCTCGTTCCCAGCGAGCAAAGTATTCCAGCTACACATGCTCCCGTTCCCGCACTCTGAGCTTGGTTGTGAATAGAAGAAGGCATACATTTCGGTCTGGATGCTCTCTTATAGCGAGTGGTCCTGTTTGCAACATAGTAAAACCTTCTCATGGCGGGGAAGAGTACATCAGCTCACCCACTTACCATCCAGTCACCTACTTAGCAACTCGTACTTGCTAAGTCTAACCAATGGTAGTACTCAAATCATGTCCCGACTATTATATATTAATATAATGCGCATGCTTAATAAAATACTCCCTTCAATCTATAGTAAGTGTTGGATCAGAGGGAGTAACCTTATACGGTCGGCGGGCAAAGCCCGCAGGTGGCTAGCGGTGAGAGCTGTTTTCTTGCGCATTGGCACTAGGCCTCAGGCACGTCTTGCAGTTGCCATCAGTGGGAGCTCCGGCACATGCGGCCTAGCAGCGCTCTGCAGGTGATGTTCAGGCGGCATTTTGGACACTGTTTTTCTTATAAGTTAGGTCAACTCGATTTTTCATACAAATTGTAGGAACCTTCTCCCTCTTCAGGAGGTTTCTCAAAGACAAATGAATTGGCTTCAATTGAACTCTCTCTTCCTCTGTATGATTGTATCTGCCCAATGCTGCGCTAGATCACCATTAGTAAGGCTGCGATGTACTCCATTCCATTTCATATTAGTTTGGGAATATGTTGTAACATTCAGAAAATCTGAAGCATCAGTTCGAATTTGTTAGCATCTTTACTGTTATGGTGGAATATTGTATATGTGAAGTTTCTACACCGAAATCATAGTCTAATGCCTTTCTAATCAAGAATTCAAGATGACGTCAAGAATTCTGAGAGGCATAAAGTAGTTAAAGTTCACTGCAACAACTCATCATAAGCTCTCAATACTGAACATGAGTAGATCACTACATCACCTTAATCCTTGATTCATAAAACAACGTACAGACAATCAACAAGTACACCTGATAGCCATTCAGCTCTCACCGGCGTTTTACATTGCAAGTCTAACCACACAAAAGGCAGAAACTTAAGATTGATATCAACTCTGTGACTCTCTTAAGCGAGTAATCAGCTCGTCCTGCAAAAGGGCACCATAATGTTAGTATTTTTCCATAAGATGGGTGATCCCAAACTGGGTGATGCATGCAGGTAAAAAAATAAACACTACCTCAGCATCATTTTACAATTATACCACCTTCTCTAGCACCGATAATGGCATAAAAAACGTGAATAAACACACAAAAAACACGGAGTGCATCATATGAAACAATAATCCAAACAGCATCAGTATTTCATCCTTATCATATTTCAGCAAACACAATGACTTGCATCCTACATATTTGGATTTTGCTCTCAGATATATTTTACCTTTAAGGATAAACTTTGTTAAGTCATTGTAAAACTTACTAGCATGATATGCGATAGATAGGTTTCTCAGAATACTTAAATATCACTTGCATATTCTGTAATCAACACGATTCAAAATAATTTTTAAAGTGTTGTGGGCCATATTCGGAATTATCAAAGATTTTAAATGTACAACATACACATGATCTTCAATGAAATTATTTGGAATAAAGTCTACAGCTTTAGCCCAAGATTTCAAATGGATGTAAAATTCAGAATAAGAAATTCAAGCATGAATATATTGCCTTTTTCCCTTTGGTTGTGAAGCCTCTTTGTCGAAGAAGTGCACGCAACCTCTCTACAGTGAAGGATTGCAGTGTATGCTGTGAAAAGCCAGATATTGCTTCTTCTGCAAGGTTAAAGTATCCATTAGATCAGTGAAACAATACTGCTATTAGGTTTTGGAAATAGACAAGAGTGCGTTAGTTTCAAATGTTAAAATGGCAAAGCATTCAGGATTAAGAAATATACTAATAAATCTCAAGTGTATGAGAAGATGTGATTACTATTAAACCTAAAAATTGGGCTCAATAACATAGAAAAGCTACCCTGGATAGACTTGATTCGCTTATAAGTCGAAACAGAATTTGTCGTAAGAAGTTCTGATAACTTATATCCACTTAGGTCAAATTAGACAAAATTGGCTTCTGCTAAACTGTATGACAGATATCCCTTGCTCCATCAGCCTCCAAGATTCACACATATGCACTATCACAACATCCATTTACTCAGAGATGAATAAAGTAGAAGAATCAGAGGTGAAGATAAAGTGAAGAACATTATTAAGGTACTTACCAGAGGAAGGCAGTCCAGAAGAACTACCCAAGTTGGGCTTTTTTGATGAATTTTGCACATCCAAACTTCTGGCAGCCGATCTAGGGAAAAAGAAATACAGTTATCTCGATATTAAAGTTACGTGAAGTTAAATCGCTGATAAGAGTGCAAAGAAAAGTAAAAGCCTTTTTTAATGGATTTTTTATATATGCAAGTCTTGAGAAGTAGATAGGTATACCTTGAGTAGTTAATAACACTCAAAGATCAGTGATGATCAAATATACAGAAAGTGTCAAAGCAACTGAAGTTGCAGCATCAAGAGCATTACATGATTTGTAACAGAATACCCACATTCTGAAGTAACTCCACAAACTTAATGCACAAGATCATACCAGGTTGTTACTGTGATTAAGACCTTAGTAGTCATTTCATTATTTCATAGGTCCTTAGCTCCTTATCACTTATATCGGTTTCTAATTGCAAGCCAACAGAAATTCGTACAAGACACCCTGCCAACTTGCCCCACTGCTTCTTATTGAAGGTAAAAACACTAACCTATAGAAAAAGGCTTTCTAATGAAATAAATACAGTAGCCTAGACAAACTGACTGGTGGGTGGGGTTTAAGTCAAGAGCCTGCAATATCAATGATACACTTCAAAGCTTCTTCTAAACACAGACTTCCAAGTTCTAAATATCAGGGTTCTTCCAAACCCAGACGTCCATGTTTTAAAATAACCTAACTGGCATTTGAAGGAATGAACGCCACCAATAGCAAACATATGTTTCAGTTAAACCTACATGCTACAATTGAGGATTGAGCTACAGAGCATAGTGAGGCAATCAACATGTGGATAATCGTTGAAGGCCTGGCTGCAAGTTCATATTAAACAGGTAAATTTTAAGAGTTCAATAAATAATGATGACCTTTATCAATGAAAAAGCTATTGGCAAACATTGCATCTGAATTGATTAGCTATGTGAAACAATACATTCAGAAATACTAAAAAATCACAGTACATAAACAGTATGTTCAGAGTAACAACAGCACTGTTGAATTGTAAATTAGATATTTTTACTGCAGACAGAAGTGAAGTTTGATCGAATTGTGCCTATACTGAATCCACTATATAGTGACCCAAGCCAAAGCTAGGTAGTTATCTCATACTTGACAGCTCCTATCATCAAAGGAATCTTGTAACACATAAGCACATGTTCTAACTGAGTACATAAAAAAATTGGCGTAAACCCAATGGAAAAATAAAAAGGAATAAGTCAATACAAATCCAGAAAGTTTTATCAATTAGTGAGAAATTAAAATTTAAATTAGCCTACAACAACATCTCTGGATCAAATTGAATATTCCCTTAGGAACATCAAACATGAAATCACAAACAAGCATAAAAAAGTTTTGATGTACTAACGGACTTAAACAGCATAAAATTTTAACCAGAATGAGTAACTGGGAACAAGAAATTCAGGGCTCGTGGATTTGAATAAGCTGGATCCTGAGATTGTGAGAAGAAACATAATAACCATAGAGGCAAAACGAACTGCTAAATGCAACAGGAAATGCCACAAGGTCGATGCATCTCATATGTACAGGGATCCATAGTTTTACACAATGGAAGAATAGGAGATTTACTAACAAAAGAGATGCCCAAATAGCACACTATAGAGCACATGTTTTGCATACGAAGCAGCCTTTACCTTTTTCCCTTGCTGCTTTCCCCTGGAGTCCGAGAACCTGTGTCTTTGGCCTCACTCTCCTTTTTCTTTAGTTGGAGATGTCTGATTAAGATATTTGTGGTATCTGTCTCGATTACTTGTCCCTCTAAAATAACACAAATATCAACTAGTCAAATTTACAAAGGGAAAGGCGTAAATAACATATCTTCAGTAAACAGTGTGACCAGAAAACAAAAAAATCGGACCATGCAAACCTCAACATCAATCATAGAATAGAGGTACCAGCCAGCTCACGATAGGGTGGATCCAAGTCCCCAATCAACCAAATAACAGTTCAGCAAGATGGTAAGTTACAAATTATTGCCTCATCGCAGCAGTGTGCATGGGGCTCACTGCCACGTCAATTCAGGCTACGGTATGCCAACCTGTCCAGCTAGGACTGGATGTGCGCAGCTTTACGCGCACTGGGTGGTCGTTGATATTGTGGCGGAAATGGCAGCGTCACACGGAAGAATCAAAACCATGCAATTCTTTATCGATCGAGAGGGATATCTTCTTCACCTCGAAATCCATGATTGTCAGCGATGGGGAGACTGCCTTGTTTTGGGAGGATCAGTGGGCAGTACATTGTTGAGATTGCTCCAGTCATCTAAGACCTCCACGAAAAGAGTCGACAGCGCCGCACTATGGAGGAGGATCTGATCAGTCGACCATGGTTTGCGGACATCACCAGAGCTCTTAGCGCCATAGGCTGGGTCCAATACGTGAGGCTCTGGCGTGTGATACAGTAATTTCAGCTTGGTAACAACATGGACGCGTGTAGATGGGTTAGACACCACATGGAAACTACTCTGCGCACTCTGTCTATGATGCCTTATTCCTGTGTACTGTGAGATCACATTCATGTAGACTCATCTGGAAGAGTAGGTTCGCAATCATACGAGCTTCTTCACTTGGCTGGCATACCAAGATTGATGTTAGATGGCCAACCCTCTTGCTCGTCACGGCCTTCCCCATGCACCCCACTGCCTCCTCTATGACCAGCAGTTGGAGTAGACAATGCTCCACCTTCTCATCAATTGGGACTCCAGACAGGTTTCGCATGAAGTCTTCGCTTGCAGATGGTCCACCAGCACAGCTCTGATGGCAGGCACATGCCTTATGAACAGGTAGCAGTCTATGGTTTCCGTGGTGACACCAACACAGTGGAGGGGTTGCCTCTCAGATCATGCTCTCCGCCTGGCTCACTTCTAACAGTTGCATCTTTGAGGGCGAATGGACAAGGGTATTCACATCTGGGAGAATCAAGGAAGAACACTTCTTTGCTCGCTTTCAGGGATAATAGGGGTCTGTGCCATATTGCCACATCAGCCTCCTTAGCTTTAGCAGGGTGCCTAGAGTTTAATTAACCTAATCGAAAGCATGTTCATGTGTTATTTCCTATACATGAAACTAGACGCAAGCTTTGCACTTTCTGGAGAGAAAAAATCCCAACAGGTGACACATGTGTTCAAATTCACCACCGAGGTGAAAAGGTATGAGAATCTGCAATGGACAATGCAGGAACATTCTTTTCATAGTTATATTGCAGCCAGATTTTTTTACATGAAAAACTATAGGAAAGGCTCCAACAGTAAACTTTATTGATAAGAAACATATTTACAAGATATGGCACACAATGTATATACAGAAGTGGCAAGAACATTCTTTCATATTATATGTGTGTGCCTTGGTCTGCTACCAAAAAATGGCTAGGGAATGTTTTGGCAATGTCAAAACTTGCATTGCCAAGACTTGCACAAAATTGACAATATTTTAGAGTTGGGCTAGACAATTTGGTAGCCAACCAATTAGTAGGCAATTTTTTTCCTTGCCGAAACATTAGTAATCCAAATTTTGGCGTCAAACTAACCATGCCATATATCACCTTATCAACGTTTTTGGAAAATTGCAAACAGCTGTGATGATAATTTTTGGGCTGCGTTGATGCATCCATGTCTAAGTAGCATTCATAAAAACTACTGATATAATACACTTGAACTAATGTTAAAATCACGCATGTTATACTGGAGTATATTATATTTAATTTACTTAAGCACCAAAAATCATGGGAATTGGGAGAAACCATGCACATGTGCCCATACCTGGTAACACTGCAAATCTTTGTAGGTTTATCAACTACATTTCTATGTTTATCTGTAAACTATTTACTGTCAAAATGGCGCATAATACCGAATTTGAATTGTACGTGTGGGTTGAGAAAGTGTCTCAAACCAGCAATATTTTCGAACATGAGAATTGAGAAATGGTCTTATGAGGGAACAAAATAATAAAATAGGCGGGCCTTAAATCGGTACATGTGCCCCCATTAATACCTCCAATTCTAGAATGCTAGATCATTCTCATTGGGACTGAACGAACAATTCCTTAACCAAGTTTCCAGTGTCCTATTATCTAAAGTTATACCTGCACCAGTCTCCAGAGCAAATGCTCATCAGACACACAAGATAGACCTACAGTAATCTATAAATGCCCAGTGTCCAATAGCATATTATAACTTCATAACTATAACATCATATCAAGCAAACAGCCTTATAAGAGTTTTTTTCTCAACCCCAAATGCCTACAGTGGATGCAAAATTACATCCCAGATTACAACTCTGTCAAATATCAGGATTAGCTATATTTAGTATTACATCTTAGGCTCTTACACTAGACTAAAGCACTGATATAAACTGAACAGTAATCCAAGAACAGTGGATACATAAGAAACCTTCTCCATCAATGCACCACTCTGACATTAACAGTATACACCACGTTTCAGACACCAATTATACCAAGCTGAACTAAATAAACCTAAAAGTCTCGCTTGAAACTAGATCGGAGATCTACAAACCCTAGAGCAAGGAATTCTAATTTCACATATCTTGCTGAACCCAACATACAGAATCTATTACATCAAATTTTCCCCCTACCCTTCGCCATCATAAATAAATAAATAAATGAATTAAAGACTAACATTTAACCTAATCAGCAAATCAAAATGGGGAACTGCAAGGTCCAACTGACCTGGAGGATTCGTGTCGTGCTCGCAGACGTAAACCCTAAGGCCTCCCTGCGCAGGTCACAGCACGAAGGTGGATTCAGATGCCTCTCGCCGCGAGAATCAGACGTCTACAAACAGAACCGTTTACGGTTTTAGCGGGGGCGTGTCCATACCAGGTTGGAAGAGATGGAGCTGGAGGAGAAGTTGCCGCGCGATGGCAAACCGGCGAGGAATTTCGCCGCTCCACGCTCCCTTGCCTTGTGAGGCGACGGTGTTTTCCGCCCGCCGCCGCCGCCGCCGCCGCCACTGCTGCCGCTGGAACCCTCGGCTGCCATGGAGTTTTTCTCTCTCCTGCTCCCTCTTCTTTTCTGGTTTTATTTTCGATATAGATATATGTGTGTCGTTGGTAGGGGTATAAACGGTATCCGATGTCGGATGGATTTTGTATTTGGGATTTGCTAGTTTTAGTTGAGTCAACTTCTAAACCATTTGATTTACTTTGTGATTTGTGCTAGTAGTAGTTGCAACTGAGATTTGATGATGTCATCTGATTGATGACGAAGCTACTTCTCACTCGACATAGAAATAGTCACACCCTTTGTATTTACCCTATCATATTTTCTCAACTGGTTCGAAGTGGATCGGATAACGATAGATTATGGATTCAAATGCGGATATAGATGACCTCAGATTCAAAACGAAAATTGAGCAGATTCGAGACGGAAACAAAATTGATCGGATATGTGTAACATCTGGGCGATAGCACCAGAGCATGGTTTAATAACCAAAAATATCTTAACAAATTTGGACTCCATATACATATCAAGTTATACAATGGATTCATTTAGATTTCTGTTATGGAAAATTTTGATTATAGGGACTCATTTTACATCCAACCACAGGATCCAAATTTTTGGGTATGGCCGTAAATTGAATAGCATGGCCATCTAGAAAAAGGATAATGTGGCTTGTGTTGGAGAGGGTGAAGTTCTAACTTACAAGCATAGCCAAGTACATGTTTGACATGATATGTAGTGGGTGATAGTATATTTGTATCCAAATTAAAGATGTAATATGTATTAGCCGACAGTATGAGCTTTCTTAAATTGATGCCCACGGCAACACTATACAAACTCCAGCAAGACTGCTTCTCCACCATAATCAGGAATTGTATGCTTATTAGCTACTCCCTCTATTTACAAATATAAGACGTCTTTAAAGTAAACTACATACATATATACCACCATGAGTGAATCTACACATTAAAAATAGACTAGATACATACTAAAATAGATGAATTTATAAAAAAACTAAAAACTACTTCTATTAGTGAACAGAGGAAGTACAAGTTGCAACAAAAAAATCTAAGCCGGCAATGCAAACTTCCTTATCCATTTTTTTATAATGTTATGAAGAGAACCATTCTACGTGTCGCACAATGACAGAGTTGTCAACACCTCTCATCAGATTGCCACCACAACCGAGAGGTTTATCTTTATCTGACACGCCCATAACCTCCTCTTGGACAACCTCTACAACCCGGGAGTCCGCCACGCTCTATCATGTTGATAAAAGAACAGGTACTCGCTTAGTCCCAAAATCGTGTTTTAATTTGCATTATACTTTATTTTGCATGATGTTTATTGTCTTGACCACTAATATATACCAAAGTATATGGATTGAGCATGTATACATGACATCGTTGTATTTATCTTACATAATTATTTTATTCCATATTCATTCATAGTAATTTTCAAATATATTATAAGTACAAAATCATAGTTAAATTTGCAAGTTATTGACCATGGGAAATCATGACGCCTTATATTTTAGAATGGTGGAGAGATATCTCACACTAGTTCCCCTTATTGTTTGTTCATGACAATACCTTGATGGAAATTTTGAAAAAAAACTAAATAAATCATTGTGAAGCAAACCTAAGTTGACTTGTTGAACCAAGGAAATATGACACATATTAACAAAAACACATGCTAATGCCATGAAAATATGATAAATTTTGGACCGTGTTTTAGGTTTAGTTGATAAATTTTGGCTAAATATTTAGGAAAAAATATTAACATCTAGTGTATAATCTATAGTTGGAATCATCCTAAACCCTAATTTCATATTATATGCATTTAGTATTATGGTTGTTGATGTTTTTTTTATTTTTTGGTCAAATTTGACTTTGGATAAACTCAGAACGCGAACTAAATAAAATCTGAGTGAGTAGCTATGTTACCATAGCATCACATTTTTTAAGATAGAATAAGTTTACAAGCTAATTAATGCACTGGTGTAGGATACTATATCTAAGTTACTATGCACTATGAAGGTTACGAAGGTAACATAGACTAATGTCATATGCATGACATGATTTAATGTTACTTCCCGTTATGACTAATCTCAATGGTGCACAATTGAATTCAATATATATTTATTCGATAATAAGAAATTACATTAAATGTTCATAACCTACTGTAAATTGGTTCCTCTCCCAAAATCAGCCAAAAAGAATCTCAAGCATGTGGTGAAATTTGAATCAGGAACTTAGGGACAACTTGTACAATTCTTATGTACAAATAACACAAACTAATGTAGAACTTAACATGTAGTTTTATTATCTGTACACCTTCTTTCAACTCTGAGTAATAACAAATGAAGTTGCCCTAACGGGGCAGATGGCATGTGAGGAGCTGAGTTTGCGGGCACTACCCAACAATTAGTGGTGTAAGAGGATATGGTAATTTTAATACTGTATTTGTTTGCGAATTCATTTTAAAGAATTCATATCTAGTTTGAAGTAATCCAACGGATAGGGATATCCGATTTCAAAATTGACACCGAATACGATACATGTATGGTATGTGAAATAGCACGAAGAAAATTATATAGTAGTATCCGATGATTATTTTATCCAAATAATTTTATTTTCATCCAAAATACCAAAACTAATATAGCATATTTAGAGTTGCCGAATTTTCCTGTTAAGCAATACCAGAATTACATTGTCTCCATGTCTAATCTATTTATAATAGGAAGTGTTGCGGTACACATTGATGATTAAAAAGGTAAAAAAACATTCAACCTATAATTCAAAATTTCTTGGTCATGGATCAATTTCTGCAATCCGAGTCTCAACATTGTTAGCAGTCGTTAGCATGACCCTCTTCAACATTATCGTGTATTTGATTTTCAAAAGTAAACTGAGAGCACACTTTTGAGCCCGATATACTGCTTCGACTCTTTTGTCTCTTACACTTGTCATGACCAGAATCATACTTCAAATTCTAAAGTAACAATGATGATAATGACGATTATTAAGGAAATAAAAACCTTCACATTTCATAAAATAAAATGCTACTAAACTATTTATGTAAACACCTTCTAATTAGTTTTAGGCTTATGAAGAAAAAAAACTGGTTGTGACGATAACATGATTTAAACTTGATGGTTTTGGAGTCACGGCATAGACACAATTTTGATTAAATGGTATCAAAATATGGCTTCGATAGGCGACTCGAGGGCACCCGAAGAGAAAAAAATTGATCAAGACCAAAATGACTTAAGGTGTTGCAAACTTGCAATCACTCATGGGAAATAGGGGCCTTGGTTACTTCGGTAGGTGATAAAGGGACTACTATATTTACGAGAGAGATTAATAGCGATCAAGATTCCTACGACCCTTGGTATTTTGTTACAGTAATGCCCATTTATTTCCTTTGTTGTCATGTGCCTCTACCTAGCTACCTATTTAAGTATATACTTACTTAATTAGTCCTTCGGTCGTATTTGGGCCCCTAATATTTGGAGCCCTGATCGGTGGAATATGTTCAGGACATCCCGACCGTACTGATATGATGTGAGGCACTAAAGAAAATTTACGAGTATATGCCGACGAAGGGCATAACAAGTAGTTCAAGAGTCATGATGTCTCTCATTCACAACGACAAGAACTACAACAAAATGCTCCCATTGTAGCATTCTCTACCCGAATGTGAAGCAACGGTTGGCAAGCTATCAAATGAGGAAAAAGTATACTAGTTTGTTAGTAATCAGGAAACGCAAAACACATGTCGTGCACATATTCCTTTTATAGGCAGTGATCCGATTATCCATAAGTATAGTCGCAGTATGCTTAGGATGGGGAAAGGTACGTCAGTTCACCTACCATCCGATCACATGCTATCAACTAAAATTTTAATTTCTTTGTCCAATAATATAAAATGTTATTAACACCAATTAATTGATATATTGGTTGTAATAATATTTATACTATGGGACAGACGGAGTACTTTGGAAGTGCCCAATTATACGGGCTCACATGCACTTAAAAATGGAGTGTACTCGAGAGACTGTCATGTTAAGTTTCACCGACAATATTCATGCAAACGGAGAGATAACATGGACAATCACAAAATATCTCATTAACAATTCTCAAAGTGCCGTGATTTATTAATTTCTACCCCATCTGGTTCATTGCCTGCACTATAAATATATATATTGTCCTAACTATCTTGTTGTGTACGCTATTATGCAGAATAAAGAAGCGGGAAATGCGAATAAGGCGCATCCATGATGTTGGGTTCATTGACCCACAAATCGTTAATTCATATGTGTTAGAACACCACCCCGACGTGGAGGATGACCTGTGGTGGTTTCTTATAAAACAGGAACTCAAAAGTGATATTCTATTTCCTTACCATTTTGGGTGAGTGTTTCTGTCTTGAGCACATTCTCTTTTGTTTACTCCATGCATGGTATGTGGCTAATCGATGAGTTATCGTGTCCGCAGGTTCCACTGGATTCTGCTAGTAATTCAAATTCAGAACTCCACAGTTCTCGTCCACGACTCTCTGAATATGGATCCGAAGCATTGGGCCGACATGAGAAAAATGATGCAAAAGTAATTATTTTCATTCGTTTGCGCTCTATATCGATCGGCCTATTTCGTTCATCATTTCCTAATATCAAGTAACTAATTAATAACTCTCTTGTTCATTTAATTTTCCTTGCCTCGTAGGGTTTGGAGACGGTTCGTAGATCAAAAGGTCGGTGAATTCAAAAAAGAGCTACATTTTAAAAGGGCAAAGAATGCGACTGGGGATATTCAGCCACCGGGGACCAATCTATGTGGATACTATGTTTGTGAGAGGATCCAGAGATACACCACTGAGCGGCAGCCGTCTGAGAACAACATCAGGAGGAATAACCTCCGGACGACGCTTAGTCCACCGACCACTTCAAGAGGAACTAGCTGGATGGTTCGCGAGAGAAGTCATCGATCCTAGAGGAGAACACTATGTAGAGGACGTAGAACTTTATATGCACTAAATATGTATGGAAACTTGTTCAAAATTGTATATGGTCATCCGATATTGAATATATATTGTATATTCCTCTTGAATTCTTTTTGGTTCTAATTTCAAATTTGTTTGAAATTATTGTACATTCATATGCATGTATGTAGTACGGTAGAATATGTGAAACTCCTTCAGAATTAAAACCCAAAAGAAATAAAACAATACAAACTAAAAAGAAACCAGATTTAGGGGGAGGGGGGTAAACCCTAAACCTGCGGCGGCCTTTAGTCGCGGTTGGAGAACCGCGACTAAAGGTCCTCCGCCCCGGCGGCCACGTGGAGGCGCCTTTAGTCGCGGTTCGTAAGGAACCGCGACTAAATGGTAGGGCCTTTAGTCGCGCTTGCTTGGTCGCGGTTGCGCAACCGCGACCAATGGCAGTTGCGAACCGCGACCGAAGTCGTTTTTTCCACCAGTGTTTGGATGTGCGTAACAAAAAAAAAAGATCCCTAATACATTGACAACACCGTTTTTGTTGATCCCCGAATTTAATAGCGGGAACATGTTGAGGTTGACCTCAGTAATGGTTCACAAATACCTACTACTCACTCACCTTGACCCCATGTGCATAGGCCAGACAAACCATCGGGAGAGCCAACTGCAGGGCATCATCTAGTATGGGGAATAGAGCCCCTTGGAGATTGCGCATGCGCCATATTCTAGTTTGAGTTGTCAACGGATAAACGATGGTTGGTTAGCTCATCGACTATCTTTGGTTTCTTCACGTTCTTCGTGATCTAGACAATCTTTCACTTATTTTGTGCAGCTAGGCACATCAATTTCTTGCTCTATTCTTGAGAGCCATGTGATGATATATTGTGATATTTAGTGTTAATATAATCAGTATGTTAAGAAAAAATATTGTTCACGTAGAATGACATGTATTTCCATGACTTCATGAAAATATTAGTAGTAACTTCTTTTCATACACAAAGGTCAGCTCTCAAATTAAAAATTTCACCATTAGTCTGGCCGCAATGCATGTTGCAATGATAAAAAGGCGTACTGTAGCTCACAACGATTCAGATTAGTTAGCCTACTATGAAAGGATTGACATTAGGGATAATTCACCATAGCCCCGTTTGATTCATATAGGAATGAGCCAAAGAAAAAACATAGGATATTTCGTTTGGGTGCCATTTCAAAAGAAAAAGTAAGAAAATTAACATTCTCAATGGGCAAGCACTCCAGTATTAGTTATTTGATGGCAAACTATTGAGTCAGGAAAAATGCAGCTGCTTGTTAACACATGAGAATGCGTGCGTGCAGTGGTGGGGCTCGTTTATGGCCATCTATCCAAGAGTAAAGTCACGGTTTGCTCAGGAACCAGGATGGGAAGAAGTTCATCAGTTCACCTACCATCCATTTAGGCGCTATCAGCTTTGAAGTGCATATCGTGAGCTGAATACACCAGCAGTCCCAATACTTGCATTTTAGGTGCAGTTTAGTCCCAATAGTTGTAAAATAAAGTTAGATAGTCCCAAAAGTTGTCCCAATGTGCAAAACCAGTCCCAATACTCTTTGCTGCGGACACGTGGCTTCGGATTTCTTTCAAAATGCTCCCTGCATATTTTCTATACCATGTTTGGCCGTGCTGACTGATAGATGTGGGTCCCGCCTGTCAGGTGAGAGGAAAGAAAAAAAAAAGAAATGTGCTGGCACAGTTATTCAAACCAGCGACATGTTAACTGCAGCACGGACACTGCAACCAATAGCCCTTGTGATTCTTCCTATCCTAGTAGCGAACTTATTTATTATGTATTATGCACAAGATCAAAGGCAAAAGAAATCTTATCTCGTTGTTTTTATTCAGTCAAACAGTCAACAACAAACCTTACTTGTTATTTTCTCACCTATAGCTCCTATTTGACGCCGAGTACCGACTTCTGATTTTGGGGCTAAAACCAAAAAGAGATAAATACACCGCTAGTCATACTTGTTCTCTAGCTGCAGTTTAGTCTCAATAATTGCAAAATGGGGTAAGATAGTCCCAAACTTTGGCCCCAAAATGCCTCACCAGGGCATGTGTGCACGACGGCGGGCGACGATTGTCATCCTAATTGAGGTCAACGTGCTCGAGCTTGACATGACGGACAGCGCTTTCCCGCAGCGGAACGATAGTTTTGGCCCGATTCACGGGATCTGCTAGAGACGCTCTTACTTATGGTAGAAGTTTTGGGAGCGTGTACCTTATTTTCTCGTAATGAGATCAATAATACTACCTCATACACTGTCATTCTATATCTTAGTGTCATTGTGAGCCACTTCATGAGCTAGTTCTACTTCCTTGCTGATTCTCTTACCTGTCAAGCTTGATGTTACTGGAACATTAGCCGGTTTATTTTCAATTTTGATCTATGGTGCATATGCTCCTGCTATCAAAAAACATATTTTTAAATGTTAAAATAAGCCTGAACAAAAATTTCACGCGTACATTTCGATATTCCATATACGCACGCTAAGTTTCACGGGTAACATTTTTTATGTGTTGTGTAAAAAAGATAGAAAAATATGCTTGCGAAGATCTTTTTTAGCACTAAAATTTGTCTTTTTTACACATGGCACAAAAAAATATTTTATTGAAACAAATTTGCGAGAAAATAGAATATTAAGACATACATGCGACATTTTTTGTTGAAATTTTTCAACATTTTAAAATATATTTAAAATTCATTTTAAAAATCACTAGCATACGCTCCTGGGAGCAAAAATACCAAGTCCAAACATTAGCCGGTGAACAACATTAGCAGGTGTCTTAGTGAAAAGTGTCTTTAGCTCTTGGTACATTTTAAATAGCCGGTGAACAACATTAGCAGGTGTCTTAGTGAAAAGTGTCTTTAGCTCTTGGTACATTTTAAAAACAACGAGATAAGATTTGTTGGCTTTGATCTTGTGGATAATGAATAATAGACATAAGTTCAATATTAGGAGGGAAAATGTCACAAGAGCTTATGGTAGCAGCGTCCGTGCTGGTTAGCAGATCTCCTGTTCGAATCACTGTGCCGGGCCATTTTGAAAGAAGTCCGATGCCACATGTCCGCACCAAAGACCATTAGGACTGGTATTGCACATTGGAACAACTTTTGGGACTATCTAACCCCCCCATTTTACATCTTTTGGAACTAAACTGCACCTAGAGTACAAGTATTGGGACTACTGGTGTATTTAGCTCGCATATCGTATAGGTGGGCTCGCGAGCAATTTAAATCGAAAGGTACCTGAGAGGCCGGTTCGTTAAGTCTTACCGATGATATTCTGGTCATGCCGCCATATATTTTAATGGTTTGCGTGTGCTTAACAAAAAAACGTGATCAGAATACACTATTCGCTAAGTGGGACATTTTTTTTACATGGCTTCATGGTTATAATCGATATTCCTCTGTTTTAAATTAAGGTTGCAGATTTATCTAGATTTGCATGTATATGCATGCTTAATTTGATATGGAGGAAGTAGTACCTATCTTCTTTTCATACACCAGGCAACTCTCCAGCTCCAATTTTCACTGATACCGAAGGAAGCAGTTGTTATAGCAATCCAGTAAAAACTGAGTACTTATGAGTCCTCTAAAGCCACAATCTTAAGCTGCCAAGCCGGCGATTCCACTGACATAATGCTTAAAAATAACAGTGCAACATTTCTAGTCATCAATAGCTAAAGCCTGCCAGAATTTTTGAAGGAACCACGTTCGAAGTGAACCTTGCCAGACTTCTATTGTCGGGCGCCTTCCTACGTATTTCTGCCGGAAATTGCACTAGATCACTATTAGCAGCGTTACGATATAAGCTGTAACATTAAGAAAAGCTGTAGCAACAATTCACATTAGTTAGCCTCTGAAACTGCATCCAAGTTGAACCTTTGACAAGCAGGAACTGTGATTGAATAATGTGTAGATATATGTTGCAAGCCTTTTTCTCTGGTATGACGAACTAGATATTTAACATTTTCACAAGCTTTTAAAACTTTTTTGTGCTTCGACACTCGATATGACAGGTTTCGTTTTTTTCACAAGCATTAATAACCATTCTTAATTTCTTATCCAATAAGTATATTCTTATCACGCCATTTTCTCAACCTAAATGCAACCAATCAGGTTTAATTTTTTCAAGAACTGGTCAACCAACCAAGGTAGCTAGTTCTTGAAAGTGAAAGAGGAAATTTCGTACATTCCAATAAAGAGAGGGAATTTCACCATACACTGTGCATTTTTTCAAATATTACAAGTTGAATAGAAGTATTATCACACTTTAGGAACGAACAATCCTACGAAGACAGCACCTGTGGAATCTGTAAGGCGGAATCCGAAACTTTGATGCATGCGCTGATTGAGTGCAACCATGCAAAATTGTTTTGGGATATGGCAAAAGATTTTCTCTTAGTGAAATTACCGAGACTGCACCCAGCTACATGGTCAAGGGATATTTTATGTGACCCGTTGATCAATACAAAGGCGAGAGCGGTAATTATTACAGTAATGTACTCGATATGGTCTTCGAGAAACAATCTGACCCATGGTGAAGCTGGTTATAATCCAGGGAAGACTATGGAAGTGGTCAGGGAGACTCTGCAAGCACTTGAACTACCAGTTGACAAGGATTTTCCTAAGTCAGCTAGGCCTTCTTGTAAGTGGCAGAAACCACCGACGGACGTTGTTAAGATCAACTCGGATGGTGCCATTCGGGGGGAGGAACAGCTCTGCGGCGACGGGAGTTGTAGCACGGGATGCCGTGTCTTTCCGTGGAGCACTTGGAAAGTTTTATGAGGGCATCTCTGATCCCCTCACAGCTGAAGCTCTCGCGCTAGGTGATGCAGCATTTTATGCTGTCCAGAATGTTTTTACTAGAGTGGTGTTCGAAGTGGACTGCGCTGATCTCGTTCGTAGTTGGCATGGTAGACTGGGTGATCGGTGCCAGTTTTAGATGAGATTAGTGAGCTAGTGAGTGGCTTAGTTTCTTACAGCATTATTCATACCCGGCGGGAGGCTAACCAGGCGGCCCGTTCCTGCGCAAAGTTTGCGAGCATACAGGAGGGATCCTTTGCTTGGGAGGCTGACCCTCCAGGTTTTCTTGATCACAGCCTAAGGGCTGATTGTAACTCGATGTTTGTGGATTAAAAGCAGCAGGTTCTTTACGCACTCTTTTCCTCACCAGGGTACCGAAGGGGACTGGGAGGTTTTTAATGAGGCGGCCTGCTGACTTAATATATGGTTGTTATCAAAAAAATCCTACGAAGACAGTATCTGATTCAACTAATGAGTTAGACCATAGAGACAGTATTAGTTGAATTCACATGATTCAACTAATGAATAAGAACCGCCTCCAGGCAGAAGGTACTTTAGAAGGAGTATTATTTTAATAAGACTTGAATTGTAATTTGTGATAATATTCCACAAAGGAACCTTCTCTATCTGAAATGAAACCATTACGGCAGGTCATAGAAATTTTAAATTATCTGGATCGCATATCTTCCAAGCAAACGGAACTTACTCTACTCATTCCTCCAGTACATGCATGATGCATGTACTCCAGCACCCTTGCATTCTTCTTAGTAAACTAAATTTAGATGTGCGCCTTGGCGCACGACCCCGTGAAATTCGCTATGGTTTCGATTTTGTATAGCGATAAAAAATAAGATGAAAAACGATAATATACTTTTTAGGTTTTGTAAAATTAGGATGAGGCATACAAAATCACTAACAGAGTGGCTTGCTCGTGAGCAACAAAATTAAGCTCATAAAATTAAGTGAACATCAGTAACATAATTACTAAAACCATACGAAATTTCAAAGATATCAATCTAATTAACCTATCAAAAAATGGTGATAACGGTCAAAAGCAACAAAATGGATAAACCGACGAGGCTTTAAACAAACTTACACTACATGAGTGCATAACAATTGTAAGTTTAGGAATAGGAGGCCATCATCTTCTCCAAACAATCTCATGCAAGACTAAAGTTGATCAATTCAGCAAGAGATTTCTCAGATAGTCGCCTACTTGGTGACACAGAGCAATTTTGGTAGCCACCAAAGATTTTGCGTTGGGTTAATTGGTCAACTGCAAGTGAAAGAAGATTAAAAAAAGATATGTCAGTATCATTCAATATTACATTACA
Organism: Lolium multiflorum; assembly: GCA_030979885.1. Taxonomy (NCBI): domain Eukaryota; kingdom Viridiplantae; phylum Streptophyta; class Magnoliopsida; order Poales; family Poaceae; genus Lolium; species Lolium multiflorum. Next base: position 134,485,822 of record CM061750.1, on the reverse strand, counting down.
GAGAAGTCAGGATAAAATGTTGTACCAAGCAGGGAGGACAATTATTTCAGGTATGTCTACGTTGATGTACCATCTACCATCTACAAGCTTTCGTGATGGCTCGACCCGTTTTCACTGCAGAGATATGTTAACAAGAAAGATAGAAATGATAGCATATCGGCATCTATGACAAAATAAAGAGCGGATACCGGAATAATCTCGGAAAGTAGTGCCAGCAAGAATAACAAGTCATTTTCCCCAAGAAACCTCAACTGTTTCCATTAAATCATTATCACCCGAAAGATCAAATTTTAGCACCTAGCCGTTAGGGTCAATGCAATAGCCAGACTATAAATAGAATGAACATATAGACATAGAAAGGAATCACATGAGATTGCTAAAATCTTTTCAAGCACATCTGGACATCAGATGAAGACAGTTGTTTGTCTTAGGACAAATAGAATGACCAAAAAATTAGGGGCACTCCTTGACGCCCTTTTCCCGTTTTCTGTATTGGTAAACGGGTTTGTAAAACACTATAGTGAACATTTATACAAATCGAAAGCATGCAGCATACAGATGATTAAACTAAAAGATGTGATATTATTCTTTTAAGATGCGATGCGAATTCTATGCAGAAACACAATCTCTATTTTCTTTACCTACAGAAAAATACAACCTACATATGGAGTCTATACAGAGCTGAATACTACGAAGATACTAACTCAAAATAGAAAATACTGTTAAATTTGAAGCACAAAATGGATGAATGAGCCCTCTTTCTATCCGTAATTACTGAAATTTAATAGATTAAAAATAAATCATGTGGGATCCTAGTGTAGTCAGTCGCATCCCTAGATGTTTCCTTTTGCTTAGGTTAATTAGTAACCGTCAGTTTGACAGACCGTGGCCAAATCAACAGACCAATATTAGCAGTGAAGAACCATTTTCTCGGCCAGCAGTAGCTTTCGTCCAGCGCTAACAGCGGTAAGGTCAGCATAATATAATCTACGCCGTAGAAGCAAAAGCATAGCACATTAGTATCCATTATCTACGGAGAAGAATTTGATGACGATTTAGTAATATGTACTATGGTACCAGCAAAGGCAACCATGTAGCTATATGTTCCTAATAACATAACAGGGTAAAAAGTACGAAAGGCAAGTGCATATATTTTCTTACTAAAAAGGAGCATTCTTATTAGCTCTACTGATCTCGTGATTAATCACCACCAGGTATCCATTTATATGTACTTAAGTGTGCTATAAATACATGTCTCTCTGATCAAAATAACATTCAATGATATAATGTGTGGTTTGCCAAAACTTACCACCGAACAGTCATCCATCATATTGCATTTTGCCAAAAGGACATGAAGCATAATAAGGATGTAGAAATCTCCTTTTCAAAACCTGGGAATTTACACAAAGCATCACAAATAACGGGAACTTGAAAAAAAGAAATTATTGTATCATCTCACTATCAAATGGTTGAAATAAGACAAATTTAAAACTGATACTCGCTCTCAAAATAAGTAATGTAGAAACAAATACACTTCACTATATCGAATTAGAAATTAACTTACCAACCTCTATCAAAATGAGATCATGAGGTCACTTGTCATGCACTAAACATGACACATAAGTAAACTGGTAGAACCTATCAAAGCATCAAAAGTTCAAAACGAGGGAAAACAAGCCATCATGACCTGAATTCTGGAAGTAGTATATGAAACCAACCATCAAAGACAATAAGTTATTTTTTTTCCTTTTTACCATGTCCATAGATTACTGCTCTTGTATATAACATCAATAGAATGGTAATTTTTTCCGTGTATATACTATAGAGATATGAACTTTGCATGAAGCATTCCTGAAAGGTAACTAAGAGAATGGTAAATAAAAGAATCTGCCATTCTGATAATGATATGTTATATGGAGAGCAGTAAAACCTAGTACGTGGTAATTAAAAGAACAAAACCGGGATGGTAAAAAAGACCAAACTACAACATGTATCAGTAATCAAGTAGAAGCAACAACTTGAAAAGCAGCACACTGAATGGCCATGGAAACAAAGCAGATGGTGGAAATGATTTTTTCCATCTACATTGTATAACTTACTTAAATATCAAGATCTTCTCATACAACCAGAGCACCAAATGATAATGATAAATTTGTAGCTTACCTTTTGTTGGATCTTTCTGTTTCAGATTTTGTAGCCTTACAAAGAAATTGAGTATACATCAGGTCATCTTATCAAACAACTTTCACTTGCAAAAAAAATCTGGTGGCCACCTACAGTGAAAATACACCTGAGCACTTAGGTAGTTCAATACACAGTTAACGGCGCAAGTAACCTGAAAGAACCATTTCAGTCTCAGGATAAACACCACTTCACAGGTTGCAAGCAGATCAAAATCGCAGACGCCACGCAAGACTTTACAGGGAATTATATCAAACTGTGCGTGAGCTCATCAGTTAACATATCAAGGAAGATAACATGTTTAGTCACAGTGCACAAACTCATGTATTAAATGGAGACGTCTTTGACCTGAACAGACGAAAAAATACTTTATACCTAGAACTATAAGGGGCAGTTAAACAATCCAATTGAAAAAAAAGGCCTACAGGATAAAAACCACAACAGGGATCCACTGAATAATATCAAAAGTCGTGCACTACATATACACCACAGTACAATATAAAAGTATCCTAGATTTCATTTCTAATCTTATGTTGTGCAAACTTTCTAACGACATTTTGCCATTGACTATGGATTTTGGAAGTGGAAAATAGATGCACATTTTGAATTTTATAAGCAAAGTAAACAAATATTTTAACTACCAAGGCTACCTACCCAACAAAGCAGCACCTTTGACAATTGTCAATATCAAGGTCATGCCAATCCTTTTGCACAACAACAACATCAACATCGAAGCCTTTTTTTCTCAATCCTTTTGCATATGTAACTAAAAAAGAACCAGTACCCAAATAACATGTTGTATTAATCTTGCATCTCCGGCAACATTTTTCTTCGTTCCATTAATTCCGCTATGTCTTCCTACCTGTAACCATAGCCATGTGGTGAAATGTAAGAAAAAAAAAGAAATCAACCAGCTGTTGATCATCTAAAACAAGGGCAACCAGAATTGCAGAGCCAAAGGAGAATGGGACAGTGTGGCACCATGTATACCCATATAAAAATGGATCAAGCACCATGGGCTAGTAGAGGGAGGAAAATTGGTCCATCCAATGCTGAAAACCGAAACCATCATCCTATTAGAAAACTAATCAAATCGGACCATGTAGGTATAAACGACATAATCCGATACACAAATATTAATTTACGTATTGCAAAATTGGTAATCACTATCTAAGACCTTTGTGCTCAATTAAATTCTAGTTTGAATAATTATTAGTAGTCACCACAAATTCAGTCAAATAGCCAATTTACATATGAAAGTATTAAAATAAATTTAGGCAAAAGTAAACCAGAATTTGTATTGAATGCAAGAACCTAGTCATCTCAGGTCAATCCAAATATCAAAAGCGTGAACAACCTGGTGGATAAAGGTTGGAGTGATGTAGCGCCATTAATCCCTTCCTCGCCATGTTGCTAAAAAAATGAAATAGCTGCAAGTCAATCGCGTTTACCAATTTAGAGACCAATTAATGCCTGGTTAAACCTCCTTTCACGCTGCCTTCCTTGGCTGGAACACAGACACAAGGACGACCAAAAGTCAGATCGAGAGAATCAATAAAAGCTTCCACTCCATGATTTGTGTCAAACATCTTCTAGGAAAAAAATAAAGATGTTGGGGATTAAGTAGAGAGAGATGGGAGATCAGGAAGAAGAGATGAAAGGTACCCTGGTCCTTGGCTTGTTGACCTCGTTCATCAAATGTGCTCCTCCATTGAATGAATGCAGGGCAGGATGAACATGAGCAGCAGCAGCAACACGAGCGGCAACCTATAAACATGACACTGGGTTAGCAGAGATAGAGAAAACCATGAGTCGAGGAGCCCCATGAAGTAAAATTGGTGCCCATTTAACATTAAAATATATATGAAACAATCATCTTTGAGAAAATTTGGGAACCCTTTGTGGCAACATCAATTACATATCCTAACACATGGACGCATCACGTGTCACCAATCTGTGTCAAAGAGAAACCTCCACGGCGGGCATCACCTGAACAAAATAGAACGCTCATGGTGGTCTGAGATACCTTCCATGTTGGTACCCATGGCCTCGTTTGCCAATTGCCAGTACAGCCAAGCTATCGCACCAACGATCGCATCACCACCCTCTGCTTCTATCATATAATATGGGTTCAACCGGAGTTCAGATCTAGAATATAGAGAAGGGACACAGAGGAAATTACCTGAGAGGAGGGCAGCGAGGAGTATTGCTTGGATACATTAAAATCCAAATAGTCTTCAGTATAGAGCGGTAGCATCAAAATCCAAATTACCCTATAAAAACATATCCAACCTGTAAAAGCGAGAAATATAAATCCCAATCTCAGTTAGCAATATAAAGATCGCATCATAAGACCCAAAGAGGTGAAATTAAGATAAAATAAATCGTCGGTAGATGTTTGATACCAACTTGAAAGTCTAATAACATAGCTTATAAAAGGCTTCAGGAATTGAAATGGTCACCTAAGCACGAAACCAGCACCTAAAATCGAAAAAAAGAGGTGGCGATGTTATATTCTGATCTCAAATTTGACAAGTCTCAACTTTATTAAATGACCTTTGGTCTTCCTAGAAATACATGTTTCACAAGTTCAGAAATAAGCTGTTGACATCAAGCAAGAAAATGGGTAATTTAAGCGTTAACAGTTGCAACCAATTTTCCCTGACATAGATGTATTGTTACACAATATATGTGTGTTATGTGCATCTTATTGGTGAAAAACAATATACTTCAGACGTAAAATAGGGGATTAGGAACCAGGCACACACCACAACACGGTGCACTTGTTCATAAACTGCTCAGGCTAACATGGCAAAATGGGACCTTCATTTATCTATAAGGAAAACAACAGGTTGTGTAGGTAAGATGCCATAAAGAAAATTCTGACCTGTCAGCAGCCACCACAGATGTCGCACGTCCAAATGCGAAAGATGTGAGAACCTGACAACCGAATCAATGTTGAGAATAAGATGCCGGAAGGACTACAGCTATTCAACATGTAAAGACGATACTGAAGATCAACAATTATAACGACTCCAAAATATATTGACCACTTTTTAAGTTAACAAACTGGGAAGAATCTAATAAAATAATCAGCCCAATTAGAAATCATGTAGGCCTTACCTTCTCGCTACAATAATCCACCAGTAACATGAAAGGTATCATACATAAATAATACAAGGCACAAAAGCATGGCTTGAAAAGAACTATATTCTCAAATACGATTGCTGAGAGTAAAGCGCAACTTTAATTTGGTACCAAATATAAGTTAGCCATGGGCAAGAAAATGCCTCACACAATATAAATTCATATTAAGGCTTATGTTTTGATCACCTTCAGTATAGGAAAACAAGAAAAAAACAATCAATGAATTTTACCAAAACAAAGAAATACAGTAGCTATATTACCTGACATCCAGCAATATGACCAGGAAATGAAAGCGAATACTTCATAGCTCTAGGGATTAACACGAATTCTTCCTTCATACTCACTCTCGATTTATCTCTGAAATAGAAAAGCATAAGTTTCAGTACATATGAATAATTCAGTTTTTCCATTCAGGCAACCCTCACTGAAACAAAACTTGCAGAAACATTTTCTAGGAGCTGTCGAATCAAGCAAGGGCCAAAGCGACAAACCTGAGAGTAACAATACAAATTGCGGCTATGAACAGGGGCTCTTTCCCTCTACCTCTCTAACATTTTGTATGGGTTCAACCTAACATAAACATCAGCATCATGCCATCACAAAACTGAGTGTCGCGCAAAAATAATTCACAAAAACTGCATGGGTGTTCAAGTAATAATTTTTTGCATCTGAAAATACCTAGCAGATCCACGCACTCCTGCTGCAGACCCTGTAATAGACTGATATACTAAGATGTTCACCTAAACTCCTACTGCAGACCTTTGGAAGAAAGAAGAAATATGATGTCTCATCCTCAGGAGCGAGCAAATAAACCTTGTAATATATTGATATGCTTCTAAGAGATCCAAGCAAAGAGCACATAATGAACCTGAGAAACAAAAGTCAAGGCAAATAAATCAGCACCGAGAGCCCAACAATATGCCTCCTGCTCCTCCACATCGCGCTCCGCCCGGCACCACCAACCGCCCTCTCCATGATGAGATCGCCGGAGGTCGCGGCGGCGATGGCGGACGTCCGCCCCTACGGAGGAGGGAAGGACGAGAGCAGAGGCATCAGAGGGAGATAGGCAGCAGCGGCCTTTCGCTCCTCCCTCCGATGGCGACCGCCGGTGCTCCTCCTCAGCGTGTTCCGCCCGGCACCATCAACCAACGTTGCCATGACGCTGCTTTGGGATCCGCACGGGAGGTTGTGGTTGCAAGAGGGAAAGAGCTGCGCTAGCTAGAAGACGCGTATGACGGAGGCTCGCCGGAGATGGAGTGGAGGTAGGGGATTGGGGAGGAGGAGGAGGAGCAACACGGGATTGGGGAGAGGAGCAGCACGGGAGGGGTGGGGATTGGGGGAGAGGAGCAGCACGGGAGAGGTGGGGATTGGGGGAGAGGAGCAATGACGAAAACCCCAAACTACCCCGTGGAGAGAAGATATTTTCTACTGGCCGAATCGACGCGCGACCAACGAAAAAACACCCAGTGTGAATGACGAGCGGACCTGGCCAAGTCTGGGATCCACGCACAGCCGCAGACGGGTAGACCAGCGCTGTTTCATGGATTTTTCTAGCGCCAGGACATCCGGTAATAAACGCGCCCGTGCGAGGCTGCCAACCAGCACCTGCGCTGCTGCTGCCACAAAGGGACGGCCAAGATCCAGCCACTGTAAAGATCGGACGACCCACATTCTCAAATCGCTGTAAGACCCCCTATGGGGGGCATCAATTATACCTTTAGATGTGAACCCGATCATATTCATGTGCATAACGTTCAGCAAGTGAACGTCCAACCCGGGTGGCTCCCTCTACGACTGTGTACTTGGGAGAAATGGAGAAAAATATGTAAACAGTTGAAGAATATGGTAGGAGTAATTGTATTTTGCCTACAGCTAGCTGGTATCAAATCTAAATAAACCTGCAGTTTTGAGGATTTTTTTTAGGTTGAAGGCAGTCATTTTGCCGTCCGATTAGATAGAACAGAGTGTTATGTACAAAGAAAGTTCAAAGGAACATGTAACGAATGACATTTCAACCAAAAGGGGCGAAACTACCCCGGGCCAAACAATCAATCCTCGATCCTTCTACATGCCTACACCGCTACCGGGCCAACCTCCAGTTTTGAGGATTGAGGGCTCAGAGCATCTCCAGCCCTGACGAGGCCCCCAGGACGTCTTTTTTGCATCCGGATGGACGAAAACGGTCCAGTCGTGCCCCCGGCTCCTCGTTTTCGTCTGGATTGGGCCTTTCATCCGTGTGGAGAGCCCAGGCCATCCCCGGCCCCCCGGGGTTCGCTCGGGAACTCCGGACGAGAGAAAAGCGGGGACGGGCCCCACCACTTTGTCGACTCAAATCCCCCCTCCCGCTGCTCTATCGCCGCCGGCACCACCCTTCGCCAATCCGCCGGCTGGTTGCCTCAACTCCGTCGTTCCTCCACCCAGCAGCCTATATTCCGCCGCCCGTCGTGTCCTCTGCCTATTTTTCGCCGCCGGGCAGCTCCCTCGCATCGCTCCTCGTCGACACACCCGGCAGGTGTTCGTCCAATTGCCTGGTCGGACATGGACTCCGACGAGGAGGAGGAGCAAATGTTCGCCGAGCTTCTTGAAGAAGAAACGGCAGCCACCGCCCAAGACGAGGAGCACCTGCTGATCCTAGCTTGCCTATCCGGCTTGTACGCCGAGTCGGCCATTGGTCGTTGTGGTGGGTCGGAACCAGGTCGCCGGAAGTGCAAGCCGAGGCAACGAATGGAGGGCTATTGCATGCTCTACACCGACTACTTCGTCGACGATCCATTGCACGGTGAGGCTATTTTTAGGCGTCGTTTCAGGATGAGCTGGAAGCTGTATGCCCTTCGAGAGTACGACTCCTATTTCAGATGCAAGTTGGATTGCACCGGCATGGCAGGGTTTTCCGCCCTCCAAAAGTGCACGATGGCTATACGGATGCTGGCATATGGAGCTCCTGGTGATTCTACCGATGACTATCTTCGGATGGCGGAGTCCATCGCCCTTGATTGTTTCTACCGGTTCTGTAGGGCGGTGATAGCAGTGTTCGGGGACATCTACTTGAGATCACCAACTGTCAAAGACACTGCTAAGATCCTCGCTGTCAATGAAGCTCGAGGATTTCCAGGGATGCTTGGAAGCATTGACTGCATGCATTGGAAATGGAAGAACTGTCCGTTTGCCTGGCAGGAAATGTACAAGGGTCACAAAAAAGGTTGTAATGTGATACTTGAGGTAGTGGCTACCCATGATCTCTGGATTAGGCACTCCTTTGGTATGCAAGGATCCAACAACGACATCAATGTCTTGCAGTGCTCGTCGATCTTCTCCAAGCTTGTTGAGGGTCATGCTCCCCCGGTTAACTTTGTGATCAATGGCCGACAATACAGCAAGGAATAATATCTTGCAGACGCTATCTATCCAAAGTGGGCAACATTTGCGAAGACTATCTCAGGCGATGTCGTCCTGAAGGAGGTGGAGTTTGTCAAGCTACAAGAAGGTTGCCGAAAGGACGTCGAGCGTGCATTTGGTGCCCTCCAGCAGAGATTTGTTGTAGTCTGGTTCCCCGCTTTGACTTGGTCCAAAGATCAGATGTGGGAGGTGATGAAATGTTGTGTGTGTGCTTACACAACATGATTATCGAGGATGAGCGGAAGATCCGATTCATCTGAGCGAACAAGCTGCACTATATGACAGAGAGGGTCCTCTTGCACAGCCTAACCACCAGGTGCCGACATCGTGGGTTGCGTTCATCGCTATGCGTCAGGAGATTTGAGACTCCACAATGCATCAACAGCCGCAGGATGATCTGGTGGAGCACATATGGACGCTTCGAGACAACACCAACTAGTTTTCATTTGATTTGTTTGAAAACTTGTCTTGTTTTGTTGAACTGTAACGTTTATTTGTAAAAATAAGCCAACTGTTGGCAAAACTGGTCAAATTCGCGAATTATGCAGGAAATTTGGCATCCGGGAACGTTTTTCTCTAAAAAAACGCCGAACCCCGGGTGTCTACCGGGGAGACGGCTGGAACTTCGGCGCTCCCCGGGCCAAACTTTCGTCTAATCCGGCGCTAAATAGCGCCGGATTTTGGCCCGGGGAGCCCCAACGGCTGGAGAAGCTCTCACAGAGTCACGGTGGTAGTCCCATACATACTTCACGATAGAATTGTAATTGTAACACTCCAGCCCAGATTATAGTAGTCTAATATAGATGGATACTAGTACAAATGCCCGTGCGTTGCCACGGGTCCTCATATTTTATTTCTCAATGTACATATATAATTTACAACTCACTATGAAAATTTGAAACAAATCAGGGATAACATAATATACAACATGATAACACCGAAGCAATAACATACAACATTGTTGTGTCTCTGTGTGGTTTTAAGTTGTAGCTCTTCTTGTTAATTTTTCGCGGTCAATCCCACAATTGTGTTTTAGGCCATCATAATGTTAACTCAACAGCCACTCCTTTTGGATGTATTATTGTCTCACAAAACGTGTGTGAACATCAGTATAGAATACTTCTTTTCTGATTAGTTTAAACAACACTTTGATATTCATCCCATCTCGCGGTAATTTCGCAGGGAGGGACGAACTTTAAACCGGGTTATCATCCTAGCGTCCATCCGCTGGGAGAGTCTCATCCTACCTAACAACGTATAGCCAAGGGAGGGATCATTCCCCCGTTGGTCAACGTTTTTAACACTTTGATATTCATAAATATCTATACGGAGACAACCCTAGCTAGATCGTATCCTGCAATGTCAACATACAAAAGAGGCTTAGAAAATCTTTGGGTAAAGAACTCCGTCGGTAGGCGGTGATGCGGATGCTAATTTTTTTAGGTAGCTTCCTCAACCCCCTTCAGCACATGCAAGCAAAACAAAAAATTAAGTGAAACACCTTTGCGATCAAATATCATTTCTTTTGTGGCTCTTTCTCCAGCTCCCCTTCCTTTCCTCGTGTCTCTTCCCATTTGTTCCAGTAACCCCTACCCCAACAACAGCACCACTCTCCAACTCCAAATCATCACTAATCGCAAATAGTTTTGAATGCTTATTATAATATAGGAAAAACCATTCACAGAAATCACGAAGAACTTCAGAGTATGTAATTCACTTACCTTGTTGCATACCTTGCATGCAACAAGATCCCACTATGATACTACCCAGACTACACCTGTTATGTGATTTGTCTTCAGATGGATGCAATAGATTTCTGGAAGTTTGAATAGTATGGTGATATGATTCCACAGATTGAGAACTTTATGAGGAGCAATATATAATTGCGGTGTTTCTCTCATTCGAGATATTACGAAGGTCCTCAACACATATGATATAACATGTAAGAAAATTTACAATTCGACTAAGCTATGGTATGTATTCTCTTTCTCCCCCCATTTTCTAGTCCTAGACTATTTTTTAGTAACAGCAGCTCCTTCTCTGCCGATCTATTGGTCACAATGTATCATACCAACAAAATCTGAAGAAATTAGTCATGGCTTCCTTTCCTCGTTGGTGTCGCATTTTTACGAGTGGTGCAAAAATTATGTCAAACAATCAAAAGCATAATCAGGTTTAGAAAATAAACACCTCATGCTACAAAGGGTCTCACAAATAACTGAATGCAACGGGGGTGCATAAATCTGAGAAGGGTCCAAGATACACAATAATTTGAGGGTGCTAGAACAATCAACACTCTGTGCATCTATAAATACTGCATTCAGCCGGGTACACATAAGTGGTAAATGAAGCAGTAAACCCTCATAAAATAGGTTACGATCTTAGAAGCGGTAAATGAAGCAGTAAACCCTCTGAAAATAAATCTAAGTCATTTCAGACTATTTAATCTAAATATTTCATATCAAAGACATTTCTGTTTTATGCATGGTATGGTCATGAGCACTGAAGCAATTCCAAAGCAGGGCCGTATTGGCATGCACAGAAAAATCCAAACACGAAAAATGGTACAGAAACCATTTGAGACCTTCATCAGCTAACCATCACCATGGCGTATCTCCTATGAAATCATAGTACTCCCTCCGATTCATATTAATTGACTTTAATATGGATGTATCTAGAACTAATATGTGTCTAGATACATCCATATTAGAGTCAACTAACATGAACCGGAGGAAGTAATTAAATTTAGGTTTTTTGTTCCTTAAAACATGGTCTGTTCATGGTCTCGAATACACAAAAGCGTTCAGTGTTGAAACTACCAGTTTTTAAAGAACAAACGGTGGATTTTAATTGTACAAGCAGTAAAGCGGTCGGGATTTCTGGACTCACAAACGACACTTCGACACACGGGAAGCAAAAGAAAACCTGAAGCTAAATCATTCTTTGCCTCATATGCTCATAAATGGACTTCAAGATTAAATTATTAATAGAGCAAACTTATATCCCTGCAGTATCAGGGTGACGAAAGATCTCTGAATATCTCATGACATTCAAAGAAGATACTTGCAGAGGCAAACCCTCTCTTACAACAACCTCATCTATATGGATCACCTGCAATGGCCAAAGCACGTTCTTACACATTCCACATGGACGTATTGATGATATGATGAAAGAGAAAGAAAGCTAATACATAGACCTGAATACCACCAGCTTCAGGATCCTCAACCTCCTTGGTGGCAAGAGCGATCTGGTAGCAAGTCTCAAACCTGTGACCAAAAGAGTATCTTGCAAACTAATCTACAACAAACTGCAGATAGAAAAAGGAGGGAAAGCGTTACACATTACATAGAAGTGCAGAAGTGAAAAAAGGTTAGTGTCAGAAATATTGACGTGCCTTGCTCAAGCCGCACAAAATCTTAAGGAACTATGCATCTCTGTTTCGGAGCCCAGCTGCTACAAAATATCAGGCTATATGGTACAAAAGTCAGTATCAAAATTTGGCAAAACCAGAAAATTATAGACAATGCTAGCAGTTTTTACCTCAAATTATCTTAAACAAATCTCTATTATTAGTAACTTTTGTAGTATGAGGTTAGATCAACTTAAATATTACTACCCAGTTAGCTACGTCCTAGCAACCATCCCCTCATTGATTAACTAAAACCCATAATAACACACTTCAATTATAGAGGGAATCCTACACACCGCACCCGTGGGGTGATATCGGTTGCTATAAGAGGCATGTAATATTAATTGTTGAATTAAGCAAGGAGTGTGGGAGCGGTGCTTTCTTTTAGCATAACTTAAATAATGTTAATTGGTTAGCATAATATATGGTAGTATCCTGTACCATTTGCATAATGAAAATTTGCAGGGTATACAATGCCTAGTGCCAAATATATCAGAACTATCTCTTGGGTATAACTTGTTGTATGCCCTGCTATCTTTAATACCTAGCTGCAGATTTACATTTGGCAGTATGGGACGGATAAGGTACTACTGATAACTACAAGAAAGTAAATAAAGTGCCTTGCCTTTTGGTGACTTGCAATATTTTCCCTAGTGAGTTTCTCAACATTCATGAGCTCAAGTATTCTTTTGGCACAGCTTCTGCATAAACAGAAAATCATAGTGAGTACCATGAGTTACTCTAAGTAAATAACGACACAAAGAAAGTACTGATAAGTTCTTACTGTCAATTCCAAGATGGTTGACAGCAGCAACGAATTTTCTATCCAGTTCAACTGACCAAACAACTCTTGGCGCCAGGATTAACTTTGTAACTCTTTAAATTGGACCGCGCTCCTGTGTGAAAAGAGAGTCATTTCTCATGGCATAACCTTAAAATAGAAAAGAACAGAATTCCAAACTGCCTGACACCTGAGACATCATGAGGTCATTCATAATGTGGTAAGTGCTTATTGGATTCTGACATAGAGTGGCCTTGATGCATGTAGGTACTTATTTCAAGAACCAAAACATAGGAAACTACAGTAATCAGTATTCCCTGGTAAGAAAATCACTGCACATCCAAAATTGCTGCAATATCATATTAGTCATTTTTCATAATGACGGACTGCTATGGAGATGCTAATGGTCATATATAACATGACCAACCGTTGGCGAAGTTAAGCAAGCAACGATGATAAGCAATCTTAACTTCTTGAGATAATGATTGTGGTGGTGGAGGCAGCCATGCTGCCGTAAACCCAGATTTCCCAATGTTGGCAACACTGCCCAGTTAAAAGCCTGCCACATTTCTATCAGATGCTCAACCAAATAAAAAAACAAAGATACGTACTGCAATAAGATGGATTTTTTTTCTATCTTTATTAACTTTTTGAGCTGCCTTTCCTAGCAAGGGTCAACACAATCTGTCTCTATATTTCCTTTGTGAAGGGCTAAAGGCGTACTATTTAAAATTTGCATAGCTCCAAGATGCAGCTTATTTGGGATCTGGAAATCGCGTCAAAAGGGCTGGCAGGCAATGCCCTAATCCGGAGAAAATTATTGCACCTCGGTTCTATGGAGTACAAAAAATCCAGGAACATAGACACACCTGAGGTTTTTGAATACCATGGCCGCAGCGAAGGCGTGGAAGGGAAGGGGTACAAATCGGCACATCGATCCAGCACCGCCGTTCTACGCCTCCACCACCTCGCCTCCTCCCTCCTTGCTCATCACCATCGTCAGGACCCTGCCCTCCACTTGCACGCACCGACTATCAAAGGAAGGATCGCCTTCTTCAGCCTGGTTCATCCGTCTTGTATTTCTACAATTTAAAGAAGCAAGGATAATTATCATCCAAAGAAGCAGCACAAGAAAGGCATCTTTGTCATGTTAATTTAACATGCTACAACCATATGAAGGAATCCATGCAAGCAAGGAAATCATCAGAGCTGATTCAAATCAAAGTATGGCTCATATATACTCCCTGTTTCAAACTGTAAAAATATGGCACGAAAACACCATCAAATATATCTTTTTCCTGAAAGGCAAGCAACCCCATAAATAGTGAAGGAAAAATGACCTATCTTCGTGCACAAGAAAAAGGCATGTCTAATTTAAGGATATAAAAAGATAAATAATTTCAGAGGCCTCAAGTAAAAAAGAGTGTACTGTACGGAAGCAAATAACTGCATGGAAATAAAATGCAAAAGCACTCAACTTATCTACATAAGTCACAGTTTATTTCATGTTGGTACTCTTTATTCCATCAAGTAAACAACAATGCCATATAATCACCAAAAAACTCTACTTGAACCATACTAACGATGTTTGTACATATACCTGCTAGCAAATTAATTGATTCCTTGAGAGACAATTTTCACAGCAGAATATCTCAATACCCTTTACTCATCTTCTGTGTGGAGCATCTTGAATACAAAACATACAAGCTACAAAATGGGTAGTCATGCAAAATGATAAGCTTCAACAGATATGAGTTGCTACGGTCTTTATCAAATGTAGCATTGCATACCAGGTATCACAGAACGATCTAAAATAAGGTATCACCTACTGCTATCCTACAAACCAGCAGGTACTGAATTCCCCAAACACATAAAATATATACAGTAACAAATTCTTTAGAGAACAAATAATCACGTTGATGTACTTTCCATTTCCTGCAAGATGCCTCCTCTTCTAAATGCAGTTAGTTGGGCAAGTGTGCAGGCACACTACACTACTATTGCGGCATTTCCCAAGCAATAATAATGGGGACATTGAAGCTAATAACAGTTCAAGTTCAATATGGCAATAACCAAAAAATTACTCAGAAAATTTAAATGATAATGGCAATCTAATCTGCAAGCTATAGCTTCTACTCTCGTCCCCATTTACTGAAAGAGTGAATCCCTTAGGCTTACAAATTTTAGAGGTCATTTGTTAGCATTACCCATTCAGTAACTAAACTAACTAAATACCAGGTATAATGTTTCAATTGTCAGATTGTACCAAACCATAAGTTACAAGTCTGGAACAAAAAACCTGAGCACAAAATTTTAAATAGGGAATTCACAGGATTTTATTTTGTCTGCCCAATCCACCAATCAGTCAATTTCTCGTACATGTAGATCAAGGAGCCAGGAGAGAGAGAGAGAGAAAATCGACAAAGAAAATAACTCACCGGTGGTTGCATGCCAAATAGGAAGCATAGCAACCAAAGGTCGGCCATATTAAGTAGACTTCATGTTATTACTTAAGCTAGGTTCGTAGACATAGTTGAGTTCCTACTTTTAGCCTAATCAAGCGATAAGCATTTTCATATAAGAAATTAATATTCATTGCAAGAATGTGATAGACTTTTCACTATATAAAACCATGCAAATTTTGACAAGAAACAGAACCATGTAGTAGAGTGCTGATAAATACCCACTTTTGTACTGCGTCAGAATGAATCAGCAACTCTCTCGATTCAGGGTACTCTTCCTTTGTTCAACAATCTTACAGTGATCAGGCTTCTGTTTTCTTGCACAAGAAGAGTGGAAAGGACCATACACAAAACCACTCTTGTTAACCTGCATGAGCTGCTCCTTACGGCTACCTTGCAGCTATTCAAGATATCTCCACCACCCTGTGCTAGCTTGGCTTTCTTCTGGATGTTGTACTAATAAAATTAGGCTTTACGGAAAGAACTTTTCCCTAGCAAAGAACAACTGCCAATTATAAAATGAAAATACAAATAAGGTGAGTTAAGTTGTAGTACAATCCAGGTATCATTTGTCCAATGGGAAGACATTTGAGTATGATCCTCAATGCAAATATAAGTTAGAGCTAACCTCAGAGGTGGTGTCGCTTAAAGAGTGTCCCCAACAGAGAGAAACGTAAATGTGCACACATGATGGTGATCTATAGAAGCTGCAATTGATTCAGCATAATCATGAGCGAAACTTGAAATAAAAATACAATTATTATTCTGTCACAACCACGAGCACACGAATTATATGCATAGAATACGTGACTGGTGATTTGTGAACCTACGCAGAGAGTAAGAGCACATCCCATCTCCCAATTTGTATTTTGAGTAGGAGCTCATGAGTTGGGAATCGGCAACATCCAAAGTTGTCAGCCCCATCTGCCCCACCCACCCTAGACTTGATCAAGATGAGATCAAGAATTCAAGATAATAGTATCCCTCCCTCCTCACGGTCGACTTGGTGTGGCATCCAGTTCATATAAAGCTTTAAAAGCCGCAATCTTGAAAAAAGCTTAAAATCTTGAGCACTACATGAACTTGATGTATTAATCGATCCCTACCCCACCTGACTGACCAGTTACAAGTTACAGATATACTTACCATTGCAAAGCTGGTTTTTCCGAGGTAATAGAAACAATTTATATTTTAATTAAACTTGTCAAATCCTAATTTTTAATGTGGCAAGAAGCGTCTAGCTTTAGAAACTGCTATAATAGGAAAATATATTTGCATACACCTGCAAAAAATTGTTCCCACACGGAGTAATGCACTTGTTCTGTTTTCTCCAAAATTACTTGGAAAATAATATAAAATGAAATTCTTACCCGGCTTCAGTAGTAGGTCCTTCACCACCACTGCAACCTAAATATTACATGGAGATAAGCTCAGTGTCAATGACCGTAAAACCATTCAACCTTTGTTAATTTAGCAACATCTCATATTTAATCAAGCAAACCTTATTGAAATGCTCGTATTGGCTGTTCCCAGGGCAAAATACAGCATAGTTAAAATCCTTGAGCCAAGCTTGCTTCTCCTTCCTCTGCTTCACATGCAAAAATAAAGGGAAAACTCATGAGGAGTTGTAGAGACCAATGAGCACATGATAACTGAAAAAATTCCACAAAACTTGTGTTATCAGTGGGTTCCCCGTCGTAGCAAAGAACTTGCCCAAGGAATTATTGCTTTTTAAAACTGATGTCTATTGAGATTACATGTGTCCCTCATATCCACATGACTCACAGCAAGGAAATCTGGGAATGCACTTTATAAATCATCAGTCAAGCTGCATAGAATATATATTATTCAGCATCTTATATACTTGTTTCGCATTGTTCAAGGGATCACTCATTTACCATGTGTATGACATGGGCTGGTGCTCAAATGTAAAGAAACTTAAGATGAGCTATAATTCCTTGGAACATACACATCCTTTAACATATGGTAAATAGAAGCTTATTGGTGTTAAAGTTGTAGAAATAAGTTGAAATTCAATACTGTGCCTACGTAGGGCTCATGTTGGCATATTGGTTTCAAATAGGGCATAATGTACAGAAAACGGCAGATCTGATAATCGATTCAAACTACCCCATATTTCCTAATACAAGTAATCTGACTATAGCAATGACAACCACAGTCGACAATTTCTTCAAGTCTTTCGTGTAAAAATAGGGTCCTATAATCACACGAACCAAACTATCTCCTGCAATTCCCCCTAAAAAAACCAAACATCTTGCAATCACATGAACCAGGGCACACATATACTTACCTATATTACCTACATAGTTCACGGCACCAGCGCGATGGATCATGGAGATGTCCACCAATAGCACTTAGTGAGGATTCCGCGGCGCCCGCTGTGAAGACCAGGCGACGGCCATCGACGCACCCTGCGTGGAGGCGGCGGCGCCCACGGTGAAGGCCCAGCGGTTGCAGATCCCTGTGACCGGGAGCCAGGGGAGCATGTGGAGGTGGGTGGATATGGTAGCCGGCGAAGTCGGGAACGAAGGCGGCGGAGCTCGATCTTGAGGTGATGGGGCCTCCATGGCGCGGCGCGGGGATCCCTCTTTTGAGGTCAACGACCAGCAACACGGGTGCAAGGGAGCGGCGGCGGAACCCTAGCCGGCGCGGGGGACGAGGAAGGGAGAGGGTGGGGGAGCGGTGCACGGGAGATGGAGGAAAATGCCTGTGCGTTCGGGACTGGCCCAGTGGCCCACTTGTCGGCGCGTTCGGGAGAGGTGGAACGACGAAGGTACGACGAAAATTTTGTGGGACGACCAAGACTGAAACGTATTGTGGAGGCAGAATAAGGAATCACTTTAGTCTTTTTAAGTAGTAGAGATATCTGCTCTTGGTTTTCTAAAAATATATTTCTACGATTTCAAAAAATCTGAAAATAAGTGTGCACAAACATGTAAACATTCCGAAGGTATGGTGTAAATTTCGGATAAAAATATGTTATATTTTGAGCTATACGAAAAAGACAAATTTCTAACAAAAAACTAAATTTTCCATCCCTATCCACACCCACAAATTTGTTATTTTTCCATAGCTCAAAATACAACACAATTTCTACCAAAATTTTGCACGAGTGTTACAGAACATGTATTTATGTATTTATGAAATAAAATTTATGTTTTTTTGGAACAAAGAAGTGTGATTTTTAAATATTATGAAAATCAGGAGCACTGGTGCTCGGGTGGACCAAATCTGCATACAGATGTACTAGGTTTAGAGAGAAAAGGACATCGGAGGTAGAGACTACGTGGTGCTTGCTATATTCTACTCACCCTTTTTCCATCTCACTCCTACACGTGAGTTCCAAGTTCACCCTGGGACTCGTCATGTTGGAGCGTGGCTTCACTTGAACCACTCAGGTTCAGTGGGTCAACGGCATCCTCTTGCAGTTCAATCTTCGCTGAACCCCCTTCTATATCTTGTTCAAAATCTTCCTGTTACACTTTAGACGTTCGTGCTCCAGACCATCGTGTTCTAGAATCAGCAAGGCTTATCATATGTCCTCGTGCAGCTCTGCCCATAGCCAGCACATGTATCCCCATGCCCGCAGGGTTCAGATATCTCGATGTCTCCCATTCATATACATACGCTTTGATACACGTACATGCATGGCTCATATGCATGTTCTCTAAGAATTATACATGCGCGGCATAGAGCCATTGCAACCAAACAGATACATTAGAAATCCACTTCTTGTTCTCTCTGGTGGACAGGTGAAATACATGTCATGGTGTAGCCGATGGAATATATAATAGGAAAACCTTTATTAGGTAGTACAATAATGATGCTAAATTCAAACACTGCATCACACGTACGACCTGTACTTTAGTGCCCATCAAACTTGACATCCATATTTCATTTAGGAACAAAATAACTCAAAGAATGTTCAATATTACCACAAGAACGGAATATCAAAGTACCTCAAGAAATAGGAATCTTGAACTTGTGGAATTTCATTGTGTAATAGCTAACTATCCTGAGACTATAGTTGTTTTAGATTCTGGCGACGACAGACACCTGCCGAGAGGCGGAGTGGCACTACTAGGAAAATGCCTATAGGCCTAGGGTTACTACCGGCGCACCAGCTTGCCACCAGCGCACGTCATGGAAGGCTTGCCGGTGGTAGCCATTTACCGCCAGCGCATGGTGGGCTCCGTCGGTGAAAAAGGTGGCCCGGTACGGGCCAGGCCCATGAAATACCGTCTGCGCACATGCCTCTAGATGCGTTGCGCTGAGCTGGGCTAGGGAGTAGGGCAGACGGTGTTTCGGGCTCTCGGTGGAGGCGACAGGTGGTCGGCGATGTGAACACCGGCATGGAAGGGAGGCGGAGCGAGGAGGCTGTGCACGCGACGAGGAGGAGGAAAAATATGTGAGCCGAGGTCGCAGCCTCCTATTTTTGCGAGTTGCGGAGGCCCATTTCTATATTTTTTTTGTATCAGCTAACGCCAATGTAAGGTCGATTAGGTGTTGTTTTCACACCGTGATGATATAATTTACTCTTCTAATGATTTTTGAGGGATCGGTGAGAGATGCTCTAAGGAGGGCCCATGCATCAACATGATATGTCATTTAGTGGTGGCAAAGTAGCATGCCCAATCGAAATGCTCCCACAGAGCACGTTAGACTAGTCATAGTGGAAAGTAACATAGAGCATATGTTACTACTCTATGTTATTACCTTCATATTGGTTAGTAACATCAAAGTAGTATTATAGATGTCTTCGTTAATTAGCTTGTAGAGACATTGTATCTTGGGAAATGTGATCTTCAGTAACTAGCTATGTTAATCTATCCTCCTCTCTCCTCATTAACTTACTGTCACATAAATAAATTTGGTGAGTTGAACACTTAGTTACTAGTGAAGTTACTCCCACTATGAGTTGTCTTAGCAAAGCCAGCTAAGACTAGCCACAATGAGAGTATCATAAGTTGTATCATGCATGCTATGTTGGTAAAAATCTGATGTGGCGCACCAATTAATGAGGTGAGAGATGAGTGTAGTATCATAATATGATACCGTATCATAGCACGCAAAACTAGAAAATTTAATGGCAAATACATCATGTACATAAATTTGCATTGAGATTCTACAAAATATTAAATATAATGATGCTATGTTACTATCTTATGATACTATGCATTATGGAGGTAGTATCATACACTAGTATCATGTGCATGATACTAGTGTATGATACTATGCATTGTGAGCAGTCTAAGTTAGCTAGCTATTGGCAACTAACCGGCCTCTATGCTGCATCCAAATCGTAAGAATGATTCTTTCTATGTACCCAATAAGTCACGCACTCAAGTTCATGAAGAGTGCAATCAAGATCTATCAATGCAACATTAATCACATGGTTCTCTTTTGATACTTGAAAACATATCTAAACCTAAGATCTCTCGGCCGTGAACGTCCTTTTTTTCAAATGATGACCTATTTTGTACTTCTAATAATTTCGGGGCCTAATTGTTGGAAGCCCAATTTGCTGAAAAGTTGTTGAACATGTTGATGTATGGACCTTTCCGTAGCCGTACTGCTGGACGGGCATCACCCTGATGAAAGTCAACATGTACTGATGAGTAATCTGGTACTTAATTCAAAGGTTCCGACGCCTCTCATTCTCAAAGGCAAACACCTATTTTAGCATTTTCTAGCTAAATGCCAACAACAAACCAGATTTATCGTGTGAAGCAACAGTTGGTAAGCCAAGGAGTCAAGAAAAGTTGGCTCTTGCTCATAGGACGAAAATGCAAAATACAAGTTGTGCACTCTGTTTTATAGCTAGTGATCCGATCAATTATGAGTGTAGTCGCAATGCCCTGGGTGGGTGAAGGTCCATCTGTTCACCTACCATCCACTTACACATTCCGAGCAGGAATATAAAAAAGTCTATTTCAAACCCTCAACTTGTAGAGATTTGGCGGAATGGACCCTCAACTCCGAATCCTTGTTGTTTGTACCCTAAACTTTACAATCCCAGTTAAAATTAAACCTTGGAGCTGTTTTTAAGGAAGAACAATAAAAACATTTGCTACCCTCACTAACTATAGTGACCCACCTGTCATATTCATCTTCTTCTTCCCCCAATCTCTCGTTTGGATGCCACGAGAACACAACACCGACGCTAGGTGCGATCACGCCTGGCGCTGCTGCCGACAACGGCTCTTGGCTATCCTCTATGTAAATCCCGCGCTAGGCCAGATCACGTGCGCCTGCCACCAATCAACCCGATCCTTGATGAAGTGAACAAAGACGAGCTCGAATTTTTAGGATGCACGGCTACAACCACTTCAATCAGCCTGATCCCTAAAAATTGATGTACGGCTGCTGATACAACAATGTGGTGGGTGAGCAGCTACTTTTTCAGGGAGCCTCTCTCTCTCTCTCTCTCTCTCTCTCTCTCTCTCCTATTCCCATCCCGGTTACGTCGACACACTGAGTAAGTGGCTAGCTAGGCCATCGCCCGCCGCACGGTCGGCCTGCACCGTATGATTCTAGGGGGGACATCGAGGGAGGAGAAGGACTCCGCCCCACTGCCGGGCCAACGAGCGAAGGGGCAGTCACGTTCTCCATCTTGTCGTTGGCAGGTAGCCGCGGCCCAAGCGCCGCGAGCTCAGGCTGCCGCACTTCTCGCTCGGCCACTATGCCCTGGTCCGCCCTAGCGTCGCTGCACGCCTCGAGCGCTCACCCCTCCGCTGATGTTTTTAACAACAAGAAGGGGAGATGGATTGGGGAAGGAGATGAATCTGCCATGTGGGACCGTCTGTTCAGTGAGACAATTAGTATTCCTGGCCGGGATTACCTATTTCCTAGTTAGGAAAACAGGTTCAAGGTTCGATTTAGACCGGGATAGTAAATTTCAGGGTACAAACGGCAGGGATTCGAAGTTGAGGGTCCATTCCGCCGAAGCTCTACAAGTTGAGGGTTTGAAATAGACTTTATCCGTAGGAATACCCAATCATAGGGTCTTTAAAATGGAAGGTACTGAGAGCATCTCCATCGGCGGCCCCGATAGCGTTTTGGGGGCCGGCATCGAAAATAGGCTCGCACCGGTGCGTCCCAAACGGCGCCGGCTAGTTTTTGAACCAATAGAATCGCCGGCAACCCCGTGCCGGCCTCTTTGCCAAGGGCGCGAATCGGGCGCGCCGGCGCCTCGCGGCATGTCAGAAAACGAGCGTGGGCTCCGCCTGGCAGCCAGACGCACCGATTTCCCGCCTCCTACCCACTCCCGAGCCGACTCCCACCCCTCTAGATCGCCACCATTGCCGTCGCCGCCGCGCCCCCTGCTTGCAATAGACACCGCCGCCTGTCTAGGAACCGCTGTCCATCGACACGGCAACCACCCCCTCGATCAACGGCCGCTGTTTTGCCCGGAACAGAGCTCGCCGCCACCGCGGCACAACCGCTCCACCCGCAATGTGTTCGTCTGATTTCCGCGATGGATAGCGACGACGAGATGATAGTGCAGCTGTTCACGGAGGAGCAGAACACTCAAGCTGTTCGGCGGCAACAACACCAGCTGATTCTGACGAGCATGCTGCGCGTTCGCCAGCCATTCTTCGTCGTGCGTCGGCATTGCAGCTCAAAGCCAGGCAAGAGGAGGAACATCAACCGGCATCGTCAAGCCAGCGCAATGCTGCTTGACACCGACTACTTCAACGACGACGCAACTCATTCACCGAAGAAATTTCAGCGCCGGTTTAGGATGAACAAGGAGTTGTTCTTGAAGATTGTCCACGGCGTCAGGGAGTACGACAAGTACTTCATGGCCAAGCAAGATTGCACAGGTTTGTGGGACTTCACCTCAATTCAGAAGTGCACTGCGGCAATGCGTTGTCTTGCATACGGAGCTCCTCCAGATACAGCCAATGACTATCTAAGGATGACAGAGTCGACATGTTGATACGTCTCCAACGTATCTATAATTTCTGATGTTCCATGCTTGTTTTATGACAATACTTACATGTTTTGTTCACACTTTATATCGTTTTGATGCATTTTCCGGAACTAACCTATTGACGAGATGCGAAGTGCCAGTTCCTGTTTTCTGCTGTTTTTGGTTTCAGAAATCCTAGTAAGGAAATATTCTCGGAATTGGACGAAATCAACGCCCACATCTTAGAAATCCACGAAGCTTCAACACCCGAGAGGGACCACAGGGGGGCCACAGGGGCCCCACACAATAAGGCGGCGCGGCCAGAGGGGGGCCACAGGGGGCCCACACAATAAGGTCTAGATATTTTCTGGTAAAAGTGTTTGAGCAACAAGGAAGACAGTGTAGAGTCTTATAATGCTTGCAATATGTTCTTATGTAAGTTTTGCTGTACCGGTTCATACTTGTGTTTGCTTCAAACAACCTTGCTAGCCCAAAGCCTTGTACTGAGAGGAAATGCTTCTCGTGCATTGATACGTCTCCAACGTATCGATAATTTCTTATGTTCCATGCTACTTTATTGATGATACCTACATGTTTTATGCACATTATATGTCATATTTATGCATTTTCTGGAACTAACCTATTAACAAGATGCCGAAGAGCGTTGTTTCTGCTGTTTTTGGTTTCAGAAATCCTAGTAAAGAAATATTCTCGGAATTGGACGAAACTTTCGCCCGGGGTCCTTTTGCACGAAGCTTCCAGAAGACCAAAGACCTAACGAAGTGGGCCACGAGGCGGCGGGAGGAGGCCGGCGCGGCCCAAGCCCGCCGCGCCGACCTACCTCCTGGGCCCTCGTGTGGCCCCCGCGTTGACCCTCCGCCTACTTAAAGCTTCCGTCGCGAAACCCCCGGACCGAGAGCCACGATACGGAAAACCTTACGAGACGCCGCCGCCGAATCCCATCTCGGGGATTCGGAGATCGCCTCCGGCACCCTGCCGGAGAGGGGATTCATCTCCGGAGGACTCTACACCGCCATGGTCGCCTCCGGAGTGATGAGTGAGTAGTTCACCCCTGGACCATGGGTCCATAGCAGTAGCTAGATGGTCGTCTTCTCCTTGTTGTGCTTCATTGTTGGATCTTGTGAGCTGCCTAACATGATCAAGATCATCTATCCGTAATACTATATGTTGTGTTTGTCGGGATCCGATGGATAGAGAATACTATGTTATGGTGATTATCAATCTATTGTTTATGTGTTGTTTATGATCTTGCATGCTCTCCGTTATTAGTAGAGGCTCTGGCCAAGTTTTTACTCTTAACTCCAAGAGGGAGTATTTATGCTCGATAGTGGGTTCATGCATTTACACTGGGACAGTGAGAAAGTTCTAAGGTTGTGTTGTCTGTTGCCACTAGGGATAAAACATTGATGCTATGTCTAAGGATGTAGTTGTTGATTACATTACGCACCATACTTAATGCAATTGTCTGTTGCTTTGCAACTTAATACTGGAGGGGTTCGGATGATAACCGAAGGTGGACTTTTTAGGCATAGATGCAGTTGGATGGCGGTCTATGTACTTTGTCGTAATGCCCAATTAAATCTCACTATATTTATCATATCATGTATATGCATTGTTATGCCTTTCTCTATTTGTCAATTGCCCGATGTAATTTGTTCACCCAACATGCTTTATCTTATGGGAGAGACACCTCTAGTGAACTGTGGACCCGGTCCTATTCTTTACATAGCATACAATCTATTTGTTTTACTGTTTTCTTTGCAAACATCTTCCACTCGATACGTTTAATCCTTTGTTACAACAAGCCGGTGAGATTGACAACCTCACTGCTTCGTTGGGACAAAGTACTTGGGTTGTGTTGTGCAGGTTCAGCGTTGGCGCCGGAATCCCTGGTGTTGCGCCGCATCACATTTCGCGACCATCAACCTTCAACGTGCTTCTTGGCTCCTACTGGTTCGATTAAACCTTGGTTTCTTTCTGAGGGAAAACTTGCTACTGTGCGCATCATACCTTCCTCTTGGGGTTCCCAACGAACGTGTGAGTTACACGCCATCATGCATCCAAAACCTTGAGCCAAAACCTATGCCATTTGTGTCCACCATATCTACCTACTATGTGGTATTTCCTGCCATTCCAAGTAAATACTTCATGTGCTACCTTTAAACAATTCAAAAGCTATTATCTCTTATTTGTGTCAATGTTTTATAGCTCATGAGGAAGTATGTGGTGTTTTATCTTTCGATCTTGTTATTTACTTCTGACAGACTTTCACAAATGGACTAGTGGCTCATCCGCTTATCCAATAATTTTGCAAAAAGAGCTGGCAATGAGGTTCCCAGCCCCAATTAATTAACTTGCATTAATAATTCTCTTCACATGTTTTGCTCTGATCTATCAGTAAGCAACTTAAATTTGTAAATAGACACTCCTCCATGGTATGTGAATGTTGGAAGGCACCCGAGGATTCGGTTAGCCATGGCTTGTGTAAGCAAAGGTTGGGAGGAGTGTCACCTAAAAATAAAACTAAAGTACATGTGTAAACAAAAGAGAGGGATGATCCCTTGCTGGTAGAGATAACGTCCTTCATGGGAGCCGCTCTTGAAAGTCTGGTTGATAAGGTAGTTAGAGTACCCGCTACCATTCGTTGACAACAACAAACACCTCTCAAAACTTTACTTTTATGCTCTCTATATGATTTCAAAACTTGAAAAGCTCTAGCACATGATTTGATCCCTGCTTCCCTCTGCGAAGGGCCTATCTTTTACTTTATTGTTGAGTCAGTTTACCCATTTCCTTCCATCTTAGAAGCAAACACTTGTGTCAACTGTGCATTGATTCTTACATACTTGCTTATTTGCATTCATCATATTACTCTGTGTTGACAATTATCCATGAGATATGCATGTTGAAAGTTGAAAGCAACTGCTGAAACTTATATCTTCCTTTGTGTTGCTTCGATGCCTTTACTTTGAATTTATTGCTTTATGAGTTAACTCTTATGCAAGTCTTATTGATGCTTGTCTTGAAAGTACTATTCATGAAAGTTTTGCTATATGATTCATTTGTTTAGTCATTATCTTTTGTTAGCAATCTTTTGCTTCAGATCACTTCATTCATGTCATATGCTTTACAATAATGTTGATCAAGATTATGATGGTAGCATGTCACTTCAGAAATTATTCTTGTTATCGTTTACCTACTCGAGGGTGAGTAGGAACTAAGCTTGGGGATGCTTGATACGTCTCCAACGTATCTATAATTTCTGATGTTCCATGCTTGTTTTATGACAATACCTACATGTTTTGTTCACACTTTATATCGTTTTGATGCATTTTCCGGAACTAACCTATTGACGAGATGCCGAAGTGCAGTTCCATTTCTGCTGTTTTTGGTTTAGAAATCCTGGTAAAAATATTCTCTGGATTGGACGAAATCAACGCCCAGCATCTTAGAAATCCACGAAGCTTCCGAACACCGAGAGGGGACAGGAGGGCCACGGGGCCCCACACAATAAGGCGGCCCGGCCGGGGGGCGCTGTGTGGTGCCCCCGTAGCCCTTCCGACTCCGCCTCTTCGCCTATTTAAAGGTCCCTGACCTAAATCTTCGATAGGAAAACGTGAAAAGTTCCAGAGCCGCCGCCATCGCGAAGCCAAGATCGGGGACAGGAGTCTCTGTCCGGCACGCCGCGGGACGGGGAAGTGCCCCGGAAGGCTTCTCCATCGACACCACCGCCATCTTCATCACCGCTGTTGTCTCCCATGAGGAGGGAGTAGTTCTCCATCGAGGCTAAGGGCTGTACCGGTAGCTATGTGGTTAATCTCTCTCTATGTACTTCAATACAATAATCTCATGAGCCGCCTTACATGATTGAGATTCATATGATGATGCTTGTAATCTAGATGTCATTATGCTAGTCAAGTGGATTTTACTTATGTGATCTCCGGAGACTCCTTGTCCCACGTGTGTAAAGGTGACAGTGTGTGCACCGTGTGGGTCTCTTAGGCTATATTTCACAGAATACTTATTCACTGTTATGAATAGCATATTGAAGTGCTTATTTATATCCCTTTATGATTGCAATGTGTTTTATACCACTATTCATCTATGTGCTACTCTAGTGATGTTATTAAAGTACTCTATTCCTCCTGCACGGTGTAATGGTGACAGTGTGTGCGTCGTGTAGTTCTTGTCGTAGGCTATGATCATAATCTCTTGTAGGTTATGAAGTTAACTATTGCTATGATAGTATTGATGTGATCTATGCCTCCTTCATAGTGTGATGGTGACAGTGTGCATGCTATGTTAGTACTTGATTTAGTTGTGTTGATCTATCGTGCACTCTAAGGTTATTTAAACATGAATATCGAATATTGTGGAGCTTGTTAACTCCGGCATTGAGGGTTCGTGTAATCCTACACAATTAGTGGTGTTCATCATCCAACAAGAGAGTGTAGAGTATAGCATTTATCTATTCTGTTATGTGATCAATGTTGAGAGTGTCCACTAGTGAAAGTATAATCCCTAGGCCTTGTTCCTAAATACTGAAATCGCTGCTTGTTTACTGTTTTACTTTATCTTACTGCAATATTACCACCATCAATCACACGCCAGTTGTAGCATCAAGCTATTTTCTGGTGCCATTACTACTGCTCATATACATTCATACCACCTGTATTTCACTATCTCTTCGCCGAACTAGTGCACCTATACATCTGACAAGTGTATTAGGTGTGTTGGGGACACAAGAGACTTCTTGCATTGTGATCGCAGGGTTGCTTGAGAGGATATCTTTGACCTCTTCCTCCCGAGTTCGATAAACCTTGGATGATCCACTTAAGGGAAAACTTGCTGCTGTTCTACAAACCTCTGCTCTTGGAGGCCCAACACTGTCTACAAGAATAGAAGCACACGTAGACATCAAGCTATTTTCTGGCGCCGTTGCCGGGGAGGAAAGGTAAAAGGCACTCATACTCCGGTCCCAGGTAACTAAGTTATTTTCTGTTGCCGTTGTAAGTGCTCGAAGCTATTTCCTTTAGATCCCGCAATTGCATCTTTTGGTTTCTTGTTTACACTAGTTAGGCATAATGGAAAGTAACAATGAGCTTCTTATACTATTTCCTGAGTTAAGACATGGATTGTTTGCTACGAAAATTAAAAAACCTTTGGAATCTTATTTGCATGCTAGTAGCAATGATATTAGTATGAATGCTTTGAACACCATTGTTGCTAATGATATGGAAAATTCTAAGCTTGGGGAAGCTGGTTTTGATGAGCATGACATTTTTAGTCCCCCAAGCATTGAGGAGAAAATTTTCTTTGATGATACTTTGCCTCCTATTTATGATGATTATAATGATAGTGGTCTTTTGGTGCCGCCTACTATGGAGAGTAAATTTTATTATGATTATACTATGCCTCCTACACTTGATGAGAATAATAATGATAGCTACTTTGTTGAATTTGCTCCCACTACAACTAATAAAATTGATTATGCTTATGTGGAGAGTAATAATTTTATGCATGTAGCTCATGACAAGAATGTTTTATGTGATAGTTATATTGTTGAGTTTGTTCATGATGCTACTGAAAGTTATTATGAGAGAGGAAACATGGTTATATGCATCTTAATAATATTAAGTTCCCCTCTTTATGTTGAGAATCTTGAAATTGCGCTTGTGTTGCTTTTCTATGCTTGCTACTTTGTTCTTCATGAATCTATTTGTGTACAAGATTCCTTTTCATAGAAAGTGGGTTAGGCTTAAATGTGTTTTGAATTGCTTCTTGATGTTCTCTTTTGCTTCATTGTCTATTTTTGAGAGAGTATCATTGAAATTACTGAGCCCATCTTAATGGCTATAAAGAAAGAACTTCTTGGGAGATAACCCATGTCTTTATTTTACTACAGCACTTTTGTTTTATATTTGAGTCTTGGAAGTTGTTTACTACTGTAGCAACCTCTCCTTATCATGTTTTTGTGCCAAGTAAAGTTTCTATGCTAAAGTTGATGCTATATTTAGGATTGCTGCGCAGAAACAGCATTGCTGTCTGTCACGAATTCTCGCAGAAGTCTCTGTAAAAAAATCGAAAAAATCTGCAAATTTACGAGCGTGATCCTCAGATATGTACGCAACTTTCATTAGTTTTGAGTTTTTTCATTTGAGCAAGTTAAGTGCCCCTGCCAGATTCATCTTTACGGACTGTTCTGTTTTTGACAGATTCTGCCTTTTTTCGCATTGCCGCTTTTGCTATGTTGAATGGGTTTCTTTGTTCCATTAACTTTCATAAGTTTTGTGCAATGTCCAGAAGTGTTAAGAATGATTGTGTCACCTCTGAACATGTGAATTTTTATTATGCACTAACCCTCTAATGAGTTTGCTTGAAGTTTGGTGTGGAGGAAGTTTTCAAGGGTCAAGAGAAGAGGATGATATATGATCAAGAGGAGTGAAAAGCCTAAGCTTGGGGATGCCCCCGTGGTTCATCCCTGCATATTTCAAGAAGACTCAAGCTTGGGGATGCCCAAGGCATCCCCTTCTTCATCAACTTATCAGGTTTCTTCTATTGAAACTATATTTTTATTCGGTCACATCTTATGTACTTTACTTGGAGCGTCTGTTTGTTTTTGTTTTGTTTGAATAAATTCATGCTTGTGTGGGAGAGAGACACGCTCCGCTTTTTCATATGAACACTAGTGTTCTTCGTTTATGCTTTAATGTTCAAGGGCGAAAGTTGATCGCTTCACTTGTTGCTATTTGGTTGGAATCAGAAAATGCTTCATATGGTCTTGAATAATTTGATACTTGGCAATTGTTTTGAGCTCTCATAAATCATGTTTAAGCTCTTGCATCATGTAGTTTAAATCTAGTAGTGGAGAACTACTGTAGAGCTTGTTGAAATTTGGTTTGCATGATTCGTCTCTCTAAGGTCTAAATATTTTCTGGTAAAAGTGTTTGAGCAACAAGGAGAGAGTGTAGAGTCTTATAATGCTTGCAATATGTTCTTATGTAAGTTTTTGCTGTACCGGTTCATACTTGTGTTTGCTTCAAACAACCTTGCTAGCCCAAAGCCTTGTACTGAGAGGAAATGCTTCTCGTGCATCCAAAACCTTGAGCCAAAACCTATGCCATTTGTGTCCACCATATCTACCTACTATGTGGTATTTCCTGCCATTCCAAGTAAATACTTCATGTGCTACCTTTAAACAATTCAAAAGCTATTATCTCTTATTTGTGTCAATGTTTTATAGCTCATGAGGAAGTATGTGGTGTTTTATCTTTTGATCTTGTCATTTACTTGACAGACTTTCACAAATGGACTAGTGGCTCATCCGCTTATCCAATAATTTTGCAAAAAGAGCTGGCAATGGGGTTCCCAGCCCAATTAATTAACTTGCATTAATAATTCTCTTCACATGTTTTGCTCTGATCTATCAGTAAGCAACTTAAATTTGCAAATAGACACTCCTCCATGGTATGTGAATGTTGGAAGGCACCCGAGGATTCGGTTAGCCATGGCTTGTGCAAGCAAAGGTTGGGGGAGTGTCATCTAATAAATAAAACTAAAGTACATGTGTAAACAAAAGAGAAGAGGGATGATCTACCTTGCTGGTAGAGATAACGTCCTTCATGGGCCGCTCTTGAAAGTCTGGTTGATAAGATAGTTAGAGTACCCGCTACCATTCGTTGACAACAACAAACACCTCTCAAAACTTTACTTTTATGCTCTCTATATGATTTCAAAACTTGAAAAGCTCTAGCACATGATTTGATCCCTGCTTCCCTCTGCGAAGGGCCTATCTTTTACTTTATTGTTGAGTCAGTTTACCCATTTCCTTCCATCTTAGAAGCAAACACTTGTGTCAACTGTGCATTGATTCTTACATACTTGCTTATTTGCATTCATCATATTACTCGTGTTGACAATTATCCATGAGATATGCATGTTGAAAGTTGAAAGCAACTGCTGAAACTTATATCTTCCTTTGTGTTGCTTCGATGCCTTTACTTTGAATTTATTGCTTTATGAGTTAACTCTTATGCAAGTCTTATTGATGCTTGTCTTGAAAGTACTATTCATGAAAGTTTTGCTATATGATTCATTTGTTTAGTCATTATCTTTTGTTAGCAATCTTTTGCTTCAGATCACTTCATTCATGTCATATGCTTTACAATAATGTTGATCAAGATTATGATGGTAGCATGTCACTTCAGAAATTATTCTTGTTATCGTTTACCTACTCGAGGCGAGTAGGAACTAAGCTGGGGATGCTTGATACGTCTCCAACGTATCTATAATTTCGATGTTCCATGCTTGTTTTATGACAATACCTACATGTTTTGTTCACACTTTATATCGTTTTGATGCATTTTCCGGAACTAACCTATTGACGAGATGCCGTGCCAGTTCTGTTTTCTGCTGTTTTTGGTTTCAGAAATCCTAGTAAGGAAATATTCTCGGGATTGGACGAAATCAACGCCACATCTTAGAAATCCACGAAGCTTCGTAACACCCGAGGGGGACAGAGGGCCACAGGGGCCACACAATAAGGCGGCGCGGCCAGAGGGGGGGGGCGCCGACCTACTGTGTGGGCCCCCGTAGCCCTTCCGACTCCGCCTCTTCGCCTATTTAAAGGTCCCTGACCTAAATCTTCGATACGAAAAAGCCATGGTACGAGAAAAGTTCCAGAGCCGCCGCCATCGCGAAGCCAAGATCTGGGGGACAGGAGTCTCGTGCCGGCACGCCGGGACGGGGAAGTGCCCCCGGAAGGCTTCTCCATCGACACCACCGCCATCTTCATCACCGCTGTTGTCTCCCATGAGGAGGGAGTAGTTCTCCATCGAGGCTAAGGGCTGTACCGGTAGCTATGTGGTTAATCTCTCTCTATGTACTTCAATACAATAATCTCATGAGCTGCCTTACATGATTGAGATTCATATGATGATGCTTGTAATCTAGATGTCATTATGCTAGTCAAGTGGATTTTAGTTATGTGATCTCCGGAGACTCCTTGTCCCACGTGTGTAAAGGTGACAGTGTGTGCACCGTGTGGGTCTCTTAGGCTATATTTCACAGAATACTTATTCACTGTTATGAATAGCATATTGAAGTGCTTATTTATATCCCTTTATGATTGCAATGTGTTTTGTATCACTATTCATCTATGTGCTACTCTAGTGATGTTATTAAAGTACTCTATTCCTCCTGCACGGTGTAATGGTGACAGTGTGTGTGATGCGCGTATATGTACACGTCCGTTGGGAACCCCAAGAGGAAGGTATGATGCGCACAGTGGCAAGTTTTCCCTCAGAAAGAAACCAAGGTTTAATCGAACCAGGAGGAGCCAAGAAGCACGTTGAAGGTTGATGGTGGCGAAATGTGATGCGCGCAACACCAGGGATTCCGGCGCCAACGTGGAACCTGCACAACACAACCAAAGTACTTTGCCCCAACGAAACAGTGAGGTTGTCAATCTCACCGGCTTGCTGTAACAAAGGATTAACCGTATTGTGTGGAAGATGATTGTTTGCGAAGAAAACAGTAAAGAACAATTGCAGTAGATTGTATGCGATGTAAAGAATAGGACCGGGGTCCACAGTTCACTAGAGTGTCTCTCCCATAAGATAAAAGCATGTTGGGTGAACAAATTACGGTCGGGCAATTGACAAATAGAGAGGGCATAACAATGCACATACATGATATGATAAATATAGTGAGATTTAATCGGGGCATTATGACAAAGTACATAGACCGCCATCCGGCATCTATGCCTAAAAAGTCCACCTTCAGGTTATCATCCGAACCCCTTCCGTATTAAGCAAGCAACAGACAATTGCATTAAGTATGGTGCGTAATGTAATCAACAACTACATCCTTAGACATAGCATCAATGTTTTATCCCTAGTGGCAACAGCACATCCACAACCTTAGAACTTTCTGTCACTGTCCCAGATTTAATGGAGGCATGAACCCACTATCGAGCATAAATACTCCCTCTTGGAGTTAAGAGCAAAAACTTGGCCAGAGCCTCTACTAATAACGGAGAGCATGCAAGATCATAAACAACACATAGGTAATAGATTGATAATCACCATAACATAGTATTCTCTATCCATCGGATCCCGACAAACACAACATATAGTATTACAGATAGATGATCTTGATCATGTTAGGCAGCTCACAAGATCCAACAATGAAGCACAATTAGGAGAAGACGACCATCTAGCTACTGCTATGGACCCATAGTCCGGGGGTGAACTACTCACTCATCACTCCGGAGGCGATCATGGCGATGAAGAGTCCTCCGGGAGATGATTCCCTCTCCGGCAGTGCGGAGGCGATCTCTGAATCCCCCGAGATGGGATTGGCGGCGGCGGCGTCTCGGAAGGTTTTCCGTATCGTGGCTCTCGGTACAGAGGGTTTCGCGACGAAGACTTTAAGTAAGCGGAAGGGCAACGCGGGGGCCACACGAGGGCCCCACACGCTAGGGCCGCGTGGCCGGGCCTGGGCCGCGCCGCCCTAGTGTGGCGGCGCCTCGTGGCCCCACTTCCTTTCCCCTCGGTCTTCTGGAAGTTTCGTGCAAAAATAGGACCCGGGCGTTGATTTCGTCCAATTCCGAGAATATTTCCTTACTAGGATTTCTGAAACCAAAAACAGCAGCTGGCTCTTCGGCATCTTGTTAATAGGTTAGTGCCGGAAAATGCGTAAATACGACATATAATGTGTATAAAACATGTAGATATCATCAATAATGTAGCATGGAACATAAGAAATTATCGATACGTCGGAGACGTATCAGCATCCCCAAGCTTAGTTCTGCTCGTCCCGAGCAGGTAAACGATAACAAGGATAATTTCTGGAGTGACATGCCATCATAACCTTGATCACACTATTGTAAACATATGTAATGAATGCAGCGATCAAAACAATGGTAATGACATGAGTAAACAAATGAATCATAAAGCAAAGACTTTTCATGAATAGTACTTCAAGACAAGCATCAATAAGTCTTGCATAAGAGTTAACTCATAAAGCAATAAATCAAAGTAAAGGTATTGAAGCAACACAAAGGAAGATTAAGTTTCAGCGGTTGCTTTCAACTTATAACATGTATATCTCATGGATAGTGTCAATGTAAAGTAATATAATAAGTGCAATATGCAAGTATGTAGGAATCAATGCACAGTTCACACAAGTGTTTGCTTCTTGAGGTGGAGAGAGATAGGTAAACTGACTCAACAATAAAAGTAAAAGAAAGGTCCTTCAAAGAGGAAAGCATCGATTGATGTATTTGTGCTAGAGCTTTTATTTTGAAAACATGAAACAATTTTGTCAACGGTAGTAATAAAGCATATGAGTTATGTAAATTATATCTTACAAGTTGCAAGCCTCATGCATAGTATACTAATAGTGCCCGCACCTTGTCCTAATCAGCTTGGACTACCGGATCATCGCAATACACATGTTTTAACCAAGTGTCACAATGGGGTACCTCCATGCCGCCTGTACAAAGGTCTAAGGAGAAAGCTCGCATTTTGGATTTCTCGCTTTTGATTATTCTCAACTTAGACATCCATACCGGGACAACATGGACAACAGATAATGGACTCCTCTTTAATGCATAAGCATGTGGCAACATTAATATTCTCATACGAGATTGAGGATATATGTCCAAAACTGAAACTTCCACCATGATTCATGGCTTTAGTTAGCGGCCCAATGTTCTTCTCTAACAATATGCATGCTCCAACCATTAAGGTGGTAGATCTCTCTTACTTCAGACAAGACGGACATGCATAGCAACTCACATGATATTCAACAAAGAATAGTTGATGGCGTCCCCAGAAGCATGGTTATCGCACAACAAGCAACTTAATAAGAGATAAAGTGCATAAGTACATATTCAATACCACAATAGTTTTTAAGGCAATTTTGTCCCATGAGCTATATATTGCAAAGGCGAATGATGGAATTTTAAAGGTAGCACTCAAGCAATTTACTTTGGAATGGCGGAGAAATACCATGTAGTAGGTAGGTATGATGGACACAAATGGCATAGTAGTTGGCTTAAGTATTTAGATGCATGAGAAGTATTCCCTCTCGATACAAGGTTTAGGCTAGCAAGGTTAATTTGAAGCAAACTCAAGGATGAACCGGTGCAGCAAAACTCACATAAAAGACATATTGTAAACATTATAAGATTCTACACCGTCTTCCTTATTGTTCAAAACTCAATACTAGAAATTATCTAGACCTTAGAGAGACCAAATATGCAAACCAAATTTTAGCAAGCTCTATGTATTTCTTCATTAATGGGTGCAAAGTATATGATGCAAGAGCTTAAACATGAGCACAACAATTGCCAAGTATCACATTATCCAAGACATTTTAGAATTACTACATGTAGCATTTCCCGATTCCAACCATATAACAATTTAACGAAGAAGTTTCAACCTTCGCCTTGAATATTATGAGTAAAGCCTAAGGACATATTTGTCCATATGCAACAGCGGCGTGTCTCTCTCCCATACAGTGAATGCTAGGATCCATTTTATTCAAACAAAATAAAAACAAAACAAACCGACGCTCCAAGCAAAGTACATAAGATGTGACTGAATAAAAATATAGTTCCAGGGGAGGATGATGTTGTCGATGAAGAAGGGGATGCCTTGGGCATCCCCAAGCTTAGACGCTTGAGTCTTCTTAAAATATGCAGGGATGAACCACGGGGCATCCCCAAGCTTAGAGCTTTCACTCCTCTTGATCATAGTATATCATACTCCTCTCTTGACCCTTGAAAACTTCCTTCACACCAAACTTCAAGCAAACTCATTAGAGGGTTAGTGCACAATTAAAAATTCACATATTCAGAGGTGACACAATCATTCTTAACACTTCTGGACATTGCACAAAGCTACTGGACATTAATGGATCAAAGGAATTCATCCAACATAGCAAATACGGCAATGCGAAATAAAAGGCAGAATCTGTCAAAAACAGAACAGTCCGTAAAGACGAACCTGAAAGGGGCACTAGACTTGCTCAAATGGAAAAACTGAAACTAATGAAAGTTGCGTACATATCGAGGATCACGCTCGTAAATTTGCAGATTTGTTCGAATTTTTACAGAGACTTATGCCAGAATTCGTGACAGACAGAATGCTGTTTCTGCGCAGCGATCCCAAATATAACATCAACTTTAACATAGAAACTTTACTTGGCACAAAAACATGATAAGGAGAGGTTGCTACAGTAGTAAACAACTTCCAAGACTCAACAAAACAAAAATTGCTGTAGTAAAATAAACACATGGGTTATCTCCCAAGAAGTGCTTTTCTTTAACGCCTTTCAGCTAGGCGCAGAAAGTGCATATCAAGTAATATCAAGAGTAGAAGCATCAACATCATAACTTGTTCTAATAATAGAATCAAAAGGAAACTTCATTCTCTTTCTAGGGAAGTGTTCCATACCTTTCTTGAGAGGAAATTGATATTTAATATTACCTTCCTTCATATCAATAACAACACCAACGGTTCGAAGAAAAAGTCTTCCCAATATAATGGGACAAGATGCATTGCATTCGATATCCAAGACAACAAAATCAACGGGGACAAGGTTATTGTTAACGTAATGCGCACATTATCAATCCTCCCCAAAGGTTTCTTTTTAACATTATCGGCAAGATTAACATCCAAATAACAATTCTTCAATGGTGGCAAGTCAAGCATATCATAAATCTTTTTAGGCATAACAGAAATACTTGCACCAAGATCACATAAAGCATTACATTCAAAGTCATTGAATTTCATTTTAATGATGGGCTCCCAACCATCTTCTAACTTCCTAGGAATAGAAGCTTCAAGTTTCAATTTCTCTTCCCGAGCTTTAATGAGAGCATTTGTAATGTGTTTTGTAAAGGCCAAATTTATAGCACTAGCATTATGACTTTTAGCAAGTTTTTGTAAGAACTTTATAACTTCATAGATGTGGCAATCATCAAAATCTAAATCATTATGAGCTACAGCAATAGAATCATTGTCACCAACATTTTGAAAAATTTCAGCAGTTTTATCACAAACAACAGTTTTAGCAATTTCAGGCAGTTTTGTACGCTTTGCACTAGGAGTAGAAACATTGCCAACACCAATTATTTTACCATTGATAGTAGGAGGTGCAGCAACATGTGAATCATTATCATTACTAGTGGTGGTAATAGTCCAAACTTTAGCTACATTATTCTCTTTAGCTAGTTTTTCATTTTCTTCTCTATCCCACCTAGCACGCAATTCAGCCATTAATCTTATATTCTCATTAATTCTAACTTGGATGGCATTTGCTGTAGTAGTAATCTTATTATCAATATCCTCATTAGACATAACTTTCAATTTTAATAGATCAACATCAGAGGCAAGTCTATCAATTCTAGAAGCAATAATATCAATTTTATCAAGCTTTTCCTCAACAGATTTGTTAAAAGCAGTTTGTGTACTAATAAATTCTTTAAGCATGGCTTCAAGACCAGGGGGTACACTCCTATTATTATTGTAAGAATTCCCATAAGAATTACCATAACCATTACCATTAGCAGAAGGATATGGCCTATAGTTATTACCAGAATTGTTCCTATAAGCATTGTTGTTGAAATTATTATTTTTAATGAAATTCACATCAACATTTTCTTCTTGAGCAACCAATGAAGCTAAAGGAACATTATTTGGATCAACATTAGATCTACCATTCACAACCATAGACATAATCACACAAATCTTATCACTCAAGGAGGAGGTTTCTTCAACAGAATTTACCTTCTTACCTTGTGGAGCTCTTTCCGTGTGCCATTCAGAGTAATTTATCATCATATAATCAAGAAGCTTTGTAGCCGCCCCCAAAGTGATGGACATAAAGGTACCTCCAGCAGCTGAATCCAATAAATTCCGCGAAGAAAAATTTAGTCCTGCATAGAAGGTTTGGATGATCATCCAAGTAGTCGTCCATGGGTTGGGCAATTCTTTACCAAAGATTTCATTCTCTCCCATGCTTGAGCAACATGTTCAGTATCTAATTGCTTAAAATTCATTATGCTACTTCTCAAAGATATAATTTTAGCGGGAGGATAATATCTACCAATAAAAGCATCCTTACATTTAGTCCATGAATCAATACTATTCTTAGGCAAAGATAGCAACCAATCTTTAGCTCTTCCTCTTAATGAGAAAGGAAACAATTTCAATTTAATAATATCACCATCTACATCCTTATACTTTTGCATTTCACAAAGTTCAACAAAATTATTAAGATGGGCAGCAGCATCATCAGAACTAACACCAGAAAATTGCTCTCTCATAACAAGATTCAGTAAAGCAGGTTTAATTTCAAAGAATTCTGCTGTAGTAGCAGGTGGAGCAATAGGTGTGCATAGGAAATCATTATTATTTGTGTTTGTGAAGTCACACAACTTAGTATTTTCAGGGGTATTCATTTTAGCAACAGTAAATAAAGCAAACTAGATAAAGTAAATGCAAGTAACTATTTTTTGTGTGTTTTTGATATAGAAAACAAGACAGTAAATAAAGTAAAACTAGCAACTAATTTTTTTATGTTTTGTTTAAGTGCAGCAAACAAAGTAGTAAATAAAATAAAGTAAGACAAAAACAAAGTAAAGAGATTGGGAAGTGGAGACTCCTTGCGGCGTGTCTTGATCTCCCCGGCGCAAAATTTGCTTGTGGCGTGTAGTTGACGTGGGAGTTAGAAATCTTTGTGGTGTAGCTTTTCTTCAGTTTCCCGGCAACGGCGCCAGAAAACAGGCTTGATGCGCGTATATGTACACGTCCGTTGGGAACCCCAAGAGGAAGGTATGATGCGCACAGTGGCAAGTTTTCCCTCAGAAAGAAACCAAGGTTTAATCGAACCAGGAGGAGCCAAGAAGCACGTTGAAGGTTGATGGTGGCGAAATGTGATGCGCCGCAACACCAGGGATTCGCCAACGTGGAACCTGCACAACACACCAAAGTACCCAACGAAGCAGTGAGGTTGTCAATCTCACCGGCTTGCTGTAACAAAGGATTAACCGTATTGTGTGGAAGATGATTGTTGCGAAGAAAACGGTAAAGAACAATTGCAGTATATTGTATGCGATGTAAAGAATAGGACCGGGGTCCACAGTTCACTAGAGGTGTCTCTCCCATAAGATAAAAGCATGTTGGGTGAACAAATTACATCGGGCAATTGACAAATAGAGAGGGCATAACAATGCACATACATGATATGATAAATATAGTGAGATTTAATCGGGCATTACGACAAAGTACATAGACCGCCATCCAGCATGCATCTATGCCTAAAAGTCCACCTTCAGGTCCGAACCCCTTCCAGTATTAAGTTGCAAGCAGACAATTGCATTAGGTATGGTGCGTAATGTAATCAACAACTACATCTTTAGACATAGCATCAATGTTTTATCCCTAGTGGCAACGACACATCCACAACCTTAGAACTTTCTCACTGTCCCAGATTTAATGGAGGCATGAACCCACTATCGAGCATAAATACTCCCTCTTGGAGTTAAGAGCAAAAACTTGGCCAGAGCCTCTACTAATAACGGAGAGCATGCAAGATCATAAACAACACATAGGTAATAGATTGATAATCACCATAACATAGTATTCTCTATCCATCGGATCCCGACAAACACAACATATAGTATTACAGATAGATGATCTTGATCATGTTAGGCAGCTCACAAGATCCAACAATGAAGCACAATTAGGAGAAGACGACCATCTAGCTACTGCTATGGACCCATAGTCCAGGGTGAACTACTCACTCATCACTCCGGAGGCGATCATGGCGATGAAGAGTCCTCCGGGAGATGATTCCCCTCTCCGGCAGGTGCCGGAGGCGATCTCCTGAATCCCCGAGATGGGATTGGCGGCGGCGTCTCTAGAAGGTTTTCCGTATCGTGGCTCTCGGTACAGAGGGTTTCGCGACGAAGACTTTAAGTAAGCGGAAGGGCAACGCGGGGGGCCACACGAGGGCCCCACACGCTGGGCCGCGCCGCCCTAGTGTGGCGGCGCCTCGCCCCACTTCCTTTCCCTCGGTCTTCTGGAAGCTTCGTGCAAAAATAGGACCTGGGCGTTGATTTCGTCCAATTCGAGAATATTTCCTTACTAGGATTTCTGAAACCAAAACACAAAACGACAACTGGCTCTTCGGCATCTTGTTAATAGGTTAGTGCGGAAAATGCGTAAATACGACATATAATGTGTATAAAACATGTAGATATCATCAATAATGTAGCATGGAACATAAGAAATTATCGATACGTCGGAGACGTATCAGTGTGCATCGTGTAATTCTTGTCGTAGGCTATGATCTTAACTCTTGTAGGTTATGAAGTTAACTATTGCTATGATAGTATTGATGTGATCTATGCCTCCTTCATAGTGTGATGGTGACAGTGTGCATGCTATGTTAGTACTTGGTTTAGTTGTGTTGATCTATCGTGCACTCTAAGGTTATTTAAACATGAATATCGAATATTGTGGAGCTTGTTAACTCCGGCATTGAGGGTTCGTGTAATCCTACACAATTAGTGGTGTTCATCATCCAACAAGAGAGTGTAGAGTATAGCATTTATCTATTCATTATGTGATCAATGTTGAGAGTGTCCACTAGTGAAAGTATAATCCCTAGGCCTTGTTCCTAAATACTGAAATCGCTGCTTGTTTACTGTTTCTGCATCGTCTTCTGCAATATTACCACCATCAACCACACGCCGTTGTAGCATCAAGCTATTTTGGTGCCGTTACTACTGCTCGATACATTCATACCACATGTATTTCACTATCTCTTCGCCGAACTAGTGCACCTATACATCGACAAGTGTATTAGGTGTGTTGGGGACACAAGAGACTTCTTGCATTGTGATCGCAGAGTTGCTTGAGAGGGATATCTTTGACCTCTTCCTCCTGAGTTCGATAAACCTTGGGTGATCCACTTAAGGGAAAACTTGCTGCTGTTCTACAAACCTCTGCTCTTGGAGGCCCAACACTGTCTACAAGAATAGATGCACACGTAGACATCACATGTACAGAGACTCTACACAGGTTTTGCCGAGCCGTCATAGCGGTGTTTGCTAAAGACTATTTGAGAGCACCATGAGAAGATGATACAGCTCGGATCCTGCAAAAACTGCAGCAAAAGGATTTCCTGGAATGCTCGGAAGCATTGACTGTATGCATTGGGGCTGGAAGAATTGCCCTTTTGCTTGGCAGGGGATCTACAAGGGGCATACTGGTGAGCGCATTGTCATTCTTGAGGCGGTGGCAGACCATGAACTTTGGATTTGGCATGCATTTTTTTGGCATGGCAGGAACAAACAATGATATCAACGTCTTGCAACGCTCTCTGGTGTTTGCCAGGCTAGCTGAAGGACAAGCTCATGCCGTGAACTTTGAGGTAAACAGCCACACATACAACAAGGGGTACTATCTAGCTGATGGTATGTACCCGACGTATGCTACATTTGTGAAGACAATTCCCTCTCCGGCAAACGAGATGGAAGCTTATTTAGCAACATGCCAGGAAGCAGCACGCAAGGATGTTGAGCGTGCTTTTGGAGTGCTTCAGCAGCGTTTCGCCATTGTCAGGTATCCTGCTCTCACTTGGTCCGAGTCTCAGATGTGGGAGGTGATGAACGCCTGTGTGATCATGCACAACATGATCATTGAGAGCGAGCGTGACGCACCTATATATGCAGGATGATCAACCATTTGATTATCAATGGCCACTCTTTGAGGTAGAGCATGTACCCCAAGAATTTGCCGCTTTTCTTCGTATGCACAATAAAATTCGAGATGCAGATGTCCATGCACAACTGAAGGCGGATCCAGCTGCGCATTTGTGGGCGAGGAGAGAAGCCGCCAACAATGCATGATTTTATTTCTATTTGTTTGGTTGTATGTATAATTTAAGAACAATTTGTTTGTTTGGTTGTATGAATAATTTAAGTAATATTTGTTTGATTTATTGTATGAATAATTTAAAAACTATTTGTTTGATTGCATGAATGTGATTGTATGAATAAAATGTGATTGATATGTTGTTTCAAAATAATGTAAAAAGAAAAAAAAGTTTTGGGGGCCGCCGTATGGGAAACGCCGGTGTGGGAACAGCCTCCCCAAATAGAGCATGCACTGCCGGCGCCCCCCATACAGCAGTGCCGGCGACCCTGCCGGCGACTATTTAGGGAACGCCGGTGGAGATGCTCTGAGAGAGACAAATATGCTAACTCTTATAGGCAAGCTAGTTTCTTTAAAACAGAGAGAGAACAAGAAGAATCACCACGGATGGGGCCATCATTTCCATTATGATATTGTAGTACATGGTTGCACTAGTAAAACATAGCGTATAAAATATACTTAGTTAGTGGCCCTCTACCATGGTGAAAAGTGGTATGCCACTTTTGCCAATACCACTAGTTTTTTTTTTTGAACAACTTGAGGCGCCGGAGGCGCCAAAGTTTCATTCAACTCATAGACATTGTACAGCATGAATTACAAGATTTGACATCTGCATTTGTTGCACTGCATACAGAAAGGGGCAATCTACAGATCTATGAGCTGAAGAAGAGCAACTAAAGATAGGCTGTGACAAATTCTGTCTAAGAGCCTGATGTGCACAATTATGAGCTACTCCATTGATATCTCTTTTAATATGGTAAACTGCAGTCGTAGAGTATCTGATTAGATTTCTGTAATCTGCTATGATCCTTCTGATCTCCCAGGGTACCTGTTCAAGAGAAGTTGACTGTGTAGCTGCTGAAGACGCAAGGGTGCTGTTGTCCGTTAGGAAAGTATGACCCTGGAGTTGAAGAGCTAAAGCAATTCTAGCTGCAACCAGCAATGCTTCCGCTTCAGCTTGAAGGACCGAAGGTGCCATGGGTGTTGAAGCTTGAATCATGATCATCCCCGATCGGTGGATTTCCTGAATCTGAATGAATACACCAATTCCAGTGACCGAAGAAAGTCCTGGAGCTTTCTTAGTTTTCCATGCCGCGTCCGAGAAGACTTTTGTTCCTTTAATCATCAAGTCCGTCTTGAGAGTCCGACCTTGTAGAGGCAGCTGACTTCCTGTAACCTGTGTATTACCCTGTACTTCTTGAAGAACAGTCTTATTGGTCTGCACATTCTTGTTCATATTTGTAACCTGCCCAATATTACTCAATTCCAAGTTATGATTTAAAGCATTTGCCATGTGCTGAATTTGAGCCGGATGAAGTTGTTGCCTATTAAAAAGGTGATCATTTCTAGATTTCCATAAACACCACATGAAGGTTAAGACATTAGGAAGAGTGGCATTCGGGTGGTTCATATTTATCAGATTGGAGATTATATCTGTGAGAGAGTGAGCATTTATGATAAGCATATCAACTCTTATGAACCAAGGATTTGAAAACCAAGCAGCCCTGGCATAATTGCAAGTAAAGAAAAGATGGCAATCTGTCTCCTCTAAATTACATCTGTAGCACAATTTGCTTATATGTTTAGAATACTTACCTGCTCGTGCCCCTGTAGGAAGGGCCTTTCGAAGAAATCTCCAACCGAAAGCTTGAATCCTTGGTAAGATTTGCTTGCTCTGCCATATCTTTTTTAATAATTGAACTGTATCTTGGTCTACTTCTCTTGGCTTCGGCTCACCATTTTCCTGCAAATTTTGAAGACAAGCCTTATATGCACTTTTAGTGTTGCATTTACCTGTGGGAGTGAGTTTCCAGCAAAGCATGTCTTCATCCGACGTGGGAATAATAGGAGTGGATTTTATAATTTCAGCTGTGGGATTTTGGAAAAGAGTGTCAATTAGCTGAGTGTTCCAAGTTTGTTCATTGGGAAGCCAGAGATCTTTGACTTGAGCTGGATAGGAATAATTTGATGGTTGAATGATGAGAGTGTCATACAGGTTGGCCCAATCATTGCACCAAGGTGTGCTCCAAA
Source organism: Lolium multiflorum (assembly GCA_030979885.1). Lineage (NCBI taxonomy): Eukaryota > Viridiplantae > Streptophyta > Magnoliopsida > Poales > Poaceae > Lolium > Lolium multiflorum. The sequence goes on along the minus strand of CM061750.1, from coordinate 134,441,505 downwards.
TAGACATATGACCTTTGGTTATCTGGTAGAACGAATGTGTTTTTAGAATCGGGAGCATCTTGAGAATGGAGGCCCAGAAGGCAGATTTAGGAGCATTGAAATTTGGGCGCCAAACAGAGGAGTTTGGGAAATATTTTGATTTAAGAACGGAGTGAAGAAAATCGTTGGGTTGTTCCGCAATCCTCCAGGCAGCCATAAGGATATGAGCTTGATTCATGGCTTGCAAGTTTCGTATACCTAAGCCTCCTTCATTCTTTGGAGAGCAGATGTCCTTCCAAGCTCTGAGACAAAGAGATCTAGAACCTGTTTCTTCCCTAACTCCTGTCCACCAAAAATTTCTAATAATAGCAGTGAGCTTTGAAACAAACTTTTTAGAGAAGAGAATGTTTGACATATAATAAACTGGAATAGTGTGGCGACCCCGGAGGTCAGGGCTAGACAAACCCAGATATCACATCTGGCATAAGCCTAACCTAGATCTCTAGGGCCTACAGGGTGAGAATCGGTAACACAACAGTGACTCTACGACTGGAAGCAAATATATTACAACTCTTAACAGAGTTAAGATCCAAATTTATTACACGCAGAGGTCACTGACCACAAATCAACAAGCAACGGAAAGCAAATTATGTTATCTAGATAACAAGACTGCAAAGGGCCTAAGAGGCCATAACATAAGGCGACGTCCCAGCCCATAAGTCTCAGGCTGCCGCCTGAGGAACTCCGAACTACTCGTCGACGTCAAGGTAGAAGCCACCATCTGTTGGAAGGACTTCGTCTGAAACAAAGCATGCAAGGCTGAGTACAGGGACTCAGCAAGACTTAGTACAACCTGTTAGCAAGCGGGTATGCGAGGCTTCATGTGGAGCTTATTTTGCGGAAAGCCAGTTTTCCTTTGTAAACAGGAGGGAGCAGAAGCTCGTCTATTCAGACCATTTTAAAAAGGGATAAGAGAGCGTTAACAACTCTAGCTCTAATATCATCATGTTGAATCCACCGAATCTTCATCATCACCTGAACCTATCACCTAGGATCACCCCCTCGACACCCTGAGAGGGGATCCTTATCACACATTGACATCAAGTTTTACGATTAGGTTCAAGTTATCTATGATCATCACGTCCTTTCCCAAGTCGTCCATAACCGTGGACACGGAAAAGATTTACCCTGCAGGGGTGTACAACTTTACCCACACGCGCCGACCGACTCTTAATGCCACTATAGATTAACACACTTCCTTGGTGTGCCGAGAGGGTGGTCGACCAAAACCTTTCCCTTACTTTGCCTATTCCATGAGTCAAACTAACTGGGGAGCTCCGTCATCGTAGGTAGCCATTCTCCGAGGCGGTCCCGGTCATTGTGCGCAGGGGATCCAGTTCAATGCCTACAGCATCCTTCACCCTAGCCACATCCCTGTATGATGCACCTTTGAAAACCTTTTCCACGCCTTCGCCATGCAGAATGCCAAATGGAACACGCAAACTAATTGACTCATGGGTAAGCTAGGTAAGTTCGGGCCAAGGGGTTCCCATGGGCCCCGTGTGGTGTACGCTCAGTCTTGGTTCCAGAGGCAAGAACTCAGGCCCTAGTATCGGCGAGAACGAGTCAAATCACCACATCCCCATGTGGCGGCCCATCCAAGCCTTTAACATGTTTATTAACATCATCACTGATCTTACCACGTCATCATGTCAAACTAGGTTCATTCGTAGCTCTGATTCGTCAACCGGATGGATCAGACTTCAACAGCTAAGCATGGCTAAGCATAACACATATATACGGCTCTAGCGATGCGAACAAAGCTCAACCTAGTTTTGCTGGGAGCGGTGGATCAGGAACTTTGGGTTACAAGGATGGAATATGCACACTTAGGATAACTACAACTACCGATAAAACATATTTGAAGCGGATGCAATATGTAAGAACCAGAAGTAAAAGCATTTCGAAACCATATATGCCTTGTCCCTCGTTGTTCTGGTGCTGCTCTTCGGTGGCGTTGATCTCAGGCTCGCGTTCGGTCCCTATCGAGAAGAACCAAATACCGGAAAGGAAGAGCACAATCAAGACAAGGTACAATGCAATGCACACACAATATGATGACATGTCATATTAAGGGGTTTGGGTAACCCTAGGTGCATCGACATAAATTAAAGGGGGTTCGGCATCGATCCCGACATATGAGAGGGGTCAAATTAGGGTTTCTACTAAGGCTCATATTTAATTGGTTCAAAGATGTATGAAACATGGATAAACAACTAGGATTTGTTTTTCTGATCATTTTGATATATTATTTGTATTTTTCTGATTTAAAATAAATTAGTTATGAATTTCCCAAGTTTAATTCATTTTAAATCAATTTCTAAAAATTATAAAAAAAATAATAAAAGTTTAACAATTTGGACCCACATGTCATATTTTTATTCTTTTCTAAACATTTATGAAATTATTAAATATCTGACAATAGGACCCACATGTCATATTATTTCTATTTACAGAAATTACAGAAATGAATTTACAGAAAATAGGAAAAAGAATAATGACGTCACGCTGACGTCATGCTGACGTCAGCGGCGCCATTGCTCTCTGTGAGCTCTGGCCGGATTGCAATCCCCCGATTCGGGACGCAATCGGACGCGCGCGTGTGGGGGAAAGACTCGGGCGGATGCAGGGAACCATATGGGGGCGGCGCCACCGGCTATTGGCCGCCGGAGCTCGGCCGGCGGCGAGCTCGAGCGGAGGCCGGGGGCGGGTGCACGGCGCGGGGGAGCTACAGAGGGCTAGGGAGGGAACCGAGGGTATGGGGAGGCGCGGAATCTCACCAGGAGCGCGATGGCGTTGTTGACGGCGGCCGGGGAGGTTCGCCGGCGGCGAATCGAGCCGGAGTCCGGCCGGCAGATGTTAGGGTTAGGGTTTCACTGGGGGCACGGGGAGCACGGGGAAGGGGGAGACTGGGGCTAGGGTTCCAGGGCGCGGCGGCGGCGAGCTTTATAGCCGCCGGGGGCGGCGAGGACGATCGTGGCCGGCCGGTGCATCGGGTGGCCGGCCGGAGCTGCTTGGAACGGCGGGGAAGACGCCGTTTTTGCAGAAAACCCCCTGCGGGGTGGTTGGGCTGGTGGTGGGTTGTGGCTGGGCCACTTGGGCCGCGGCCAGAGAGAAAGAGAGAGGGAAAGAGAGTGGGCTGAGCCCAGGGAGAGGGAGAGAGAGAGGTTTCTCCCCTTTTTCTTTTTCTAGTTTTTATTTCTCTAAAACTAAACCAAATTCAAATCTGAATTTTGAATAGAGTTTGAAAACTCAAATTTCTAGAGAAGATATTAAACACACATGGCCTCATTGAATAACAACAATGCCATGTTGTCTAATTATGAAAATCTTGAGAGATTTGAATGAAGAAGAAACAAGGAGAGATTTGCATAATTGAAAATTATTAAACTTTGATGCAAAATTCACTCAAATGCAAACTACATGCATGAGATGCACATGAACACTCTTTTATTTATAAACACAAGGTTGGGATGTTACAACTCTACCCCCCTTACAAGAATCTCGTCCTCGAGATTCCTAGATTTTAGAAAAGAAGGAAGGGTACTCAGATCGTAAACGATCTTCTCGTTCCCAGGTTGCTTCTTGCTTAGAATGATTAGACCACTGAACTTTCAGGAACTTGATGCTCTGACGTCGAGTTTTACGCTCGGCTTCATCAAGGATACGAACAGGATGTTCTCGATAAGTTAGATCCTCTTGGAGGTCAAGAGTCTCGTGATCAACACCACGGATAGGATCTTTGAAGCAACGCTTGAGTTGAGACACATGGAAGACATCATGAACTTCAGGAAAGTTGGAAGGTAACTCCAACTTGTAAGAAACATTACCACGCTTGGCAAGGACGCGGAAAGGACCAACATAGCGAGGAGCTAGTTTGCCTTTGATACCGAAACGACGGACACCCTTGAGAGGAGTGACCCGAAGATAAGCTTGATCACCAATCTCATACTTCACTTCTTGATGATGGCGATCATAGTAGCTCTTTTGACGTGACTGAGCAGTTTTCAGACGCTCGCGAATGATGCGAACTTGATCTTCTGCTTCATTGATCATATCTGGTCCAAAGAACTTTCTTTCTCCAGTTTCGGACCAGTTCAAAGGAGTTCTACACCTTCTGCCGTACAAAGCTTCAAAAGGTGCCATGCCCAGGCTGGATTGGAAGTTGTTGTTATAGGTAAACTCGGCAAATGGAAGGCACTTTTCCCAATCTTTACCGAAGGATATAAGCATGTCTTCAAGAATTTGATTCACTCTTTCGGTTTGACCACCGGTTTGAGGATGATAAGCTGTGCTGAAGGAAAGACGAGTTCCCATAGCTTTCTGAAAACTTTCCCAAAATTTGGAGGTAAACAAGCTTCCACGATCAGAGATGATCTTCTTGGGAACACCATGAAGAGTGACTATCCGGGACGTGTATAGATCGGCCAGTTGATTAGCACGAATATCTTCCCGAACAGGAAGGAAATGAGCAACCTTGGATAGACGGTCAACCACTACCCATATAGCATCCTTTCCATTTTTAGTCTTGGGGAGACCAGTAATGAAATCCATGCCAATTTCATCCCATTTCCACTCTGGAATTGATAGAGGTTGGAGAGTGCCAGCAGGTCTTTGATGTTCAGCCTTCACACGACGACAAACGTCGCATTCAGCAACAAACTTAGCGATTTCTTGCTTCATCCCGGACCACCAGAATCTTTGACGAAGATCCCGATACATTTTGGTACTACCAGGATGGATAGAAAGGGGTGACTCATGAGCTTCTTTAAGGATTAGCTCTTTGAGATCCGATTTATCCGGCACGACTAGACGTTTACCGAAATAAACGGTACCTTGATCATCAATGGAGAAACATTTAGCAACTCCGCTAGCAATGTTCTTCTTGATCTCGGTAATGCCAGAATCTTGCTTCTGAGCCTTATTGATCTGGTCTTCAAGAGAGGGCTTCACCTCTAGATTAGCAAGGAATCCACTAGGAACAATCTCAAGGTTGAGTTTTGCAAGTTCCTCATAGAGAGAAGGTTGCGCTTGCTTAACCATCAGATTGTTGCAATAGGACTTCCGACTTAGCGCATCAGCAACGACATTGGCTTTGCCGGGTTTATAGTTGAGACCCAAGTCATAATCTTTTATGACTTCCAACCATCTTCTCTGTCTGTTATTCAGATCCGGCTGGGTGAAAAGATACTTCAGACTTTGATGATCCGAGTACAACTCGCAACGATTACCATAAAGGTAAGGTCGCCATTGCTTAAGAGCATGGATCACAGCTGCAAGCTCGAGATCATGAGTAGGATAATTGAGCTCATGTGGTTTCAACTGTCGAGAGGCATAGGCCACCACATGGCCATCTTGCATCAACACACATCCGAGCCCTTGGAGAGAGGCATCGCAATAAACAACGAAGTCTTTGCTTGTGTCCGGAAGGACGAGCACGGGAGCAGTAGTCAGCTTGGTTTTCAAAACCTGGAAACTTTCTTCAGCCTTTTCTGACCATTCGAACTTCTTGTCTTTCTTGAGAAGATCGGTCATTGGCTTGGCAATCTTGGAGAAATTTTCAATGAATCGGCGGTAATAACCTGCCAGACCGAGAAAACTTCGAATCTCCTTAGCTGACTTAGGTGTCTTCCAGTCAAGAACGGCTTGAACTTTATCTAGAATGACTGCAACACCTTTTTCAGAGATAACATGACCAAGGAATATGAGCTCTTTTAACCAGAACTCACATTTGGAGAATTTGGCGTAGAGACGGTGCTCACGAAGTTTGGTTAGCACCAGACGGAGATGTTCATCATGTTCATCTTCGGTTTTGGAGTAGATCAGAATATCGTCGATGTAGACCACGACGAACTTGTCAAGATACTCCATGAAAACAGAGTTCATGAGCCGCATAAAAGTGGCAGGAGCATTTGTAAGACCGAAGGACATGACAGTGTACTCGTAAAGACCATAACGAGTCGTGAATGCTGTCTTTGGAATGTCCTCCTTTCGGATTTTGATTTGATGGTACCCTGATCTCAAATCCATCTTGGAGAAGACTGTGGCACCGGACAACTGATCAAAAAGATCATTGATTATAGGAAGAGGGTATTTGTTCTTGATGGTCACTGCGTTGAGCGGGCGGTAATCAACAACCAGCCGCGGAATGTTGGTATCTCTCTTCTTGACAAAGAGGGTAGGGCATCCCCAGGAAGAAGTACTAGGTTGGATGAAGTTCTTCTCTTCTAACTCCTTTAACTGCTTCTTCAGTTCAACCAACTCTTCCGGAGGCATACGATATGGTCTCGGGAAAAGGAGCAGTTCCGGGAACCAACTCAATGACAAAGTCCACACTTCGATCAGGTGGCATGCCAGGTAACTCTTCAGGGAAGACATCTGGGAAGTCACGGACCACCCAGACATCAGAGATTTCTGGTTTAGGTAGGACTTCAACGGCATACAACTCGGCTTCAGGGGTAAACCTTGCCGATGGAGGTATTGCGGATGGAGCCCAATACAGAATGCTTTTGCCAGAAAGATCGGTCAGAACAATAGACCTAGCTGCGCAATCAATGACAGCCTTATGCTTTACTAGCCAATCCATGCCCAAGATGACATCGATGTCAGTTGACTTGAGGGCAATGAGAGAGGTGGGGAACAAAAGATGCCCTATACTGATTATGACCTCAGGGGTAATCCAAATAGTTTGCCAATGAGACCCAGGAGTTGTGATCTCTAGAGGGGAGGGCATTGTCTCGAAGGGTATATCATGCTTTCTTGCAAAATCTTGAGATATGAATGTATGCGATGCTCCGGAATCAAACAGAACTGTAGCTAGGATTGAGTTTATATAGAGCGTACCCATTAGGACGCTTGGATCCTCTTCAGCCTCATCAGCAGAGACATGGGTCAGACGAGCACGACCAGAGGAGGGATCAACGGAATGGATCTTGGGTTAAAGGCCAGCATCATGTACTTAGATTCACACTAAGAGAACCAAGCACAATCCGGGACCTTCGGTTCAAGTCCATGGGGAAAACACAAATAAAGGGGTAACTACTATCTGAGTGACACGGAGGACACTGTGAGGTAGTAATCACAAGGTAAATTTTCAAGAAGCCATACCTAGCTTCAGAAGTATTATTCAAGAAAATTGGAAAGGAAAGGAGACATCCAAGGTAAAAGGAAACCTTGAAGCTTAGAACAGATTTATGTGGAACCCGCAAAGTAAAAAGATCATGAGAAACAGATTCCTTGGAAAGGATTCAATGGAATGATAACATTGACTGAATGGAAGGAACAAGATTCAGATCAACTGATGCAACTTTAGGAACACTGAGTTAAGCAACCAAGTACGGAGTACTTTTTAGAGAAAACAACCCAAACCCGTAGATCCTATATGTTTGGAAATAACAGGGTAGAGGTAAAACCTTTGAAATCAAAACAAGGTAAGATGACTCAGCATTAGAGTGACACCAGGTAAGGAGTAAAAAGAATCCTATTCAGATGTTTTTGCAAATACTTTTAACTTTCAAATAGTTTTCACAACTACTAGACTCAACATCGACCAGTCGAAAGGGTTTCCTAAAGGCAGTCCGGTGATACGTCTCCAACGTATCGATAATTTCTTATGTTCCATGCTACTTTATTGATGATATCTACATGTTTTATGCACACTTTATGTCATATTCGTGCATTTTCTGGAACTAACCTATTAACAAGATGCGAAGTGCCAGTTCTTTTGCTGTTTTTGGTTTCAGAAATCCTAGTAACGAAATATTCTCGGAATTGGACGAAATCAACGCCCGGGTTCCTATTTTGCCGGAAGCATCAGAACACCCGAGAGCCGCCGGAGGGCCTGTGGGCCCAGGATGATAGGGTGGCGCGGCCAGGGCTGGGCCCGCGCCACCCTATGGTGTGGTCGCCCCTTCGACCTTCGACGCCGCCTCTTCGCCTATATAAGGTCCCCGACCTAAAAACCCTTACGGAGGAAGCCACGATACGAGAAAAGTTCCGAGCCGCCGCCATCGCGAAGCCAAGATCGGGGACAGGAGTCTCTGTTCGGCACCTGGGAGCGGGGAAGTGCCCGGAAGGCTTCTCCATCGACACCGCTGCCATCTCCATCGCCATCTTCATCAACGCTGCTCCCATGAGGAGGGAGTAGTTCTCCATCGAGGCTCGGGGCTGTACCGGTAGCTATGTGGTTAATCTCTCTCCTATGTACCTCAATACAATGATCTCATGAGCTGCTTTACATGATTGAGATTCATATGAGTTTTGTATCACTACTATCTATGTGCTACTCTAGCAAAGTTATTAAAGTAGTTTTATTCCTCCTGCATGTGTGCAAAGGTGACAGTGTGTGCACCGTGTTAGTACTTGGTTTATGCTATGATCATGATCTCTTGTAGATTGCGAAGTTAACTATTGCTATGATAATATTGATGTGATCTATTCCTCCTACATATGCATGAAGGTGACAGTGTGCATGCTATGCTAGTACTTGGTTTAGTCTTTTGATCTATCTTACACTAAAGGTTACTAAAATATGAGCATTATTGTGGAGCTTGTTAACTCCGGCATTGAGGGTTCGTGTAATCCTACGCAATGTGTTCATCATCCAACAAAAGTGTAGAGTATGCATTTATCTATTCTGTTATGTGATCAATGTTGAGAGTGTCCACTAGTGAAAGTGTAATCCCTAGGCCTTGTTCCTAAATACTGCTGATCGCTCTTGCTTTTCTGTTTCTTTGTTACTCTTTGCAATACTACCACCATCAACTACACGCAAGCTATTTTCTGGCACCGTTGCTACTGCTCATATATATTCATACCACTGTATTTCACTATCTCTTCGCGAACTAGTGCACCTATTAGGTGTGTTGGGGACACAAGAGACTTCTTGCTTTGTGGTTGCAGGTTGCATGAGAGGGATATCTTTGACCTCTTCCTCCCCTGAGTTCGATAAACCTTGGGTGATCCACTTAAGGAAAACTTGCCTGTTCTACAAACCTCTGCACTTGGAGGCCCAACACTGTCTACAGGAAAGGAGGGGAACGTAGACATCAAGCTATTTTCTGGCGCCGTTGCGGGGAGGAAAGGTAAAGGTACTCACACTCCGGATCTTGGCTACTAAGCTATTCTCCGGCGCCGTTGTAAGTACTCGAAGCTATTTCCTTTAGACTCTGCAATTGCGACATTTGGTTTCTTGTTTACACTAGTTAGGCTTAATGGAAGACAACAATAAAATGAGAGATCTTTATGAACTTTATCTTGAATTAGGACATGATGTGTTTGAAGAAAGAATTAAAAAACCCATGGAACTTTATATGCATGATAATGGGAATGTTATTAGTATGAATGCTTTGAACACCATCGTTGCTAATGCTATGGAAAATTCTAAGCTTGGGGAAGCTGGTTTTGATGAGCATGATATTTTTAGTCCCCCAAGCATTGAGGAGAAAATTTACTTTGATGATACTTTGCCTCCTATTTATGATGATTATAATGATAGTAGTCTTTTGTTACCACCTGTTATGGAGCATAAATTTGATTATGATTACAATATACCTCCTATATTTGATAGCTACTTTGTTGAATTTGCTCCCACTACAATTAATAAGAATGACTATGCTTATGTGGAGAGTAATTATTTTATGCATGAGACTCATGATAAGAATGCTTTATGTGATAGTTATATTGTTGAGTTTGCTCATGATGCTACTGAAAGTTATTATGAGAGAGGAAAATATGGTTGTAGAAATTTTCATGTTACTAAAATGCCTCTCTATGTGCTGAAATTTTTGAAGCTACACTTGTTTTATCTTCCTATGCTTGTTACTTTGCTCTTCATGAACTTGTTTATTTACAAGATTCCTATGCATAGGAAGCATGTTAGACTTAAATGTGTTTTGAATTTGCCTCTTGATGCTCTCTTTTGCTTCAAATACTATTTCTTATGAGAGCATTATCATTAAAACTGCTGAGCCCATCTTGGCTATAAAGAAAGAACTTCTTGGGAGATAACCCATGTGTTATTTTTCTACAGTACTTTGTTTTATATTTGTGTTTTGGAAGTTGTTTACTACTGTAGCAACCTCTCCTTATCTTAGTTTTGTGTTTTGTTGTGCCAAGTAAAGTTTCTATGTCAAAGTTGATGTTATATTTGGAATCGCTGCGCAGAAACAGCATTGCTGTCTGTCACGAATCTAGGCACAGTTCTCTGTAGAAAATTCGAAAAAATCTGCCAATTTACGAGCGTGATCCTCAGATATGTACGCAACTTTCATTAGTTTTGAGTTTTTCCATTTGAGCGAGTCTGGTGCCATCTTAAAATTCGTCTTTACGGACTGTTCTGTTTTTGACAGATTCTGCCTTTTATTTCGCATTGCCGCTTTTGTTAAGTTGAATGAGTTTCTTTGTTCCATTAACTTTCAGAAGTTTTGTGCAATGTCCAGAAGTGTTAAGAATGATTGTGTCACCTCTGAACATGTGAATTATTAATTGTGCACTAACCCTCTAATGAGTTTGCTCGAAGTTTGGTGTGAAGGAAGTTTTCAAGGGTCAAGAGAGGAGAATGATATACTATGATCAAGAGGAGTGAAAGCTCTAAGCTTGGGGATGCCCCCGTGGTTCACCCCTGCATATTTTAAGAAGACTCAAGCGTCTAAGCTTGGGGATGCCCAAGGCATCCCCTTCTTCATCGACAACATCATCGGGTTCCTCCCTGAAACTATATTTTTATTCAATCACATCTTATGTTCTTTACTTGGAGCGTCTGTGTGCTTTTATTTTTGTTTTTGTTTTGTTATCTTAGTTCTCTGAATAAGTTCATCCTTGTGTGGGAGAGAGACACGCTCCGCTGGTTCGTATGAACACATGTGTTCTTAGCTCATAATATTCATGGCGAAGTTTCCTCTTCGTTAAATTGTTATATGGTTAGAATTGAAAAATGCTACATGTAGTAATTGGTAAAATGTCTTGGATAATGTGATACTTGGCAATTGTTGTGCTCATGTTTAAGCTCTTGCATCATATGCTTTGCACCTATTAGTGAAGAAATACATAGAGCATGCTAAAATTTGGTTTGCATAATTGGTCTCTCTAAGGTCTAGATAATTTCTAGTAAAGAGTTTGAACAACAAGGAGACGATGTAAAGTCTTATAATGCTTACAATATGTTTATATGTGAGTCTTGCTGCACCATTTCATACTTGAATTTGCTTCAAATAACCTTGCTAGCCTAAACCTTGTATCGAGAGGGAATACTTCTCATGCATCCAAATACTTGAGCCAACATTCATGCCATTTGTGTCCACCATACCTACCTACTACATGGTATTTCTCCGCCATTCCAAAGTAAATTGCTTGAGTGCTACCTTTAAACCATTCAAAATTTATCACCTCTGATTTGTGTCAATGTTTTATGGCTCATGAGGAAGTATGTGGTGTTTATCTTTCAATCTTGTTGGGCAACTTTCACCAATGGACTAGTGGCTTCATCCGCTTATTCAATAACTTTGCAAAAAGAGCTGGCAATGGGATTCCCAGTCCCAAATTAATTAACAAAAATAGACACTCCTCCATGGTATGTGATTGTTGGACGGCACCCGAAGGATTCGGTTAGCCATGGCTTGAGAAAGCAAAGGTGGGGAGGAGTGTCATCATAACAAAATTAAAATAAAAAGGCACTCCTTCATGGTATGAGATTGTTGGCGGCACCCGAGGATTCGGTTAGCCATGGTTTGTGAAAGAAAGGTTGGAAGGAGTGCCACCCAAAAATAAAATAAAATGGGAGCCGCTCTTTGAAGGTTTGTCTGGCAAGGGGGTTAGAGTACCCGCTACCATTCGTTGACAACAACAAACACCTCTCAAAATTTTAATTTTATGCTCTCTTGATGTTTTCAAAATCAAAGCTCTAGCACAAATATAGCAATCGATGCTTTCCTCTTTGAAGGACCATTCTTTTACCTTTATGTTGAGTCAGTTCACCTATCTCTCTCCACCTCAAGAAGCAAACACTTGTGTGAACTGTGCATTGATTCCTACATACTTGCATATTGCACTTGTTATATTACTTTATGTTGACAATTATCCATAAGATATACATGTTACAAGTTGAAAGCAACCGCTGAAACTTAATCTTCCATTGTGTTGCTTCAATGTCTATACTTTAAATTATTGCTTTATGAGTTAACTCTTATGCAAGACTTATTGATGCTGTCTTGAAAGTGCTATTCATGAAAAGTCATTGATGTATGATTCAGTTGTTTACTCATGTCATTACCATTGTTTGGATCGCTGCATTCATCTCATATGCTTACAATAGTATGATCAAGGTTATGATGGCATGTCACTTAAGAAATTATCTTTGTTATCGTTTTACTGCTCGGACGAGAGAACTAAGCTGCTGATACGTCTCCAACGTATCGATAATTTCTTATGTTCCATGCTACTTTATTGATGATATCTACATGTTTTATGCACACTTTATGTCATATTCGTGCATTTTGGAACTAACCTATTAACAAGATGCGAAGTGCCAGTTCTTTTCTGCTGTTTTTGGTTTCGAAATCCTAGTAACGAAATATTCTCGGAATTGGACGAAATCAACGCTGTTCCTATTTTGCCGGAAGCATCAGAACACCGAGAGCCGCCGAGGGGGCCCTGTGGGCCCAGATGATAGGGTGGCGCGGCCGGGCTGGGCCGCGCCACCCTATGGTGTGGTCGCCCTCGACCTTCGCCGCCTCTTCCTATATAAAGGTCCCGACCTAAAAACCCTTACGGAGGAAGCCACGATACGAGAAAAGTTCCGAGCCGCCGCCGCGAAGCCAAGATGCGGGGACAGGAGTCTGTTCCGGCACCCTGCCGAGCGGGGAAGTGCCCGGAAGGCTTCTCCATCGACACCGCTGCCATCTCCATCGCCATCTTCATCAACGCTTCTTCCCATGAGGAGGGAGTAGTTCTCCATCGAGGCTCGGGGCTGAGGTAGCTATGTGGTTAATCTCTCTCCTATGTACCTCAATACAATGATCTCATGAGCTGCTTTACATGATTGAGATTCATATGAGTTTTGTATCACTACTATCTATGTGCTACTCTAGCAAAGTTATTAAAGTAGTTTTATTCCTCCTGCATGTGTGCAAAGGTGACAGTGTGTGCACCGTGTTAGTACTTGGTTTATGCTATGATCATGATCTCTTGTAGATTGCGAAGTTAACTATTGCTATGATAATATTGATGTGATCTATTCCTCCTACATATGCATGAAGGTGACAGTGTGCATGCTATGCTAGTACTTGGTTTAGTCTTTTGATCTATCTTACACTAAAGGTTACTAAAATATGAGCATTATTGTGGAGCTTGTTAACTCCGGCATTGAGGGTTCGTGTAATCCTACGCAATGTGTTCATCATCCAACAAAAGTGTAGAGTATGCATTTATCTATTCGTTATGTGATCAATGTTGAGAGTGTCCACTAGTGAAAGTGTAATCCCTAGGCCTTGTTCCTAAATCCGCTGAGTCACTACGCTTGTTTATCGTTTTTGTGTGTTACTACTGCTCAATACTACCATCATCAACACGCCAGCATTATTTTCGGCACCGTTGCTCGCTCATATATTCATACCACCTGTATTTCACTATCTCTTCGCGAACTAGTGCACCTATTAGGTGTGTTGGGGACACAAGAGACTTCTTGCTTTGTGGTTGCGGGGTTGCATGAGAGGGATATCTTTGACCTCTTCCTCCCCGAGTTCGATAAACCTTGGGTGATCCACTTAAGGGAAAACTTGCTGCTGTTCTACAAACCTCTGCACTTGGAGGCCCAACATCTCTGAAAGGAGGGAACGTAGACATCATCGCTCACGATGGCGACCCCGGAGGTCGGGGCTAGACAAACCCAGATATCACATCTGGCATAAGCCTAACCTAGATCTCTAGGGCCTACAGGGTGAGAATCGGTAACACAACAGTGACTCTACGACTGGAAGCAAATATATTACAACTCTTAACAGAGTTAAGATCCAAATTTATTACACGCAGAGGTCACTAACCACAAATCAACAAGCAACGGAAAGCAAATTATGTTATCTAGATAACAAGAATGCAAAGGGCCTAAGAGGCCATAACATAAGGCGACGTCCCAGCCCATAAGTCTCAGGCTGCCGCCTGAGGAACTCCGAACTACTCGTCGACGTCAAGGTAGAAGCCACCATCTGTTGGAAGGACTGAAACAACGCATGCAAGGTGAGTACAAGGACTCGCAAGACTTAGTACAACTGTTAGCAAGCGGGTATGCGAGGCTTCATGTGGAGCTTATTTTGCGGAAAGCCAGTTTTCCTTTGTAAACAGGAGGGAGCAGAAGCTCGTCTATTCAGACCATTTTAAAAGGGATAAGAGAGCGTTAACAACTCTAGCTCTAATATCATCATGTTGAATCCACCGAATCTTCATCATCACCTGAACCTATCACCTAGGATCACCCCCTCGACACCCTGAGAGGGATCCTTATCACACATTGACATCAAGTTTTACGATTAGGTTCAAGTTATCTATGATCATCACGTCCTTTCCCAAGTCGTCCATAACCGTGGACACGGCTTTTCGAAAAGATTTACCCTGCAGGGGTGTACAACTTTACCCACACGCGCCGACCGACTCTTAATGCCACTATAGATTAACACACTTCCTTGGTGTGCCGGCAGAGGGTGGTCGACCAAACCTTTCCCTTACTTTGCCTATTCCATGAGTCAAACTAACTGGGGAGCTCCGTCATCGTAGGTAGCCATTCTCCGAGGCGGTCCCGGTCATTGTGCGCAGGGGATCCAGTTCAATGCCTACAGCATCCTTCACCCTAGCCACATCCCTGTATGATGCACCTTTGAAAACCTTTTCCACGCCTTCGCCATGCAGAATGCCAAATGGAACACGCAAACTAATTGACTCATGGGTAAGCTAGGTAAGTTCGGGCCAAGGGGTTCCCATGGGCCCCGTGTGGTGTACGCTCAGTCTTGGTTCAGAGGCAAGAACTCAGGCCCTAGTATCGGCGAACGAGTCAAATCACCACATCCCCATGTGGCGGCCCATCCAAGCCTTTAACATGTTTATTAACATCATCACCGATCTTACCACGTCATCTGTCAAACTAGGTTCATTCGTAGCTCTGATTCATCAACGGATGGATCAGACTTCAACAACTAAGCATGGCTAAGCATAACACATATATACGGCTCTAGCGATGCGAACAAAGCTCAACCTAGTTTTGCTGGGAGCGGTGGATCAGGAACTTTGGGTTACAAGGATGGAATATGCACACTTAGGATAACTACAACTACCGATAAAACATATTTGAAGCGGATGCAATATGTAAGAACCAGAAGTAAAAGCATTTCGAAACCATATATGAACCAGGGTAGGGCTTGCCTTGTCCCTCGTTGTTCTGGTGCTGCTCTTCGGTGGCGTTGATCTCAGGCTCGCGTTCGGTCCCTATCGAGAAGAACCAAATACCGAAAAGGAAGAGCACAATCAAGACAAGGTACAATGCAATGCACACACAATATGATGACATGTCATATTAAGGGGTTTGGGTAACCCTAGGTGCATCGACATAAATTAAAGGGGGTTCGGCATCGATCCCGACATATGAGAGGGGTCAAATTAGGGTTTCTACTAAGGCTCATATTTAATTGGTTCAAAGATGTATGAAACATGGATAAACAACTAGGATTTGTTTTTCTGATCATTTTGATATATTATTTGTATTTTTCTGATTTAAAATAAATTAGTTATGAATTTCCCAAGTTTAATTCATTTTAAATCAATTTCTAAAAATTATAAAAAAAATAATAAAAGTTTAACAATTTGGACCCACATGTCATATTTTTATTCTTTTCTAAACATTTATGAAATTATTAAATATCTGACAATAGGACCCACATGTCATATTATTTCTATTTACAGAAATTACAGAAATGAATTTACAGAAAATAGGAAAAAGAATAATGACGTCACGCTGACGTCATGCTGACGTCAGCGGCGCCATTGCTCTCTGTGAGCTCTGGCCGGATTGCAATCCCCCGATTCGGGACGCAATCGGACGCGCGCGTGTGGGGGAAAGACTCGGGCGGATGCAGGGAACCATATGGGGGCGGCGCCGCCGGCTATTGGCCGCCGGAGCTCGGCCGGCGGCGAGCTCGAGCGGAGGCCGGGGGCAGGTGCACGGCGCGGGGGAGCTACAGAGGGCTAGGGAGGGAACCGAGGGTATGGGGAGGCGCGGAATCTCACCAGGAGCGCGATGGCGTTGTTGACGGCGGCCGGGGAGGTTCGCCGGCGGCGAATCGAGCCGGAGTCCGGCCGGCAGATGTTAGGGTTAGGGTTTCACTGGGGGCACGGGAGAGCACGGGGAAGGGGGAGACTGGGGCTAGGGTTCCAGGGCGCGGCGGCGGCGAGCTTTATAGCCGCCGGGGGCGGCGAGGACGATCGTGGCCGGCCGGTGCATCGGGTGGCCGGCCGTGCGCCACAGAGCTGCTTGGAACGGCGGGGAAGACGCCGTTTTTGCAGAAAACCCCCTGCGGGGTGGTTGGGCTGGTGGTGGGTTGTGGCTGGGCCACTTGGGCCGCGGCCAGAGAGAAAGAGAGAGGGAAAGAGAGTGGGCTGAGCCCAGGGAGAGGGAGAGAGAGAGGTTTCTCCCCTTTTTCTTTTTCTAGTTTTTATTTCTCTAAAACTAAACCAAATTCAAATCTGAATTTTGAATAGAGTTTGAAAACTCAAATTTCTAGAGAAGATATTAAACACACATGGCCTCATTGAATAACAACAATGCCATGTTGTCTATTATGAAAATCTTGAGAGATTTGAATGAAGAAGAAACAAGGAGAGATTTGCATAATTGAAAATTATTAAACTTTGATGCAAAATTCACTCAAATGCAAACTACATGCATGAGATGCACATGAACACTCTTTTATTTATAAACACAAGGTTGGGATGTTACAAATAGAGGCAAGAACAGATTTGATAAGTTCTAATCTGGCAGCATGGGAAAGCTTATCCGCTTTGTAAGTGCTAAGTTTTGCTTTGAATTTATCAATCACAAAGTTGTAAGCTGAGGTTCTATCCTTTGAAGGCAAAATGAGAGGATGTCCTAGATGAACGAAAGTGCTGTCAATTAGAGGGACAGGAAAAATATGAGTGATTGCTTGGGCAATCTCATGGGTAACATGTTTACTAAAAATAATACCAGACTTCATCCAATTTGGCGTTTGACCAGAGCGATTGCAGAAATGCTGAAGGATATCTTTTATTTTCTCCGCCTCCTGCAGTGAAGCATTTCCACAAACCAACAAATCATCTGCAAAAAGGAGAGAATGAATGGGAGGGCAACTTGGTCCGAGAGTGATGCCTGTGAGACAGCTTTGGGACATGGCCTGTTGCATAGCAATAGATAATTCATTGATTGCAAGAACAAACAGGTAAGGAGACAGTGGACAACCTTGTCTGATGCCCCTATTACCTCGGAATTTCGCAAACGGTTGACCATTAATTACCACAGAGAAGGTTGGTGAAGAAACACAAGAGTGGATTAAATTAATGAAATGACCATGCAACCCTTTACGAGCGAGAGCTGCAACTATAAAATCCCACTCTAATCTGTCGAATGCTTTTGCAAGATCAATCTTAAGCATGAAAGACTTGTTTTTCCAGGAGCTTAAACGAAAAGAATGAGTAATTTCTTGCGCAATGATAATGTTATTGCTAATACGCCTTCCTTGTATAAAAGCTTGTTGAGAGGGGTGTATGTAGTCCGGTAAATGAGGCTTTAGTCTATTAGCAAGGCATTTAGCTATAATTTTATAGATGACATTGCAAAGGCTAATAGGTCTATAATCAGACGGAACTAAAGGAACAAGCTTTTTTGGAATGAGAGCAATATGAGTTTCATTTATGTGAGAAGGCATAATACCTGTTCGGAAAAAATTCCTTACCAAATTAACAACATCACTCCCAATCCATTCCCAAGTCTCTAAGTAAAACTCCACATTGAAACCATCTGGACCTGGTGAGGCATTTCTTTTCATCTCCTTGAGGGTTTGTAAAATTTCATTTTCATCTGGTATGCTGTAAGTATAGTCTTGATTATCTTGTGGAATAGACGTACCAATGTAAGGCCTGCCATTGTTAGCATTTGAAGAAGCAAAAATGGATCTAAAATATGTGACAAAAGTGTTACTTATTCTATCAGGCATAAAGTGCAGCACGTTATTCTCATCCTTTACAGAGACAATTGTATTCCTTCGTTTTCTTTTAACCACTGCATTATGAAAGTAAGAAGTGTTTCTATCTCCATCTTTGATCCATTGCTTCTTTGCTCTTTGCATGTAGAAATCAGTGAGTTTTGTCATAGATTGCTCATACCTTGTAGATAAGGACATTTGGAGAGCATGGTCTTGTTCATCAACAGGTTTCATCTGGTTTTGCTTTATTTGTTCTTCGAGGTTGTTGAGCTCAAGATGCAAAGGCTTCTTTTTCTTACACCAAATTTTGAGAGTTCCTGCAAGATGGTTAGTCCTTGCCGAAAAAGATTTATATTTTGTTGAGAGCCAGTCATTTTTAGCACAGTTCTGGAAATCATCTTCTTTTAACCACCAATTCTCAAATTTGAAGGAACGTTTCATTGTACGAACATGCCCATCAGTTGAGAGAAGAATAGCAGCATGGTCGCTCATAGTATGAATAATAGGCATGTTGTAGACATTGGAGACAGGAAAAGCAGCACACCATTCTGCATTAACTAAGCAACGATCCAATCTTTCAAAAGTAGGCTTAGAAGAAAAACGTCTATTTGTCCATGTATAAGCAGGCCCACTGTAGCCCAAATCAAACAAGCCACATTGTTTAACAAAGGTACGAAAAGCAAACATACGAGAACGGTTTATATTCGGAGAGTTCTTATCCATGTCATACAAAAGATCATTCATGTCACCTAAACATAGCATAGGAAGGCTTGCATTATCATACACAAAAGCAGCCACATCATTCCAGATAGCACTAGTTTGACGATGGTAAGGGTCGCCATAAATACAAACTAGCCCAAACTTAAGATTAGTAGTAGTATGAACAACCGAAGCTAGGATAATATGGAGACTAGAACTATGGATAGTAACTTGGAGGTCATCATTCCACATCAACCAAAGACCGCCCGAGCGTCTTCGAGAGGGCACTACAAAACTATCAGCCATATTAAACCTAGCATTTAGATCGATGGAACTGACTTTGGAGGATTTGATTTCGGAAACAAAGATTACCTGAGGTTTTGCCAAGCAGACCATCTTGGCAAGATGCATCATTTTTGGACTACGGAGACTCTTGCCCATGCCCCCGCAGTTCCATCCTAGAGCCTTCATTGCGCCTGTGGCGCCTTGAGGGCTGGCGCCATTGCCCCATCATCGATTTCCATGTCCCTTCCTGCCACACTCTGTTGTTGTTGCTCATACATAACCTGTAGATTTGCTCCAATGTTGGCTCCAGATTGCACTTCATAGTCATACCCTCTTTTGCCTTCTTGAGTATAATTGCCAGCAGAAACATCTGGACCCAAATAGTAGTCAGCAGCCACCATAGGAGGAGAGTGCGCTTGGAGCCTAGAGTCTTGCGTGCCCTGTGAAGAAACTGGAGATATTGGCCGGAGTGGCCATGGCTCATGCTCTGGTGTAACA
Organism: Lolium multiflorum; assembly: GCA_030979885.1. Taxonomy (NCBI): domain Eukaryota; kingdom Viridiplantae; phylum Streptophyta; class Magnoliopsida; order Poales; family Poaceae; genus Lolium; species Lolium multiflorum. The sequence continues at coordinate 134,421,769 of CM061750.1, read as the reverse complement.
GCAGTACTGTTTCTTGCAGGTGATCTGCGAGTCGAGTGAGCATAGGGGTAACTCATCGACCCCACAGAGTAACTCCTATCGCGGCGATGAGGTCCACCATGCCCCACTTCACCAGCGCCGTCAAGATGCGTCCAAGTGGCAGCTCCCTGCTGATAGCGTGTAATCCCCAGCGGAGATGCATGGTGAGTTCCAACTTGCTCTTGATCTTGTACATCCCATCCAGTAGGGCGACGACGAGACCGGCGCTCTGCTGTATTGGAATTGGTTCTAGGGAACATTCCAGTGTGATCAGCTTTAATGGCCTCGCTAGTAGTTCCTGTTTCTGAATTCTTTTCTTGTGGGAGCCTTCCGCTTACACCTCCTGGGCGGATAGCTCCAGAAGCAGCATCGACACCGCAAAATGCAGCAGCGTTGATTCCCGGTTGGTTGGAGGAGTTACTGTTGTAATCTGGTGTCGGCGTAGAGGTTGACTGGAGTAGTGCATGTGCAGAAGTAGTGTCGGCAGGGATTTGCAGTTGCAACTGGCTATGGTCTGCATTTGCCGTTTCGTCTGGCAACTGTGATGCTTTCTTCGCAAGGGGAGCCGGATTTGGGGTTGGGGATGGAGCAGGTCGTTTCGGTGGGATTTTTTGCACCGAGCAAAAAGTGCCAGTAGGTAGTGGCGTGGGTGAGGGACCGAGTGGATATTCGAATTGCCCTTGCTACTTCACTGTGTCTCCTTTCCCAGGTGAATATGATATGCCTCCAACATTTGCTATCACATCACTTTCAGAGTTAGTACCTTTTGTAGTGATCTGCAGGCTCCTGCTTCTGTCTACTTGTGGCATTTGAGTTTGTTGCCTCACAGCATTTGGATCATCTATCCTCGAAGGTGGTTCATCAGTACCTCTAATTGTTGGAGTCAAATCTTGTCTGCCTTGGTGAGTAGTAGGTTGTGGAGGGATGAGGTGTTGAACATGCATCGCACTTGGCACCATCTCACCTATTTGCCGATCAAATTGTTGTTGCGTCGAGGTGCGTAAGCAGTTCTGTAGAGAAGAGGAAGGTTGCCCAGTGTTGCCTGCTGATATGGCCTGACCAAGAAGCCCCTGGTCCGGAAAGCTCATCCTTTTTATCTGATCTTGCTGAATTGAAACTTTTCCTTTCCCCTTTGGATCTTGCGCAAACAGACGTTGCAGCCTACCAAGAACTGAATTTCCTCCTTGATTTGTTCCAACACTCCCCATTCTAGTATTCTGAATCACTTCAGCTGGTATAAGATGTTCATCTATTATCCAAGGCCCAAACCTTTGAGTTGGAATATCTGAGCTTGACTGTCTGTTCTTTACCCTTTCCGAGATCAAGTTGCTTCTGATAGTACAATTTTGCATGTTGTGAAACATGATACCACAAAAGAGGCAGATTCTTCCTATTTTCTCATAATGCAAATAGGCAAGCCCACTAGTATTATCAGCATAAGTAACAATTGCCCTGTCCTTCACAGGATGGTTCACCCGCATCTTTCTTGTTCCCCAGATATAGTCTTGCTTTGCGAACAGGTTCATATCTTGTATAATGTGAAACTCAGAAACTTTCCCCACTTGATTAAGAATATCAGCAAGAAGATTAATTGATCTTCTGTTCCTAGGAATTCCATAAGCTCTGACTGTGACAAGAATATACTCAAACTTGTAATCACTACTAGAGCTTGCGTTGTCGTTGGGATCAAACCAATCAACCAGTAGATTATCTGAACCCAATTTCCACGGTTGTCTAGTGAAGACTGACACCATATCCTCATGGGATCTAAAGTGAGCCAGGAAAACCGAACTTGATACCTGTGATATAGCGAAGTATTTTTCTCTCCAAGCTCTGCTCATGGATTGTTCCACCGTCTGTTGCGATATATTCCTTGGTGTACCTCCTGTACAAGCCACTTTCATGATGAGACAGAAGGAGAAATCAAGTTCCTCCTGCTGCACAACTTGATTGCTCTGCACTCTACAAAGGCCTGGATCCATCAAGCTCATAGCCTGTAAGGTCACTGCTAGATTTGGGATCGCTTCTTCCTCATCTTGATTCTGCAAAGCTGTTTCTTTCCCCTGCTGATTTTGTAGTCTTCCTTCCATACTCAAATCCAGGGCGGAAATATGGGATTAAGGAGATAAGAGATCAAGAGGGATAGTGGAAGAGCGAATCTGGTTTGGAGTGGTCAGGATTGGGAGATTTTAGGTGGAGATTTGGGGGCGGAGAGAGCTAGAACGGCAAGTCGCCAGACGCCATGGAGGACAACTCGTATACGGCTGTCGCCAATACCACTAGTAAATCCTACCAATGGCATGTTTTCAAAAGTGACGACATGCCATGTGTGGATCCAGTTGCCTACTCGGAGGGAATATAGTACCGGCATGCAACTATAAGGACATGCCTTCTGTTATGGCAAGTCTACAGGCCACCAACTATTATCTAACTATTAACAATCCTAACATTGTCATAAGTATATTAAATGTTCTCACGTGTGTAAGAGAAAAAAAGAGATCTTAAAATACATTGAAGACACAACCGTTCCCGATTCAATAGCGGCGGCAATTTGAAGGTTGAGCTTGGTAATGGTTCCCAAATATTTACAACACAACTCTCCTCAACCTCAAGTGCATAGTCCGCATAGAGTTCTTGGAGATTCTAGATGCGAAAATTCAAGTTCGAGTTGCCGACGAATAAATGATGGTTGGTTAGCTCATTGACAATCTTTGGTTTCTTCATGTTCTTTGTGAGCTCGACAATCTTCCACTTATTTCTGCAGCTAGACCCATCCATTTCTTGCTCTGTTCTTGAGAGTCATGTAATGATATATTGTGATATTTAGTTTTAAGTTTTAGATAGCTAAGCGTCGTCACGTTGCTGAGAAATGACAATACATTATAGAGCCATGTCAGGAAATATTAAGAAAAAATGCAAAGCATGGTAGATAGGGTTAGCATGTGCAGATGCAGGTGCAAAACAACCTGCAAAAACACACTCAGCTTCAGAAGGAGCTTTGGCGCCTCCGTGCAATTGAGCCAGCCTTCCTAGTGCAAATTGACAAGATGGTCCTAGATCCTTCGCCGTCTCCCCTGATCTAGTTTCTTCTGAATATTGTAGGGGACAACATATGGTCCTCGGAACCCTAGTAGCAGCACACTCATTTATCAATTTTGAGCTCCAAACCCAAGTACAAATCTACTTAGCTCCTCTTGGATCTTCTTCACCTCCAACACACAGCTTCAATCCCCTCCTCCCCCATCCCCCTTGCACATGGATAGCGCAGCCGCCGCACTAACCTGCCACTCTTCTCTTCTTGTACGCCGACAATGCAGCCCACCACCAACCCCATATAGCACGACCGACACAACACAGCATCATCCGCACCTCCTATGACCTATCATTTTCCTCCACCATCAACATTGGACTTCGCTGTCGGCTGTACTCCTCCCGCTATCCACCACCAAATCCTCCCCACCCGTGGACTACCCAGATTTGATGTCTCTCTGATCAGATCCGTCGGGTAATGGTAAGGTGATGCTTGCGTTTGGAACATGGCGGTATCAGAAATAGGGAGTGAAGCTGGGAACGAGAGCGAGGGGATTTCTCGAACGATTCGCTGGTCGTTGTCCGTACGTGAACCCTTAATTTGACTTAGCGGTGGTAATTCTAGTAAATATTTGAAACTCTAGGCCCACTTTGGATGATTGGATGGTAATACCCGTACGGACAACATACCATCACCACCGTTTGCAATCTTATTAGTAGAGATAGAGAAAAGAAGAGATATAATCAGTATGTTAAGAAAAAAATATTGTTCACATAGAGTGTCATGCATGTATTTCAAAGCCTTCATGAAAATATTAGTAGTAACTTCTTTTCATACGTCATCCATTCCACCATTTGAGTGGCCGCAATGCATGTTGCAATGATAAAAGACCTACCGTTGCCTACAATGATCCAGATTAGTTAGCCTGCTATGAAAGGATTGACATTAGGGATGGTTCACTATAGCCCCGTTTGATTCATATAGGAATGAGCCAAAGGAAAGCCGTACAGATATTTCATTGGGGTGCCATTTCAAAGGAAAAACGTAAGAAAAATGATATTCTCTTACATACAGTTTGACTTGCGAAAAGATTGAAATAACTCTTATGTAAGAAAAAAAACGTAAGAAAAATCACAATATATGTGTTGGTGACGGAATCCATCTAGTTTGACTTGCGAAAAGATTGAAATAACTCACGTAAAAGAAATCATGTTCTTTTCAATCCCTTGATTTAGCAGGGATAATTGGAAGACACGATCCCAGAGCGCACAAACCAATGCCTTTTACACGAGCCATCTTATCCAATTGAGCGACCAAGATTGTAGTGTGCTGCTGAGTGTTCAGCACACCGAAGAAACTTCGCGAGTACCCCTATCATGCTCCACACGGGCAAGTCCGGCCCTCTCATATTTGAGGCGGTGCAAGACAAAAAGAAAAAGGCACTCGAACGTAATTATAGAGCTCTTTTTTTACATATTTTCCAACAATAGCAATTTACAAATTAAACACGATTTCCATATTCTCATTCATATAAACTTTAGATGACATCTCAGCACACAAACATAAACACACACTATGGGAAAGATGAGACGACAAGATTGAAATCACCGATTCAAATCAGGTCGAGCAGATCGAATGAACATGGACAATTTAATTTGGGGGATATATGGAAGGAGATTGCTAGCCTCGGCAAATTAAGGGGGGAATTGCTGCAGATCAGTAGACCGAGGTCTCCTCCATTTATTCCAACGAGATTGCCGTCCCATCCTCGGCATGAGTGGGGACAGCAGATACCGCGTGAGGTCTTTTCTTTTGTACTAGTGTTTTAGTGAGGATTAGTGGGAATAATACTCTAAAGTATTGTGTGAATCTCTGTTGTCTCCCAATCCCCATAAAACCCCATCCCCAATCCACTAGGTAGGGGTAGAGTATTGGAGATTGAAAAATTACACTAAAATTTCGGAAAAAGTGGGGATAAGTGAGGATTAAACTCGCTCATACTCTAGCACCAAACATACATTTACAATAAGTGAAGATTTGAAGTTTGAAGAACAGATTAAATGTACTACTCTTACAATAAGTGAAGATTGAAGAACAGATTAAATGTACTACTCTATAATACCACCCACTATAGAGATAGTATCATAGACAAGTATCATATGCATGATACTAGTATATGATACTATGCACTATGACTAGCCTCAGTGTAAGAGGCTGTAAGAGGCTGCAGCTCCACCGCACTGATGGAATTTCCAGGCGTTTGTTTCCCTAACTAACTGTCCTGATTCTTCTGCTGAAGTCAGCAAGCGCCAGGCTCAATAATTTGTGTCGACGCGTGAAAATTAGCGCCCATCGACCAGGATTACTGGTCATAACTGCCCACGGTCCAGGATTGGAACCCTAGCGCCCCGGAATAAGCGCCCATGATGTACATGCTCTTATGCGCATATCCTACCTCCGTGTCCGACGTCCGTCCACCGAGGAATGGAAACGGTTGCTTTGCTTTTCTCGCTGCCTTGTAGTTTGAGCAACCCCTGTTCTATGTCTAGATTTGCTCAAGTGTCTGAACTGTTCAATGCTACACATCATATGTAAATCGTACCAATAATAGCATATGTATAACAGTTATATTATGAGAATCCCCTACTGTACTCCCTAAAAAAACCTCTACGGTACATTCTTAGCTGGCAAGCTGGCAATTCCACGGACAAGTCACTTAAGGGAAACAGTGCAAGATTGGTAGTCAGTAGGGTGGCAAGGGGCGTCCCGCTTGCGTCTGCAAAACCAGATTTTAAGTAAAACAAGGCATATTAATATAATATGATAGAGTTATTGCAGAGTTAAGAAGAAATCCAGTCCCGCATAGTGTCAGCACTAACCCAAAGCTTGCGAGAATTTTTTTAAAGAACCGTACCGTCAGTTGAGCTGGCCGGAATTTAATGTGCGAGCGCGTCGATCTTGCAAGGATCGCCATGTTGCGACATTAAGAAAATTTGTAGCCTCTGAAACTTCTAAACAACAAAACCATGAAAGATTAACGTTTGACAAGGAACTGTGATCGAGTAATGTGTAGGTATTGTCAATCCTTTTCTCCCATTGATTTACTTGGCTAAAAGTGTATCATGTAAGTATATTCCAAATTACATATGCACTTTGGATAAAATAACGGTAGCTCTTGGAAACGTTTCCTCTCTAAAAAATTCAATTTGATGTAGTACTCTTCAATGATGTGGAACAAGAAAGAAGTTCCTAGTTCGATTGCCACTGCTAGTATGCATGAGCTGGTGAATTTCCAATTTTTAGAACCCGAAGAACTTTTTTTTTCCTTAGCTATACTTCTGTTCTTCAATCTGAGTTCTAGAGCGTGTCTGTGGTAGCGTGCAGCGAAATTTGCGCTCCCGGTGGAGACCCTCAGGGCATAGCCACGCGAAAATGGCTTTTGTGCCTGTTGTTAAGTTTGCTTTGTGTGCTAAATTGCAGTAATGATTACGCATGTATCTCCTTATTTGGTTGCCGGGCTGAACAGATGCAACTAACATGTGTTTAGTTGTCGGGTTGTTGCTATCTCTTGCACACGCATGTGAGATCTGCTCATCTCTTTCAAAACAGGTGAGATTACCATAGCATAGCAATAAGCACACACAAAGCCGGGTTTTTAGCCTCTACAGGCCAAGGCCAACATCATAACATCATAACATGAGCCGCAATATAAGGATGATCAGGGGCTGACGGCGCGTATCACCTGCCATGGCATTTGAGTTGAACACCACCTCCACAGAGGTGCCACACTTGTACATATTCATCTTGAATCATCCGTTCTTGTACTTGAACACAAGGGTGTCGCCAATGGCCATCATGATATTTTTAGTGAATGCCTTTGAAGAAGACCAAGATGCCATTGAACCAACCAACGCATTTGCACTCGGGTCTCTCCGAATGCATCGGTCTAGATTGTCACCTTGATTGCCCGCTTCACGATACCGAGCTTCTTTACCAACACCTGCTCCATTGTTTCCAGCATAGCGAGGGATCTTAGGTCCCCAGGGCTCACATGAACGTAGAATAGTGGCACCTTCTGGATGATTCGTGCCCTATGCTTGGAGGCCGCCCCTTCGGCTTGTTTGGCAGCTCCAAAGCCTCCATAGCCACAATTAGGCCTGGTAGGCCTCAGCTGCACGGAGGGATGATGTATGCCATAGTTGGTAGAAGCTCTATGTAGTTGTTCAAAAACTGTCAGTTCTGCAACAAAGCAATACAGTTGATTAGAAACTACTAGCGTGCTTGAAGTTCCTTGCATGTCAATGCCACATCAGTGATCACCACACCAAGGCGGTGACCACCATGCATTGGCATCGACATTCATGTCCTCTAATCGTGCATTGGCATTGGCATGCATGTCAGTGTCAAGTGACACTAATGCAACTAACACTACATCTAACTATAGATCTAAGCAACTAAGCATAGATTGAACTAATCTACACAAAATATAAACCAAATCTAAAAGGGGAAAATCGAAACTAACCATGGAGCAAAGGGAAAATTTGATGAATGTAGGTTGTGGAGTCGTCGATGCAGTTGTTGACAGTGCTCCCACTACAGGTGCTGCAGTTGCTGCTGATGTAGAAGATAATGCAGAAGTCGATGCTCCACCGCGGCTATCGGCTAGCGGGGCTGCAATCGAGGCCACTGGAGGAGTACATATGCGTGCATTGGGCACTCTACGAGTTGGAGTGCACCACGACCAGGGTCAAATTCTGGTGGGTAGTCCATGTCTGGCTTGTGCCAGGGCCCCCGCCGCCATGATGGCCGCCCCGTGCAAAGCGTACCCACGGAGAGGATCGAATCTGCCCATCAGAAGCCCGTCGATGGAATCCCCACTCCCGACATCGCCCTTGTTGCCGCCCTCGTGGTCGCACTTGGTCGGAGAAGGCCGATTTACCACATGCACCATGGTTAGGTCAATCGGCCACGCCATGCCTTGAAGCCCACCGGATTCGTACTCAGCAACCTGGCTCATGCTCGATGCGACTGGCTAGTGATGAATCATGTATGGAGCATCCCGAGACATAGGCGACGGAGGAGACGAAGTAGCCTGCAGTGTTGCGTGGTCGGTTGATGGGACGTTAGAGAGACATAGTGGAGAGAGCGGTGACAGTAGCAAGAGAGGGGAGTGTAGGGAGTTATTGTCACGTCTCCCGCGCTTCCCCACGCGTGCCGGTTGGCCGAGTGGGGTCATTTTCCTGCTCTCTAGATTGCGACTTCATGAAAATTGACGATTGATGCTTTAAGGCTCGTGCGGGAAAAAACAAAGCAGCTAACTAGGCAACCAATCAACCCTCCGAGGGCCTTGTTGTGCTTCACGCAACCTACCAAACATGCTCCTAGAGTACTTGAGTGGAAAGCTGAATCTTATCCAAGACCAAACATGCACCTCGATCGATCAAAGAAGGAAGTCCCGAGCGTGGAAGTCCTCAGGAAACAATGGAAACAACAGAAAGTCCTACTGGAGGCGGTGCTGCGTGAATACCTGCTCGCGGTTTCGGGCGTCCTCCATCACGCCGTGCCTCGCCGCGTTTGCTAGACATTGCGTGCTATGGTCAGACGCGCACCGCCTGCTATGGCTAGACCTCCCGCACCCGATGGACATTATCATCCTCAATCTGCACGGCCTGAAATCCACGACTGCGAGGTTAACCCCATCACGAAACTGCTGACTCGCATGCCCAAATGTCATCCATGAGAAGAGACCATTATTGTGGTAGATGCGGTAGCTTTCTCATGTCCTTAAACAAATAAAAGTTAAATGTAGTATTGCAGTTTGTTGATTGGCCTCTTGAAAGGGCATAAGAATTTAGGTCTTCTTTTGAATAATCACAAGATCTGCTCATCTCTTTCAAACTAGGTGAGATTACCATAGCATAGCAATAAGCACCCACAAATTAAAAAAAAAACAGTGTACTTAAGCATAGTATTCCTAGGCAACCTGACCATTAATTACACCAGGCGTACACACTCCTTGTACAAAATAGATGTTTTTAGCCTCTACATGCCAAGGCCAACATCAGAACATCATAACATGAGCCGCAATATAAGGATGATCAGGAGCTGACGGCGCCTATCACCTGCCATGGCATTTGAGTTGAACACCACCTCCATAGAGGTGCCACACTTGTACATATTCATCTTGAATCATCCGTTCTTGTACTTGAACACAAGGGTGTCGCCAATGACCATCATGATATTTTTAGTGAACTCCTTTGAAGAAGATCAAGATGCCATTGAACCAACCATCGCATTTGCACTCGGGTCTCTCCGAATGCATCGGTCTAGATTGTCACGTTGATTGCCCGCTTCACGATACCAAGCTTCTTTACCAGCACCTGCTTCATTGTTTCCGGCATAGCGAGGGATCTTAGGTCCCCGGGGCTCACATGAACGTAGAATAGTGGCACCTTCTGGATGATTCGTGCCCTATGCCTGGAGGCCGCCCCTTAGGCTTGTTTGGCAGATCCAGAGCCTCCATAGCCACAATTAGGCCTGGTATCTGAGGCCTCAACTACATGGAGGGATGATGTATGCCATAGTTGGTAGAAGCTCGATGTAGTTGTTCAAAAACTGCCAGTTCTGCAACAAAGCAATACAGTTGATTGGAAACTACTAGCATGCTTGAAGTTCCTTGCATGTCAATTCCACATCAGTGATCACCACACCAAGGCGGTGACTACCATGCATTGGCATCGACATTCATGTCCACTGACATGCATGCCAATGCCAATGCACTAATCATCATGCCATGACGGTGACCATCGTGCATTAGCATTGGCTTTCATTTCAGTGTCAATTGACACTAACAATGCAACTAACACTACATCTAACTATAGATCTAAACAACTAAGCATAGATTGAACTAATCTACAAAAAATATAAACCAAACCTAAAAGGGGAAAATCGAAACTAACCATGGGGCAAAGGGACAATTTGATGAATGTAGGTTGTGGAGTCGTCGATGCAGTTGTTGATAGTGCGCCCACAGTTGTTGATGCTGCTGATGTAGAAGATAATGCAGTAGTCGATGCTCCACCACGACTATCGGCTAGCGGGGCTGCAATCGAGGCAACTGGAAGAGTACATATGCGTGCATTGGGCACTCCACGAGTTGGAGTGCACCACGACCAGGGTCAAATTCTGGTGGGTAGTCCATGTCTGGCTTGTGCCAGGGCCCCCGCCACCATGATGGCCGCCCCGTGCAAAGCGTACCCACGTCGAGGATCGAATCTTCCCATCGGAAGCCTGTCGATGGAATCCCCACTCCCTACATCGCCCTTGTTGCCGCCCTCGTGGTCGCACTTGGTCGGAGAAGGCCGATTTAACACATGCACCATGGTTAGGTCAATTGGCCATGTCATGCCTTGAAGCCCACCGGATTCGTACTCAGCAACCTGGCTCGTGCTCGATGCGACCGGCTAGGGATGAATCATGTATGGGGCATCCCAGGACATAGGCGACGGGGGAGGCAAAGTAGCCATTTACAATGTTGCGTGGTCAATTGATGGGACGTTAGAGAGACATAGTGGAGGGAGCGGTGATAGTAGAAATAGAGGGGAGTGTCGGGAGTTATTGTCATGTCTCCCGCACTTCCCCACGCGTGCCGGTTGGCCGACTGGGGTCATTTTCCCGCTCTCTAGGTTGCGACTTCAGGAAATTTGACGATTCGACACTTTCACAAACCTAGCCTTGAGATGCTTTAAGGCTCGTCCGGGAAAAAACAAAGCAGATAACTAGGCAACCAATCAACCCTCTCCAGGGCCTTGTTGTGCTTCATGCGACCTACAAAACATGCTCCTAGAGTACTTGAGTGGAAAGCCGAAACTTATCCAAGACCAAACATGCGCCTCGATCGATCAAAGAAAGAAGTCCCGAGCGTGGAAGTCGTCAGGAAACAATGGAAACAACAAAAAGTCCTACTAGAGGCGGCGCTGCGTGAATACCTGCTCGCGGTTTCGGGCGTCCTCCATCACGCCGTGCCTCGCCGCGTTTGCAAGACGTGGCGTCCTATGGTCAGACGCGCACTGCCTGCTATGGCTAGACCTCCCGCACCTGGTGGACATTATCATCCTCAATCTGCACGGCTGAAATCCACGACTGCGAGGTTAACCCCGTCACGGAATAGTTGACTCGCATGCCCAAATATCGTCCATGAGAAGAGACCATTATTGTGGTAGATGTGGTAGCTTGCTCATGTCCTTGAACAAATAAAAGCTAAATGTAGTATTGCAGTTTGTTGATTGGCCTCTTGAAAGGGCAGAAGAATTTAGGTCTTCTTTTGAATAATCACAATGGTCGTTTTGCATTTTATAATATAGGATTTTTTTACTATACTTTTAAACACACAAGTTTGTCTCGAATGAAGATTTAAAAAGAACATGCACAGAACCTGTTTTACTCAATTTTGGGGCATATGAGCGAGCAAATCATGTGGCACAGGAAGAAGCGAAGAAGGTCCAGGAACAGGAGACACGATCTGTACTAGCAGGATTGCTCTTTTAGAATGAATATATGTGAAGGGCCTTACTGCAGCTTGTGAACTTGTGGTGCGGGCGGTTTCCTGTGAAATGACTGTGCCCAGGCCCAGACAAAATCAGAACCACCGGTACATGATCCAACAGTCCTGAGCGGAAATTTTCAGATTTTCAGGATGTAGGCGTTTCCACCTGATATGCCCCCGTCCCGACGCCTCCCATTCTCAATGGGCAAGCACTCTAACAGAACGCTCCAGTTTTAGCATTACTATGTATGTTGAAGCACCAACTAGATCATCAGATCCACCGTGTTCTTCGTGAAGCAACAATTGAGCATCAATGCTGGCTCTTCAAAGAGAATTTAATAGCAGCTATCGACCAGAAAAAGTGCACGCTTGTTAGCATGAAATCTCATATGTGCAGACGGATAGTGCAGGCTGTTTTATAGCCAGTGACCTGGTTCTCCAAGAGTAATTAGGAGAAGTCCATGAGTTCACCCACGATCCATTCACAACCATCAACTAAAATTTACATTTTAAGTATGTAATTGTACATGTGGGTTCACATGAATTTTATATTGGGAGGTGCTTTGAACCGCAGTCTCACCACCTTTATTAGATCATAGACCACCATAGTCTCGTAATTGTACATGTGGGTTCACATCAGAAACTCAATTCGGCCCCCGGGTGCGTATGATCCCTCTACCATAAAAACATATTTCCAAGTATTAAAAAATTTTGACAAAAAAGTTTACATGTACATCTCCATACTATATGTGTATTCGTCAAGTTTCACGAAAAAATAATATTTTTTGTAGTCTAAGCGAAAAAGAGAAAATTTATCTTGTGACAAGTCTTTGTTTCAGCACCGAATTTTGTCTTTTTTACACACGCCACATGACATGTCGATTTTTCATGAAACGACTTTGTGAGCGCATAGCACATGAAGATGTACGTGCGAAATTTTTGTTCCAGTTTTTTAACATTTTAAAATGTGTCTAACATGTATTTCAAAATAAAGGGAGCACATGCTCCCATGTGCCAAAACATCACTCCCGGTTCACATGCAGTTTAAACTACATTGTTTGCTCGGAATGACAAGAATTTGCTAGTAGTAACACATCTTCTTGAGAGTAGCAATTGTTTCGTACATGGAACACCCCGTGCGTGTAGATGTCGTCCATATCTCTCTAATTGCATCAGGATTGATGCATTAAAGGAATCTTTGCATGTTGTCTATCCCACACTATTACACTTTCTCTCTCATTTTTCAATACATGTATTTATTTTCTAGTGTTAAATTTAAAAGAGTCATATTTATTGTAACATATATAAGATGAACAATATATTTAAATATGTGGATTTCTTTCAACTATATCTTTTAAACAAAACTACAAAATTAATGAAATTTTAAAAATTGAGTTTTGAAACACAATCAAACATGGTGATACAAAATAAAATTCTATAATAGTTGATACAAAAAATTGTCAAGTATTTTCTAAGTCTAGTGAACCAAGTTTAGAACATAGTGAAATTGTTTCTAAGAAAAATAGATCAAGTTTCGCTAAGTTATACTACCTCCTTTTCAAGGAATAAGGCGTTCTTATTTTACGTGCTTTTTATTTGACCAAGAATTACTTCAAATATATAAAGATCTTTTGTATGAAATTAGCATCATTAGAAAGTGTGCTATTCAATACGAATCCAAGGGTGCTAATTACATATAATATAATCAAGATTTTGTTGCTCAATTTTTATTCCTCTTGAAATATGCGTGCTCCTTGAAATATGCATGCGTCTTATTCCATGAAGTGGAGGTAGTATTAATTTTCATCAGCCGATTCTCAAAATTATCAAAATATAGTCAATATTAGCATGTTTTGTAGATCCTTTCATAAAGAACTCAAATATCCAAACAATTTATAAATTAAAATCATGGATCAAAAGTTATAGAGATTTCATGATTTAAATCTAGATATGATAGTTTATACGAGTGAGAATCTAACTGATACGCAATGAATAAAACAAAGGAGAGAGAAGAAGGTCCGTGCACGAGATGTTCCGTGTATGGAGAAAACCTAGTTCTAACATTTTCTTCAGACATGTTGCACCTCTTGAATCACTGAAACTGAAGAAAAAGTAACTATTCCGCGTCATCCCAGTTTACAAAACATGAGAATCCGCTACAACCACTCTTTAGCTGCCAGGCCGCAGTCCCAAATAAAAGTCGGTTCAAAATAGTGCAAGATTGCTAGTCTGCAGCAACTAAAACTTGCCAGAATTTTTTAAGGAACCATGAGCTGGACTTGCCATAATTCTACGATCGAGCGCCCTAGCTACATCTATATATCTTCTGGGAACTACAGTTGATCGCCATTAGAAGCTGCGATATATCCTGCAATTATTAAGAAAAGCTATAGCAGGAATTTACAATAGTTAGTCTCCATAACTGTTAACAACAGAACCATTGATGATGAACTTTTCACAAAGAACTGCAATTCATAATGTATATATAGATACTAGATTGATACTCTCAAGCCTTTTCCCCTTAGTGATTCATATCCAATATGCATGTTGGATACGGTAGTTTTTTGACAATATTTAGCTTCCCTGACAAAGTTGAGCTTGATGTGCACCATGCATTGTTAATTGGAAGCCATCTTTACTACGGAATTGTAAAAGTTCAACTGTTATGCAAGTGAGTTATCATTAGGGTACGTTTTGTCCTCTTTAATTTTGAAAAATAAACTAAAGAAAGTACTTCCAATATAGACCTACTTGCAGAGAGTGGATAAATGGAGGCAGAGCTGCATGTAGCTCTTTACTTTCAAAAATTCGGAAATCATATTTTTAAGTTTTAAAAAATTCTGAAAAATCCTTGATATAGCTAATGATGAAATCTACAAACATGCAAAATCTCAATATGAAATTATGAGTATTTTAGGCTACACAAAAATGACAAATGCGTGGATCTGAGAATAGTGAATAGTACATATTTTAAAACTAAAAAAAACTTGTCAGATTTGTCATTTTCCCGCGGGCCATGAGCTAGAGATGCGCTGGAGCGCGAGGCGCGCCGGGCATGAGCTGCATGTGCGACCCCTGCCTTGGATCTTTTTGCACCGCGCGCGCCACTGGAGGCCGCAGAAAAAAAGCAGATCGTAATTCCTGAAAGGGTGCGCTTTTTCTAATAAAATCGTTTTTGTGTAGTCTACAATACGAAGAATTTTACATTGAGATTTTACACATTTGTAGATTTCATCATTGTCTACATCTAAGATTTTTTTGCAGATTTTTTTAAAACATTAAACTATGATTTTCGAATTAAAATAAAGTGCTATATGTAGCTTGGACTCCGTTTGCAGTTTTCGCCTACTTGCATCTCTAACTACCACGACTACCGGTAGGCACGAGCTTCTATTACCAAGTTTTAAAACCTGAAGAATTTTCCTCGTCATAAAAGAGTATGAAATTTATAATCGAGCGATATGCTTGATGAGCAACCCAAACCAATAAACAAAAGAGCATGAAATTTATACATCCGTTGTTTAAACCAAGCCCTGAAGTACTTGGAGTGGCAAAGCGAAACGAATTCAACTTGGGATCCCATCCATAAGAAGCGTCCAGTATCACCACACGGACGAAACGAATCTAAGATCGGTACAGCACAAAAATGTTAGACAGTTGAGATTGTGTAGCATAGTTTGTTAGGCCATGCACTATGTGTGTTCGGTTCAATGAAAAATGTGTCAGGTATTGAGTTCGCTTCAATTTTCTGCTATGTAGATTCGCTTTTGTTTGAGCCCACACTGACAACATGCATGCACCTTTTTCTGCATGTAGAATAGCATCTTTCTCCTATCTCCTATGTGACATATGGGACGGGTCTTGCTAATTCTGACACAAGTTTGCTATGAGCCGAACCAATATATTGGTTCGCTTGTTTTTTCTGACGCATTGAACCGATGCTCCACTATGTCTTGAACCGATTCAAAGACCTCTATGGTTCGCTTTTGCACTACATAGTGCATGGTCTTAGTATCTAGCTAGAAATAGATATGAGGTTGTTGTATAGGATATGATCGCCAGTTGTAGATGCAATCTATACGGTTGTTTGCTGGACCCTTGTACACCTCATTGGAATATAAATACATGCGGTAGATGAGCCCGAGGGCCATCTCGCCTTCTCCAATATTTCTGTTAGTTTATATGGTATCAGAGTCCGTACGGCAAATGTCTTCCTCTTCCTCTACCAACACCATGGCGCCCTCCGTCACCGCCGCGGTCACCGTCAAGCTGAGCAACTCCAACTTCATGCTGTGGCAATCGCAGATGCTCACCCACCTGCGGACGCACAACCTGCTCAGCTACATCGACGGGTCCATCGAGGCACCGGCAAAACCATCTTCACCACCACTGATGCTGGCCGTGCTGAGGTTGTCAACCCTAAGTATGCAACCTGGTACATCCGTGACCAGACCGTGCTGAGCGGTTTCTTCTCCACGGTGATGGAGGAGATCCTCGCGCACATCATGAACGCGCCCACAGCATGCACTGCTTGGCAGATCCTGCAGCGCATGTTCTCTTCATGGTCGCGTGCGCAGATCATCCAGATCCGATCGCATCTCACCTCGGCCAAGAAGAAAGGAGTCTCTGCTGCGGATTACTTCCGCAACATGAAGATGCTGGTGGACACTCTCGCCGCGATCGTCCAGCCCCCGCAAGAGGAGGAGGTGATCTCCTACATCCTCGCCGGGCTCGGCCCCAACTACGACTCCCTCGTCACCTCGCTCCGCGTCAAGGATGATCTGACGCTTGATGAGATCTACTCTCACCTGCTGGCGTATGAGCATCGCCACGAGATCCAAGACGACGAGTACACCATCGACGGCGGCTCCTCTGCCAACTTCACCAGCCGCAACCAGGGTAGTGGCAATGGAGGTCACCCTGGAGGTCGCGGCAATGGAGGACGCGGTGGTGGCAACAGCGGCAACGACGGCAATAGAGGCCGTGGTGGCGGCAATGGCGGCCGTGGTGGCGGCGGCAATGGCGGCAGCAACCATGGCAATGGAGGCCGTGGCAACGGAGGCCGCAGCCAAGGGTGCGGTGGCCACTCTGGTGGCACTGGTGGATTGCGCCCGGTCTGCCAAATATGCAACATGGTTGGGCACATTGCCCTTTGCTGGTACAGCCGCTTCGACCACGCTTATGGTGGCGAGGAGGAGCACTACTTTGCCAACCATGCCTCCACCTCCTACCAGATGGATCCCTCCTGGTACATGAACTCGGGAGCGACCGACCACATCACCGGAGACCTAGAGCGTCTCCACATGCGTGATGGCTCGGGAGCGACCGATCACATCACCGGAGACCTAGAGCGTCTCCGCATGCGTGATGGCTACAATGGCAATGATCGCGTGCAGGTCGGCAATGGGACAGGTTTGCACATTACCCATACTGGTCAAAGTTTAACACTGTTGCCAATCCTCTTGTCCTTAAAAATGTCATTCGAGTTCCCCAAATCTCCAAAAATCTTCTGTCAGTTCATCAACTTGCCAAAGATAACGGTGTACTCATAGTGTTTTATCCTCACTATTTTCTTATCAAGGATCTGGAGACGGGGGGACCTCTGCTTCGAGGCAGGTGTAAGGGAGGAATTTATCCCATCGATTCATAAAAAATAAGCGCCCTCAAGTGTGCCATGTTCACCGCTAGGATCAGCAAAGTGCAATGGCATCGGCGCCTAGGACATCCATCATCTCAAGTAGTGCAATCCATTTTACGGTTGAACAACTTATCGTTTGTAATAATGAGCATGCAAATGTTTGCAACTTGCTAAGAGCCATCAGCTCCCTTGTTTGATTTCTAGACATATTTCAACTTCTCCACTTGAACTTATCTATACTGATGTTTGATGTCCTGCCGTTACTTATGTTGGAGGTTTTAAATACTATGTGAGTTTTATCGATGATTTTAGTAAATTTTCCTGGGTTTATCTCCTCCACACTAAATCTGAAGTTGAGGATACTTTTCTCAAATTTCAGAAACATGTTGAACTCCTTCTTAATCACAAAATCAAAGGGGTACAATCTGATTGGGGTGGGGAATATCGTTGTCTTCACAAGTACTTTGATTCCACTGGAATTTCTCACACCATTTCATGTCCTCACACCCACCAACAGAATGGATCCGCTGAGCGGAAACACAGGCACATCGTTGAAACGGGACATTCCCTCTTAGCACAATCCTCTATGCCTCTTAAGTTTTGGGATGAAGCATTTTGCACGACCACTTACCTTATAAACCGTCTACACACGCGAGTTATTGATAATGCCACTCCTCTCGAGCGTCCTAGGTGGCAAGGCTAAACCAAACTACCATATGCTTAAATCCTTTGGTTGCGCGTGTTGGCCCCTTCTCCATCCCTACAATGCTCAAAAAATCTCTTTCAGATCCAAGGAGTGTGTTTTCATTGGTTATAGTGGTCATCACAAAGGGTATACGTGCCTTGATATAGCAACGGGCCAGGTTTATATTTCACGGGATGTCATCTTTGACGAACAATCCTTTCCATTTTCTCGGCTTGATTCCTCCCAAAATTCCCCATCTTACACATATGAGTCCCTTCTTGATCTTGGCAATATTGTTTCTTGTACTAATGATCGTATTGATGTGCAAAACCCCGTTGTTTTTCCTCATTCAGGATCTCCGGCAGCCGGTGTCCCTGGTGATCACATCGATCACGTACCCCAGCCTCCCCATGCTGGGCCGTCTGCGGACAGTGATGCGGCCCATGTAGGGTCGGATTCAAGCACGCCGAACACCTCGGCCCATGAGGCTGCTTCTCCCTCGTCCTCGCCTGCACCGAGCTCCTTGTCATCATCCACCTCCTCTCAGGTGGTGATTGTTCCACCTGCACCTCATCGTGAGCATCGGATGCAAACATGTCTTCGTGCTGGTAAAACCTTGCCCATACAGAGAACAAATGGCAGGGTCACCTATTATGTTGCTCGTGTGGTGGACGGCGAGCCTTCGTCAGTTCGTGCTGCTCTGCAGACTCCGGCGTGGAAGGCTGCCATGGATGTAGAATATTCGGCATTACAACGCAATCAAACCTAGCGCTTCGTACTTGTCAGGCACGGCCTCAACATCATTGATAGTTGATACGTCCAAAACATATCTACTTTCCTGATCACTTTTGCTGTTGTTTGCCCTCTATCTTGTGTGTTTTGAATGCAACTAACGCGGACTGATGTTGTTTTCAGCAGAATTGCTCTAGTGTCTCGTTTTTGTGCAGAAATTCAACTTTCACGAAAATTCCTGGAAAATATCGCAGAATCCATATTTCACCCGAAGACTCACGGAGCCAGAAGACGAGACGGAGGGGGGGGGCACGAGGGGCCCACACCTGCCCTAGGCGCGGGCCAGGCTTCAATACAAGAAAAGTTCTGATAGACAACGTCCCAAAATCGTCCACTAAGGGGTATTTTTCGTCGCCTATGGGCCTAACCCGACGATATGGGTTGTTGTCGAAACTGCGTCGGCAAAGTCCAACGACGATTTTTTCGGTCCGTCGCGCTTGGGCGCCCGCCACGGAAAATCGGACCGTTGCCCAAGTGTTTCCGGGAGCCCGTTGACTGCGACGTCATGCAAGCGACACGTGACGCCGTTGGCGAGTTAACGGCGTTTTGCTGAAACCCCGTGGTAGATGGTAGGCCCCACGAGGCCTGCCACGTCTTAAGCGGGCGGGCCAGATGACATAGTTTGACCGGTCAACTATATAGCTGGGCTGGTCCATTAGTTACGTGGGCCGGGCCTAACCTCTAATGTTGACTGGTCAAAACTTAAATGGGCCGGCCCATTTAACATGTGGGGTCCACCTTACAGCAACTGGGCCGGCCCAAGAAGCAAAGTGGGTCGGGCCAAAAACACAGGTGGGTCCCACATTCCTGTTAAAAGGCCGACACATTTAGTGTGTGGGGTCCACCATATAGCAAGTGGGCCGGCCCAACAAGCTAGTGGGCCGGGCCAAAACCACAGGTGGGTCCCACTTTCCAGTTATAGGGTCGGCCCATTTAGTATGTGGGGTCCACCATATAGCAAGTGGGCCGGCCCAACAAGATAGTGGGCCGGGCCAAAAACACAGGTGGGTCCCACCTTCTGTTAAAGGGCCGGCCCATTTAGTATGTGGGGTCCAATGTATATGCTTCTATTCTTGTAGACGGTGTTGGGCCTCCAAGCAGAGGTTTGTAGAACAGCGCAAGTTTCCTTAAGTGGATCACCCAAGGTTTATCGAACTCGGGGAGGAAGAGGTCAAAGATATCCCTCTCATGCAACCCCTGCAACCACAAAGCAAGAAGTCTCTTGTGTCCCCAACACACCTAATAGGTGTACTAGTTCGCGAAGAGATAGTGAAATACAAGTGGTATGAATGAATATGAGCAGTAGTACGGCGCCAGAAAAGTGCTTGCTGCGTGCAGTTGATGGTAGTAATATTGCGGGAAAACATGCGATAATGCAGTAGCACATAAAACATAACAAGCACGATACGTATTTAGGAACAGAGCCTAGGGATTAGACTTTCACTAGTGGACACTCTCAACATTGATCACATAACAGAATAGATAAATGCATACTCTACACTCTCTTGTTGGATGATGAACACATTGCGTAGGATTACACGAACCCTCAATGCGGAGTTAACAAGCTCCACAATTCAATGTTCATATTTAAATAACCTTAGAGTGCATGAAAGATCGAAACGACTAAACCAAGTACTAACATAGCATGCACACTGTCACCTTCATGCTTATGTAGGAGGAATAATACACATCAATACTATCATAGCAATAGTTAACTTCGCAATCTACAAGAGATCATGATCATAGCATAAACCAAGTACTAACACGAGTGCACACACTGTCACCATTACACCGTGTAGGAGGAATAAAACTACTTTAATAACATTGCTAGAGTAGCACATAGATAAATTGTGATACAGAACACATTGCAATCATAAAGAGATATAAATAAGCACTTCACTATGCCATTCATAACAGTGAATAAGTATTCTGTGAAATATAGCCTAAGAGACCCACACGGTGCACACACTGTCACCTTTACACACGTGGGACAAGGAGTCTCCGGAGATCACATAAGTAAAACCCACTTGACTAGCATAATGACATCTAGATTACAAGCATCATCATATGAATCTCAATCATGTAAGGCAGCTCATGAGATTATTGTATTGAAGTACATAGGAGAGAGATGAACCACATAGCTACCGGTACAGGAGCCTCGATGGAGAACTACTCCCTCCTCATGGGAGCAGGCGGTGATGAAGATGGCGGTGGAGATGGCAGCGGTGTCGATGGAGGAGCCTTCCGGGGGCACTTCCCCGTCCGGCGGTGGGGCAGAGACTCCTGTCCCCCAGATCTTGGCTTCGCGATGGCGGCGGCTCTGGATGGTTTCTGTGGGTTTCGTCCTCCGTCATAGGGTTTTCGCGACGGAGGGTTTAAATAGGCGAAGAGGCGGTGCAGGAGGGTCGAAGGGGTGCCCACACCATAGGGCGGCGGCCGGGGCCCGGCCGCGCCACCTATCATCGGGGCCCACGGGGCCCCTCTGGCGGCTCTCGGGTGTTTGGATGCTTCGGGCAAAATAGGAACCTGGGCGTTGATTTCGTCCAATTCGAGAATATTTCGTTACTAGGATTTCGAAACCAAAAACAGCAGAAAACTCGGCACTTTGGCATCTTGTTAATAGGTTAGTTCCGAAAATGCACGAATATGACATAAAGTGTGCATAAAACATGTAGGTATCATCAATAAAGTAGCATGGAACATAAGAAATTATCGATACGTTGGAGACGTATCAGCATCCCCAAGCTTAGTTCTGCTCGTCCCGAGCAGGTAAAACGATAACAAAGATAATTTCTGAAGTGACATGCCATCATAATCTTGATCATACTATTTGTAAACATATGTAATGAATGCAGCGATCAAAACAATGGTAATGACATGAGTAAACAAATGAATCATAAAGCAAAGACTTTTCATGAATAGTACTTCAAGACAAGCATCAATAAGTCTTGCATAAGAGTTAACTCATAAAGCAATAAATCAAAGTAAAGGTGTTGAAGCAACACAAAGGAAGATTAAGTTTCAGCGGTTGCTTTCAACTTATAACATGTATATCTCATGGATATTGTCAACATAAAGTAATATAACAAGTGCAATATGCAAGTATGTAGGAATCAATGCACAGTTCACACAAGTGTTTGCTTCTTAAGGTGGAAGGAGATAGGTAACTGACTCAACAATAAAAGTAAAAGAATGGTCCTTCAAAGAGGAAAGCATCGATTGCTGTATTTGTGCTAGAGCTTTTATTTTAAAAACATGAAACAATTTTGTCAACGGTAGTAATAAAGCATATGAGTTATGTAAATTATATCTTACAAGTTGCAAGCCTCATGCATAGTATACTAATAGTGCCCGCACCTTGTCCTACTTAGCTTGGACTACCGGATCTTTGCATGCCATGTTTCAACCAAGTGTCACAAAGGGGTACCTCCATGCCGCCTGTACAAAGTCTAAGGAGAATGCTCGTATTTTGGATTTCTCGCTTTTGATTATTCTCAACTTAGACATCCATACGGGACAACATGGACAACAGATAATGGACTCCTCTTTAATGCATAAGCATGTAGCAACAATTATTATTCTCATATGAGATTGAGGATATATGTCCAAACTGAAACTTCCACCATGATTCATGGCTTTAGTTAGCGGCCCAATGTTCTTCTCTAACAATTTTGCATGCTCCAACCACTAAGGTGATAGATCCTTCAGACAAGACGGACATGCATAGCAACTCACATGATATTCAATAAAGAGTAATTGATGGCGTTCCCCAGAAGCATGGTTATCGCACAACAAGCAACTTAATAAGAGATAAAGTGCATAAGTACATATTCAATACTACGATAGTTTTTAAGGCTATTTTGTCCCATGAGCTATATATTGCAAAGGTAAATGATGGAATTTTAAAGGTAGCACTCAAGCAATTTACTTTGGAATGGCGGAGAAATACCATGTAGTAGGTAGGTATGGTGGACACAAATGGCATAGTGGTTGGCTCAAGGATTTTGGATGCATGAGAAGTATTCCCTCTCGATACAAGGTTTAGGCTAGCAAGGTTATTTGAAGCAAACTCAAGGATGAACCGGTGCAGCAAAACTCACATAAAAGACATATTGTAAACATTATAAGACTCTACACCGTCTTCCTTGTTGTTCAAACTCTTTACTAAAAATTATCTAGACCTTAGAGAGACCAATTATGCAAACCAAATTTTAGCAAGCTCTATGTATTCCTTCATTAATAGGTGCAAAGTATATGATGCAAGAGCTTAAACATGAGCACAACAATTGCCAAGTATCACATTATCCAAGACATTTTACCAATTACTACATGTAGCATTTTTCCAATTCCAACCATATAACAATATAACGAAGAGGAAACTTCGCCATGAATATTATGAGCTAAGAACACATGTGTTCATACGAACCAGCGGAGCGTGTCTCTCTCCCACACAAGGATGAACTTATTCAGAGAACTAAGATAACTAAACAAAAATAAAAGCACACACAGACGCTCCAAGTAAAGTACATAAGATGTGACCGAATAAAAATATAGTTTCAAGAGAAGGAACCTGATACTTTGTCGATGAAGAAGGGGATGCCTTGGGCATCCCCAAGCTTAGACGCTTGAGTCTTCTTAGAATATGCAGGGGTGAACCACGGGGGCATCCCCAAGCTTAGAGCTTTCACTCCTCTTGATCATAGTATATCACACTCCTCTCTTGACCCTTGAAAACTTCCTTCACACCAAACTTCAAGCAAACTCATTAGAGGGTTAGTGCATAATCAAAAATTCACATGTTCAGAGGTGACACAATCATTCTTAACACTTCTGGACATTGCACAAAACTTCTGAAAGTTAATGGAACAAAGAAACTCATTCAACTTAACAAAAGCGGCAATGCGAAATAAAAGGCAGAATCTGTCAAAAACAGAACAGTCCGTAAAGACGAATTTTAAAATGGCACCAGACTTGCTCAAACGGAAAAACTCAAAACTAATGAAAGTTGCGTACATATCTGAGGATCACGCTCGTAAATTGGCAGATTTTTTCGAAATTTCTACAGAGACTTAGGCCCAGATTCGTGACAGACAGCAATGCTGTTTCTGCGCAGCGATCCCAAATATAACATCAACTTTAACATAGAAACTTTACTTGGCACAAAAACATGATAAGGAGAGGTTGCTACAGTATTAAACAACTTCCAAGCCACAAATATAAAACAAAGTACTGTAGTAAAAAAACACATGGGTTATCTCCCAAGAAGTTCTTTCTTTATAGCCATTAAGATGGGCTCAGCAGTTTTAATGATGCACTCGTAAGAAATAAGAGTTGAAGCAAAAGAGAGCATCAAGAGGCAAATTCAAAACACATTTAAGTCTAACATGCTTCCTATGCATAGGAATCTTGTAAATAAACAAGTTCATGAAGAGCAAAGTAACAAGCATAGGAAGATAAAACAAGTGTAGCTTCAAAAATTTCAGCACATAGAGAGGTGTTTTAGTAACATGAAAATTTTTACAACCATATTTTCCTCTCTCATAATAACTTTCAGTAGCAACATGAGCAAACTCAACAATATAACTATCACATAAAGCATTCTTATCATGAGTCTCATGCATAAAATTATTACTCTCCACATAGGCATAATCAATTTTATTAGTTGTAGTGGGAGCAAATTCAACAAAGTAGCTATCATTATTATTCTCATCATAAATTATAGGAGGCATAGTATCATCAAAGTAAATTTTCTCCTCAATGCTTGGGGGACTAAAAATATCATGCTCATCAAAGCCAGCTTCCCCAAGCTTAGAATTTTCCATAGCATTAGCAACAATAGTGTTCAAAGCATTCATATTAATATGTTCCATGGGTTTTTTAATTTTCGCATCAAACCATCCATGTCTTAAATCAGGAAATAGAATAAGAAGCTCATTGTTGTCCATTATGCCTAACTAGTGTAAACAAGAAACCAAATGTCGCAATTGCAGAGTCTAAAGGAAATAGCTTCGAGCACACACACAATGGTGCCAGAAAAGTACTGTTACCTGGAACCGAAGTATGAGTGCCTTTTACCTTTCCTCCCCGGCAACGGCGCGAGAAAAGTGCTTGATGTCTACGGGTGCTTCTATTCTTGTAGACAGTGTTGGGCCTCCAAGAGCAGAGGTTTGTAGAACAGCAGCAAGTTTCCCTTAAGTGGATCACCCAAGGTTTATCGAACTCAGGGAGGAAGAGGTCAAAGATATCCCTCTCATGCAACCCTGCAACCACAAAGCAAGAAGTCTCTTGTGTCCCCAACACACCTAATAGGTGTACTAGTTCGGCGAAGAGATAGTGAAATACAAGTGGTATGAATGAATATGAGCAGTAGTACGGCCAGAAAAGTGCTTGCTGGCATGCAGTTGATGGTAGTAATGTTGCGGGAAGTAAACATGCGTAGTAACGCAGCAGTAGTTGATAAAACAGTAACAAGCGCGATAGCGATTTAGGAACAAGGCCTAGGGATTAGACTTTCACTAGTGGACACTCTCAACATTGATCACATAACAGAATAGATAAATGCATACTCTACACTCTCTTGTTGGATGATGAACACATTGCGTAGGATTACACAAACCCTCAATGCCGGAGTTAACAAGCTCCACAATTCAATGTTCATATTTAAATAACCTTAGAGTGCATGAAAGATCGAAACGACTAAACCAAGTACTAACATAGCATGCACACTGTCACCTTCATGCTTATGTAGGAGGAATAATACACATCAATACTATCATAGCAATAGTTAACTTCGCAATCTACAAGAGATCATGATCATAGCATAAACCAAGTACTAACACGGATGCACACACTATCACCATTACACCGTGTAGGAGGAATAAAACTACTTTAATAACATTGCTAGAGTAGCACATAGATAAATTGTGATACAAAACACATTGGAATCATAAAGAGATATAAATAAGCACTTCACTATGCCATTCATAACAGTGAATAAGTATTCTGTGAAATATAGCCTAAGAGACCCACACGGTGCACACACTGTCACCTTTACACACGTGGGACAAGGAGTCTCCGGAGATCACATAAGTAAAACCCACTTGACTAGCATAATGACATCTAGATTACAAGCATCATCATATGAATCTCAATCATGTAAGGCAGCTCATGAGATTATTGTATTGAAGTACATAGGAGAGAGATGAACCACATAGCTACGGTACAGCCCCGAGCCTCGATGGAGAACTACTCCCTCCTCATGGGAGCAGCAGCGGTGATGAAGATGGCGGTGGAGATGGCAGCGGTGTCGATGGAGGAGCCTTGGGGGCACTTCCCCGTCCGGCAGTGCGGAACAGAGACTCCTGTCCCCGGATCTTGGCTTCGCGATGGCGGCGGCTGGATGGTTTCGTGGGTTTCGTCCTCCGTCATAGGGTTTCGCGACGGAGGCTTTAAATAGGCGAAGAGGCGGTGCGGGAGGGTCGAAGGGTGCCCACACCATAGGCGGCGCGGCCGGGGCCGGCCGCGCCACCTATCATCTGGGGCCCACAGGGCCCCCTCGACTCTCGGGTGTTGGATGCTTAGGGCAAAATAGGAACACAGGCGTTGATTTCGTCCAATTCCGAGAATATTTCGTTACTAGGGTTTTGAAACCAAAAACAAAAAACAGGAACTGGCACTTTGGCATCTTGTTAATAGGTTAGTTCCAGAAAATGCACGAATATGACATAAAGTGTGCATAAAAACATGTAGGTATCATCAATAAAGTAGCATGGAACATAAGAAATTATCGATACGTTGGAGACGTATTATCCACCATATAGCAAGTGGGCTGGCCCACCAAGATAGTGGGCCGGGCCAAAAACACAGGTGGGTCCCACATTCCTGTTAATGGGCCGGCCCATTTGGTATGTGGGGTCCACCATATAGAAAGTGGGCCGGCCCAACAAGATAGTGGGCCGGGCCAAAACACAGGTGGGTCCCACCTTCCTATTAAAGGGCCGGCCCATTTACCATGTGGGACCACCATATAGCAAGTGGGCTGGCCCAACAAGATAGTGGGCCGCCCAATAAGCATGTGGAGCCCATTATCGTGTAACCGGGCCGGCCTACTAAAGAAGTGGGCCGGCCCAAAATGAAAGTGGGTCCCACACTACTGTAAGTGGGCCGGCCCAATCTGTTGTAGGGCCCTACTTGTTTGACTAGTCAACTTGCATTAAATTTCATGAGCCTAAAATCTGATTTCAATGATACACACAATTACATACACAAATAAAACAAATAGGAAAATTACAAGGCAATTAATGTGCCCAAATAAAAAAATTACATAGAATCATTGAGGACTTCTATTAGCATCATCAATAACACGTTGACATTTGGCAATCGCCTTGATTGAATCTTGTGTACTCTTTGTCAACATATCAGCTACAGATCTTAAAGCAGCAATACCATGTCTTTTATAAAGTACAGCCTTGAGATATTTACTGTTTGATGAAAGAAATGGTCTAGGTTGACGGCTATGAGAAGATGCATCAGAAGAAAGATCAGAACTTTTTGTGGGCCTCACTTCTAATGAAGATTGCTTCATCACAACTGCATTCTGATAATAATGCAAAAAGAGTTAAACGATGAACTATGCAAACATTTATTATGCAATGTAGATATAAGATAATAACAAGTTGCATAAATAAGACATGTATGGAACTTGTACTAAGCACAAACTTACATCATAATGTTGCACAGGGTCGCTACAGATCCTTTTTTGGCGACTATCTTCTAATGATGACTGCTTCATTAAAACTGCATTCTGGTAACATTGTAAACATAGTTACAACAATTAACTATTCAAACATGTATTACGCAATGTAGAGATCAGATAACAGCATGTAGCAGAAATAAGCACAAGATAAGGTAAGATGCATGTACTAAGCACATACTGGCTCACTGCAGGTCCTTCTCTTGCGTGCACTAGTCGTGGTCAACATGCCTATCATTTTAGGTTCAGCCATCAAGTGAAATGCTAATCCTCCTGCTCCATTGTCCTTAATCTGTGTTTAGATATCACATTTAAGACCAAGTCAGCTGGTTTCAAATAACAAAAAACTTGAGCTGCCAAATGAATAAGCCAATATTTACCAGATATCAGATTAAAACCAACTAGATGTTGCTTTGCATGAGATACGAATTTCAGACATTCAGATTTAGAGTAGGGTAATGCCAAGGTTTTACACATAAAGTAAACTGGCATTAAGAATGACCAAATGTCAGGTTCAAATCACCTTCGCAGTTTCTCCAAGACAAGCATATCAAATAGGCAGAAACATAGTAAAGCATGAATGGCATTGCTATGGCAGGGTTCCAAGTGTTAATCTCTTGCATAAGGAACAATGCATATAGGTTATAGATAATAACGGAAGTAAACTGCCAAAATTACCAACCAAGAACTCAGATTCCAACCTTCCCTAGCGTCCCCGCTGTTAATGTTGGATGTTCTAATAAGTGGTTCGCATGATCAATCCCTAGGAAAAATAACATTGACAAGTCAGTCTACGATAATACAAAGACCAGACATGCACGCAGCAATAACTATATAAGCTAAAGACGAGGTATAAGAGCAAGCAGATTGGAAATGCACATAGCATGATTATAAAAGCAGTGTGAGAATAGCAGACACGAGAAAACAGCTAGCGGTGAGCTAATGACGTGGTATAAGAACAAGCAGATTGGAAATGCCCATAGCATGACTATAAAAGCAGTGCGACAATAGCATGCAGTACAAAAACAGTTGGCAGCAAATGAATGGGTACAAGGCTATAAATATGTGGATGCACACAGGTGTCAGTAGAATGAACAGGATGGTAGCGACCGGATAATGCTTTTGTACTGTACAATATTTAAACAAACTTCATGCGAAGCAACACATCAAGAAAGTTAACGGCATATGAGATCTGCAAATAACTACACAAAACATGGCTAAAGAAACACCGCGATCTAACGGGCCAGCGTACTAACCAAGCTGCGGCGGGGTGGACGGGGGCGGCAACTTGCATTCCAGCGGCGGCGAACGCGGGAGACGATGAATCGACCCTGTTTCAGTAGAAGCGGGCGTTAGTGAAGCAGATCTGGTTGGCTGGCAAGGTATTCGGTGAAGTTGATACAGCCGCTGCGGCGAGGTAGTCGGTGGCGAGGTCGGCGGTGAAGCAGATCCGTCGGTGGCGAGGTCGGCGGTGAAGCAGATCCGTCGGTGACGAGGGCGGCGGGGGAGCGGATCAGGTGGGTGGACAGCCAACACGATCAAGGCTACGCTGTGGAGGAGTATGCCGGCGGCGAAGCAGATCTAGTACTGTAGAGAGTCAGAGCTTTGGCGTGTGAGAGTATTTTTGAGCTAATGGGGCGAATGGTTGGTGGGTGGGTGTGGGCCTGTGGGGAGGGTTCGGGATCTAGGCAAGATATTTCATTGTTACCGAATGAGCCCTCCATGGTCGGTGGGTTGTAGCTTCCGGACCAGGGTTAAAAGGGTAAAACTGGTCACGGGATTTTCGAATGGATGCGGCGGGATGATTTGGCGCGCGGCCGAAATTTTCAGTTTCAAGCTACGAGCAGAACGACAAAAATAATGTTCTTCCCCAGGGAGCTCTCATTTCTTCCTCTTCTCTTTCTCTCTCGAGTCTCTCCCACTCCCTCCAACGTATCGATAATTTCTTATGTTCCATGCTACATTATTGATGATATCTACATGTTTTATGCACATTATATGTCGTATTCTTTTCTGGAACTAACCTATTAACAAGATGCCGAAGAGCCAGTTCTGTTTTCTTGTTTTTGGTTTCAGAAATCCTAGTAAGGAAATATTCGGAATTGGACGAAATCAACGCCCAGGTTCCTATTTTGCCCGGAAGCATCAGAACACCGAGAGCCGTCAGAGAGGGGCCACGTGGGGCCCACACATGGTGGCGGCGCGGCCAAGCCTGGCCGCGCCGCCTAGTGTCTGGTCCCACTAGACCCCCTCCGAGGCTGCCCTTTCGCCTACTTAAAGCCTCGTCGCGAAACCCCCAGTCCGAGAGCCACGATACGGAAAACCTTCCCGAGACGCCGCCGCCGCAATCCCATCTCGGGGATTCGGAGATCGCCTCCGGCACCCTGCCGGAGGGGATTCATCTCGGAGGACTCTTCATCGCCATGATCGCCTCGGAGTGATGAGTGAGTAGTTCACCCCTGGACTATGGGTCCATAGCAGTAGCTAGATGGTCGTCTTCTCCTTATGTGCTTCATTGTTGGATCTTGTGAGCTGCCTAACATGATCAAGATCATCTATCTGTAATACTATATGTTGTGTTTGTCGGGATCCGATGGATAGAGAATACTATGTTATGGTGATTATCAATCTATTACTTATGTGTTGTTTATGATCTTGCATGCTCTCCGTTATTAGTAGAGGCTCTGGCCAAGTTTTTGCTCTTAACTCCAAGAGGGAGTATTTATGCTCGATAGTGGGTTCATGCCTTCATTGACACCTGGGACAGTGACAGAAAGTTCTAAGGTTGTGATGTGCTGTTGCCACTAGGGATAAAACATTGATTCTATGTCTAAGGATGTAGTTGTCGATTACATTACGCACCATACTTAATGCAATTGTCTGTTGCTTTGCAACTTAATACTGAAAGGGGTTCGGATGATAACCTGAAGGTGGACTTTTTAGGCATAGATGCAGTTGGATGGCGGTCTATGTACTTTGTCGTAATGCCCAATTAAATCTCACTATATTTATCATATCATGTATATGCATTGTTATGCCCTTCTCTATTTTGTCAATTGCCCGACTGTAATTTGTTCACCCAACATGCTTTTATCTTATGGGAGAGACACCTCTAGTGAACTGTGGACCCCGGTCCTATTCTTTACATCGCATACAATCTACTGCAATTGTTCTTTACTGTTTTCTTGCAAACAATCATCTTCCACACAATACGGTTAATCCTTTGTTACAGCAAGCCGGTGAGATTGACAACCTCACTGTTTCGTTGGGGCAAAGTATTTTGGTTGTGTTGTGCAGGTTCCACGTTGGCGCTGGAATCCCTGGTGTTGCGCCGCACTACATTTCGCCACCATCAACCTACGTGCTTCTTGGCTCCTACTGGTTCGATAAACCTTGGTTTCATACTGAGGGAAACTTGCTTCTATACGCATCATACCTTCCACTTGGGGTTCCCAACGGACGTGTGCATCTACGCGTATCAAGCAAATTTCTGGCGCCGTTGCCGGGGAGATCAAGACACGCTGCAAGGGGAGTCTCCACTTCCCAATCTCTTTACTTTGTTTTTGTCTTGCTTTATTTTATTTACTACTTTGTTTGCTGCACCTAAACAAAACACAAAAAAATTAGTTGCTAGTTTTACTTTATTTACTGTCTTGCTCTCCATATCAAATACACAAAAAATTAGTTACTTGCATTTACTTTATCTAGTTTGCTTTATTTACTGTTGCTAAAATGAATACCCCTGAAAATACTAAGTTGTGTGACTTCACAAATACAAATAATAATGATTTCCTATGCACACCTATTGCTCCACCTGCTACTACAGCAGAATTCTTTGAAATTAAACCTGCTTTACTAAACCTTGTTATGAGAGATCAATTTTCTGGTGTTAGTTCTGATGATGCTGCTGCCCATCTTAATAATTTTGTTGAACTTTGTGAAATGCAAAAGTATAAGGATGTAGATGGTGATATTATTAAATTGAAAGTGTTTCCTTTCTCATTAAGAGGAAGAGCTAAAGATTGGTTGCTATCTTTGCCTAAGAATAGTATTGATTCATGGACTAAGTGTAAAGATGCTTTTATTGGTAGATATTATCCTCCCGCTAAAATTATATCTTTGAGAAGTAGCATAATGAATTTTAAGCAATTAGATACTGAACATGTTGCTCAAGCATGGGAGAGAATGAAAACTTTGGTAAAGAATTGCCCAACCCATGGACTGACTACTTGGATGATCATCCAAACCTTCTATGCAGGACTAAATTTTTCTTCGCGGAATTTATTGGATTCAGCTACTGGAGGTACCTTTATGTCCATCACTTTGGGGGCGGCTACAAAGCTTCTTGATGATATGATGATAAATTACTCTGAATGGCACACGGAAAGAGCTCCACAAGGTAAGAAGGTAAATTCTGTTGAAGAAACCTCTTCCTTGAGTGATAAGATTGATGTGATTATGTCTATGCTTGTGAATGGTAGATCTAATGTTGATCCTAATAATGTTCCTTTAGCTTCATTGGTTGCTCAAGAAGAAAATGTTGATGTGAATTTCATTAAAAATAATAATTTCAACAACAATGCTTATAGGAACAATTCTGGTAATAACTATAGGCCATATCCTTCTGCTCATGGTAATGGTTATGGTAATTCTTATGGGAATTCTTACAACAATAATAGGAGTGTACCCTCTGGTCTTGAAGCCATGCTTAAAGAATTTATTAGTACACAAACTGCTTTTAACAAATCTGTTGAGGAAAAGCTTGATAAAATTGATATTATTGCTTCTAGAGTTGATAGACTTGCCTCTGATGTTAATCTTTTAAAATTGAAAGTTATGCCTAATAATGATATTGATAATAAGATTACTACTACAGCAAATGCCATCCAAGTTAGAATTAATGAGAATATAAGATTAATGGCTGAATTGCGTGCTAGGTGGGATAGAGAAGAAAATGAAAAACTAGCTAAAGAGAATAATGTAGCTAAAGTTTGGACTATTACCACCATTAGTAATGATAATGATTCACATGTTGCTGCACCTCCTACTATCAATGGTAAAATAATTGGTGTTGGCAATGTTTCTACTCCTAGTGCAAAGCGTACTGCCTGAAATTGCTAAAACTGCTGAAACTGCTTGTGATAAAACTGCTGAAATTTTTCCCAACCTTGGGGACAATGATCCCATTGCTTTAGCTCATAATGATTTAGACTTTTATGATTGCCACATCTCTGAAGTTATAAAGTTCTTACAAAAACTTGCTAAAAGTCCTAATGCTAGTGCTATAAATTTAGCCTTTACAAAACATATTACAAATGCTCTCATAAAAGCTAGAGAAGAGAAACTAAAACTTGAAACTTCTATTCCTAGAAAGTTAGAAGATGGTTGGGAGCCCATCATTAAAATGAAATTCAATGACTTTGAATGTAATGCTTTATGTGATCTTGGTGCAAGTATTTCTGTTATGCCTAAAAAGATTTATGATATGCTTGACTTGCCACCATTGAAGAATTGTTATTTGGATGTTAATCTTGCCGATAATGTTAAAAAGAAACCTTTGGGGAGGATTGATAATGTGCGCATTACGGTTAACAATAACCTTGTCCCCGTTGATTTTGTTGTCTTGGATATCGAATGCAATGCATCTTGTCCTATTGTGTTGGGAAGACCTTTTCTTCGAACCGTTGGTGCTGTTATTGATATGAGGGAAGGTAATATTAAATATCAATTTCCTCTCAAGAAAGGTATGGAACACTTCCCTAGAAAGAGAATGAAGTTGCCTTTTGATTCTATTATTAGAACAAGTTATGATGTTGATGCTTCTACTCTTGATGTTACTTGATTTACACTTTCTGCGCCTAGCTGAAAGGCGTTAAAGAAAAGCGCTTATGGGAGACAACCCATGTTTTTACTACAGTACTTTGTTTTATATTTGAGTCTTGGAAGTTGTTTACTACTGTAGCAACCTCTCCTTATCATGTTTTTGTGCCAAGTAAAGTTTCTATGTTAAAGTTGATGTTATATTTGGGATCGCTGCGCAGAAACAGCATTGCTGTCTGTCACGAATCTGGGCACAAGTCTCTGTAGAAAATTCTAAAAAATCTGCCAATTTACGAGCGTGATCCTCATATATGTACGCAACTTTCATTAGTTTTGAGTTTTTCCATTTGAGCAAGTCTGGTGGCATTTAAAATTCGTCTTTACGGACTGTTCTGTTTTGACAGATTCTGCCTTTTATTTCGCATTGCCTCTTTTGCTATGTTGGATGAATTTCTTTGATCCATTAATGTCCAGTAGCTTTGTGCAATGTCCAGAAGTGTAAAGAATGATTGTGTCACCTCTGAATATGTGAATTATTAATTGTGCACTAACCCTCTAATGAGTTTTCTTGAAGTTTGGTGTGAAGAAAGTTTTCAAGGGTCAAGAGAGGAGTATGATATACTATGATCAAGAGGAGTGAAAGCTCTAAGCTTGGGGATGCCCCGTGGTTCACCCCTGCATATTTTAAGAAGACTCAAGCGTCTAAGCTTGGGGATGCCCAAGGCATCCCCTTCTTCATCGACAACATCATCAGGTTCCTCCCCTGAAACTATATTTTTATTCAGTCACATCTTGTGTTCTTTGCTTGGAGCGTCGGTTTGTTTTTGTTTTTGTTTTTGTTTGAATAAAATGGATCCTAGCATTCACCTTGTGGGAGAGAGACACGCTCCGCTGTTGCATATGGACAAATATGTCCTTAGGTTTTACTCATAATGTTCATGGCGAAGTTTCTTCTTCGTTAAATTGTTATATGGTTGGAATTGGAAAATGCTACATGTAGTAATTCTAAAATGTCTTGGATAATGTGATACTTTGCAATTGTTGTGCTCATGTTTAAGCTCTTGCATCATATACTTTGCACCCATTAATGAAGAAATACATAGAGCTTGCTTGCTAAATTTGGTTTGCATATTTGGTCTCTCTAAGGTCTAGATAATTCTAGTATTGAGTTTTGAACAACAAGGAAGACGGTGTAGAGTCTTATAATGTTTACAATATGTCTTTTATGTGAGTTTTGCTGCACCGGTTCATCCTTGAGTTTGCTTCAAATAACCTTGCTAGCCTAAACCTTGTATCGAGAGGGAATACTTCTCATGCATCCAAAATCCTTGAGCCAACCACTATGCCATTTGTGTCCACCATACCTACCTACTACATGGTATTTCTCCGCCATTCCAAAGTAAATTGCTTGAGTGCTACCTTTAAAATTCCATCATTCACCTTTGCAATATATAGCTCATGGGACAAAATAGCTTTAAAAACTATTGTGGTATTGAATATGTACTTATGCACTTTATCTCTTATTAAGTTGCTTGTTGTGCGATAACCATGCTTCTGGGGACGCCATCAACTATTCTTTGTTGAAAATCATGTGAGTTGCTATGCATGTCTGATACGTCTCCAACGTATCGATAATTTCTTATGTTCCATGCTACTTTATTGATGATACCTACATGTTTTATGCACATTATATGTCATATTTATGCATTTTCTGGAACTAACCTATTAACAAGATGCCGAAGAGCCAGCCTGTTTTCTGCTATTTTTGGTTTCAGAAATCCTAGTGAAATATTCTCGGAATTGGACGAAATCTTCGCCGGGGTCCTATTTTTGCACAGCTTCCAGAAGACCGAAGAGATAACGAAGTGGGGCGACGAGGCGCCGCCACCATAGGGCCGCGGCCGGGGAGGGGGCCACGCCGCCCTATGGTGTGGGCCTCGTCAGCCCCCTGACCTACCCTTCCGCCTACTTAAAGCCTCCGTCGCGAAAACCCCCGTGCAGAGCCACGATACGGAAAACCTTCCGAGACGCCGCCGCCGCGAATCCCATCTCGGGGATTCGGGAGATCGCCTCCGGCACCTGCGAGGGGATTCATCTCCCGGAGGACTCTTCATCGCCATGATCGCCTCCGGAGTGATGAGTGAGTAGTTCACCCCTGGACTATGGGTCCATAGGTAGCTAGATGGTCGTCTTCTCCTTGTTGTGCTTCATTGTTGGATCTTGTGAGCTGCCTAACATGATCAAGATCATCTATATGTAATACTATATGTTGTGTTTGTCGGGATCCGATGGATAGAGAATACTATGTTATGGTGATTATCAATCTATTGTTTATGTGTTGTTTATGATCTTGCATGCTCTCCGTTATTAGTAGAGGCTCTGGCCAAGTTTGTACTCTTAACTCCAAGAGGGAGTATTTATGCTCGATAGTGGGTTCATGCCTTCATTGACACCTGGGACAGTGACATAAAGTTCTAAGGTTGTGATGTGCTGTTGCCACTAGGGATAAAACATTGATTCTATGTCTAAGGATGTAGTTGTCGATTACATTACGCACCATACTTAATGCAATTGTCTGTTGCTTAGCAACTTAATACTGAATGGGGTTCGGATGATAACCTGAAGGTGGACTTTTTAGGCATAGATGCAGTTGGATGGCGGTCTATGTACTTTGTCGTAATGCCGGATTAAATCTCACTATATTTATCATATCATGTACATGCATTGTTATGCCTTTCTCTATTTGTCAATTGCCCGACTGTAATTTGTTCACACAACATGCTTTTATCTTATGGGAGAGACACCTCTAGTGAACTGTGGACCCCGGTCCTATTCTTTACATAGCATACAATCTACTGCAATTGTGTTTTACTATTTTCTTGCAAACAATCATCTTCCACTCGATACGTTTAATCCTTTGTTACAGCAAGCCGGTGAGATTGACAACCTCACTGTTTCGTTGGGGCAAAGTACTTTGGTTTTGTTGTGCAGATTCCACGTTGGCGCCGGAATCCTGTTGTTGCGCCGCATCACATTTCGCCACCATCAACCTTCAACGTGCTTCTTGGCTCCTCCTGGTTCGATTAAACCTTGGTTTCTTTCTGAGGAAAACTTGCCACTGTGCGCATCATACCTTCCTCTTGGGGTTCCCAACGGACGTGTACATTTACGCGCATCAAGCCTGTTTTCTGGCGCCGTTGCCGGGGAGATCAAGACACGCTGCAAGGGGAGTCTCCACTTCTCAATCTCTTTACTTTGTTTTTGTCTTGCTTTATTTTATTTACTACTTTGTTTGCTGCACCTAAACAAAACACAAAAAAATTAGTTGCTAGTTTTACTTTATTTACTGTCTTGCTCTCTATATCGAAAACACAAAAAATTAGTTACTTGCATTTACTTTATCTAGTTTGTTTTATTTACTGTTGCTAAAATGAATACCCCTGAAAATACTAAGTTGTGTGACTTCACAAATGCAAATAATAATGATTTCCTATGCACACCTATTGCTCCACCTGCTACTACAGCAGAATTCTTTGAAATTAAACCTGCTTTACTGAACTTGGTTATGAGAGATCAATTTTCTGGTGTTAGTTCTGATGATGCTGCTGCCCATCTCAATAATTTTGTTGAACTTTGTGAAATGCAAAAGTATAAGGATGTAGATGGTGATATTATTAAATTGAAAGTGTTTCCTTTCTCATTAAGAGGAAGAGCTAAAGATTGGTTGTTATCTTTGCCTAAGAATAGTATTGATTCATGGACTAAATGCAAGGATGCTTTTATTGGTAGATATTATCCTCCCGCTAAAATTATATCTTTGAGAAGTAGCATAATGAATTTTAAGCAATTAGATACTGAACATGTTGCTCAAGCATGGGAGAGAATGAAAACTTTGGTAAAGAATTGCCCAACCCATGGACTGACTACTTGGATGATCATCCAAACCTTCTATGCAGGACTAAATTTTTCTTCGCGGAATTTATTGGATTCAGCTGCTGGAGGTACCTTTATGTCCATCACTTTGGGGGCGGCTACAAAACTTCTTGATGATATGATGATAAATTACTCTGAATGGCACACGGAAAGAGCTCCACAAGGTAAGAAGGTAAATTCTGTTGAAGAAACCTCTTCCTTGAGTGATAAGATTGATGTGATTATGTCTATGCTTGTGAATGGTAGATCTAATGTTGATCCAAATAATGTTCCTTTAGCTTCATTGGTTGCTCAAGAAGAAAATGTTGATGTGAATTTCATTAAAAATAATAATTTCAACAACAATGCTTATAGGAACAACTCTGGTAATAACTATAGGCCATATCCTTCTGCTAATGGTAATGGTTATGGTAATTCTTATGGGAATTCTTACAATAATAATAGGAGTGTACCCTCTGGTCTTGAAGCTATGCTTAAAGAATTTATTAGTACACAAACTGCTTTTAACAAATCTGTTGAGGAAAAGCTTGATAAAATTGATACTATTGCTTCTAGAGTTGATAGGCTTGCCTCTGATGTTAATCTTCTAAAATTGAAAGTTATGCCTAATAATGATATTGATAATAAGATTACTACTACAGCAAATGCCATCCAAGTTAGAATTAATGAGAATATAAGATTAATGGCTGAATTGCGTGCTAGGTGGGATAGAGAAGAAAATGAAAAACTAGCTAAAGAGAATAATGTAGCTAAAGTTTGGACTATTACCACCACTAGTAATGCTAATTCTTCACATGTTGCTGCACCTCCTACTATCAATGGTAAAATAATTGGTGTTGGCAATGTTTCTACTCCTAGTGCAAAGCGAACAAAACTGCCTGAAATTGCTAAAACTGCTGAAACTGCTTGTGATAAAACTGCTGAAATTTTTTCCAACCTTGGGAACAATGATCCCATTGCTGTAGCTCATAATGATTTAGATTTTGATGATTGCCACATCTCTGAAGTTATAAAGTTCTTACAAAAACTTGCTAAAAGTCCTAATGCTAGTGCTATAAATTTAGCCTTTACAAAACATATTACAAATGCTCTCATAAAAGCTAGAGAAGAGAAACTAAAACTTGAAACTTCTATTCCTAGAAAGTTAGAAGATGGTTGGGATCCCATCATTAAAATGAAATTCAATGACTTTGAATGTAATGCTTTATGTGATCTTGGTGCAAGTATTTCTGTTATGCCTAAAAAGATTTATGATATGCTTGACTTGCCACCATTGAAGAATTGTTATTTGGATGTTAATCTTGCCGATAATGTTAAAAAGAAACCTTTGGGGAGGATTGATAATGTGCATTACGGTTAACAATAACCTTGTCCCCGTTGATTTTGTTGTTTTGGATATCGAATGCAATGCATCTTGTCCTATTGTGTTGGGAAGACCTTTTCTTCGAACTGTTGGTGCTGTTATTGATATGAGGGAAGGTAATATTAAATATCAATTTCCTCTCAAGAAAGGTATGGAACACTTCCCTAGAAAGAGAATGAAGTTGCCTTTTGATTCTATTATTAGAACAAGTTATGATGTTGATGCTTCTACTCTCGATAATACTTGATTTGCACTTTCTGCGCCTAGCTGAAAGGCGTTAAAGAAAAGCGCTTATGGGAGACAACCCATATTTTTACTACAGTACTTTGTTTTATATTTGAGTCTTGGAAGTTGTTTACTACTGTAGCAACCTCTCCTTATCATGTTTTTGTGCCAAGTAAAGTTTCTATGTCAAAGTTGATGTTATATTTGGGATCGCTGCGCAGAAACAGCATTGCTGTCTGTCACGAATCTGGGCACAGGCCTCTGTAGAAAATTCGAAAAAATCTGCCAATTTACGAGCGTGATCCTCAGATATGTACGCAACTTTCATTAGTTTTGAGTTTTTCCATTTGAGCAAGTCTGGTTCCAGCTTTAAATTCGTCTTTACGGACTGTTCTGTTTTTGACAGATTCTGCCTTTTATTTCGCATTGCCTCTTTTGCTATGTTGGATTCATTTCTTTGATCCATTAATATCCAGTAGCTTTATGCAATGTCCAGAAGTGTAAAGAATGATTGTGCCACCTCTGAACATGTGAATTATTAATTGTGCACTAACCCTCTAATGAGTTTGCTTGAAGTTTGGTGTGAAGAAAGTTTTCAAGGGTCAAGAGAGGAGTATGATATACTATGATCAAGAGGAGTGAAAGCTCTAAGCTTGGGGATGCCCCCGTGGTTCACCCCTGCATATTTTAAGAAGACTCAAGCGTCTAAGCTTGGGGATGCCCAAGGCATCCCCTTCTTCATCGACAACATCATCAGGTTCCTCCCCTGAAACTATATTTTTATTCAATCACATCTTGTGTTCTTTACTTGGAGCGTCGGTTTGTTTTTGTTTTTGTTTTTGTTTGAATAAGATGGATCCTAGCATTCACTTTGTGGGAGAGAGACACGCTCCGCTGTTGCATATGGACAAATATGTCCTTAGGCTTTACTCATAATGTTCATGGCGAAGTTTCTTCTTCGTTAAATTGTTATATGGTTGGAATTGGAAAATGCTACATGTAGTAATTCTAAAATGTCTTGGATAATGTGATACTTGGCAATTGTTGTGCTCATGTTTAAGCTCTTGCATCATATGCTTTGCACCCATTAATGAAGAAATACATAGAGCTTGCTAAAATTTGATTTGCATATTTGGTCTCTCTAAGGTCTAGATAATATCTAGTATTGAGTTTTGAACAACAAGGAAGACGGTGTAGAGTCTTATAATGTTTACAATATGTCTTTTATGTAAGTTTTGCTGCACCGGTTCATCCTTGAGTTTGCTTCAAATAACCTTGCTAGCCTAAACCTTGTATCGAGAGGGAATACTTCTCATGCATCCAAAATCCTTGAGCCAACTACTATGCCATTTGTGTCCACCATACCTACCTACTACATGGTATTTCTCCGCCATTCCAAAGTAAATTGCTTGAGTGCTACCTTTAAAATTCCATCATTCACCTTTGCAATATATAGCTCATGGGACAAAATAGCCTTAAAAACTATCGTAGTATTGAATATGTACTTATGCACTTTATCTTTTATTAAGTTGCTTGTTGTGCGATAACCATGCTTCTGGGGAACGCCATCAACTATTGTTGAATATCATGTGAGTTGCTATGCATGTCCGTCTTGTCTGAAGGATCTATCACCTTAGTGGTTGGAGCATGCAAAATTGTTAGAGAAGAACATTGGGCCGCTAACTAAAGCCATGAATCATGGTTGAAGTTTCAGTTTTGGACATATATCCTCAATCTCATATGAGAATAATAATTGTTGCTACATGCTTATGCATTTAAGAGGAGTCCATTATCTGTTGTCCATGTTGTCCCGGTATGGATGTCTAAGTTGAGAATAATCAAAAGCGAGAAATCCAAAATGCGAGCATTCTCCTTAGACCTTTGTACAGGCGGCATGGAGGTACCCCTTTGTGACACTTGGTTGAAACATGGCATGCAAAGATCCGGTAGTCCAAGCTAAGTAGGACAAGGTGCGGGCACTATTAGTATACTATGCATGAGGCTTGCAACTTGTAAGATATAATTTACATAACTCATATGCTTTATTACTACCGTTGACAAAATTGTTTCATGTTTTCAAAATAAAAGCTCTAGCACAAATACAGCAATCGATGCTTTCCTCTTTGAAGGACCATTCTTTTACTTTTATTGTTGAGTCAGTTTACCTATCTCCCTCCACCTTAAGAAGCAAACACTTGTGTGAACTGTGCATTGATTCCTACATACTTGCATATTGCACTTGTTATACTACTTTATGTTGACAATATCCATGAGATATACATGTTGTAAGTTGAAAGCAACCGCTGAAACTTAATCTTCCTTTGTGTTGCTTCAACACCTTTACTTTGATTTATTGCTTTATGAGTTAACTCTTATGCAAGACTTATTGATGCTTGTCTTGAAGTACTATTCATGAAAAGTCTTTGCTTTATGATTCAGTTGTTTACTCATGTCATTACCTTTGTTTTGATCGCTGCATTCATTACATATGTTTACAAATAGTATGATCAAGATTATGATGGCATGTCACTTCAGAAATTATCTTTGTTATCGTTTTACCTGCTCGGGACGAGCAGAACTAAGCTTGGGGATGCTGATACGTCTCCAACGTATCGATAATTTCTTATGTTCCATGCTACTTTATTGATGATACCTACATGTTTTATGCACATTATATGTCATATTTATGCAT
Source organism: Lolium multiflorum (assembly GCA_030979885.1). Taxonomy (NCBI): domain Eukaryota; kingdom Viridiplantae; phylum Streptophyta; class Magnoliopsida; order Poales; family Poaceae; genus Lolium; species Lolium multiflorum. The sequence goes on along the minus strand of CM061750.1, from coordinate 134,380,275 downwards.
TTTCGGAACTAACCTATTAACAAGATGCCGAAGAGCCATTCTTTTCTGCTGTTTTTGGTTTCAGAAATCCTAGTAAGGAAATATTCTCGGAATCGGACAAAATCTTCGCCCAGGGTCCTATTTTTGCACGGAGCTTCCAGAAGACCGAAGAGATAACGAAGTGGGGCGACGAGGCGCCGCCACCATAGGGCCGCGCGGCCGGAGGGGGCCCGCGCCGCCTATGGTGTGGGCCCTCGTCAGCCCCCTGACCTACCCTTCCGCCTACTTAAAGCCTCCGTCGCGAAAACCCCAGTACCGAGAGCCACGATACGGAAAACCTTCCAGAGACGCCGCCGCCGCGAATCCCATCTCGGGGGATTCAGGAGATCGCCTCCGGCACCCTGCCGGAGAGGGGATCTCCCGGAGGACTCTTCATCGCCATGATCGCCTCCGGAGTGATGAGTGAGTAGTTCACCCCTGGACTATGGGTCCATAGCAGTAGCTAGATGGTCGTCTTCTCCTTGTTGTGCTTCATTGTTGGATCTTGTGAGCTGCCTAACATGATCAAGATCATCTATATGTAATACTATATGTTGTGTTTGTCGGGATCCGATGGATAGAGAATACTATGTTATGGTGATTATCAATCTATTGTTTATGTGTTGTTTATGATCTTGCATGCTCTCCGTTATTAGTAGAGGCTCTGGCCAAGTTTTTGCTCTTAACTCCAAGAGGGAGTATTTATGCTCGATAGTGGGTTCATGCCTTCATTGACACCTGGGACAGTGACAGAAAGTTCTAAGGTTGTGATGTGCTGTTGCCACTAGGGATAAAACATTGATTCTATGTCTAAGGATGTAGTTGTCGATTACATTACGCACCATACTTAATGCAATTGTCTGTTGCTTAGCAACTTAATACTGAATGGGGTTCGGATGATAACCTGAAGGTGGACTTTTTAGGCATAGATGCAGTTGGATGGCGGTCTATGTACTTTGTCGTAATGCCCGGATTAAATCTCACTATATTTATCATATCATGTACATGCATTGTTATGCCTTTCTCTATTTGTCAATTGCCCGACTGTAATTTGTTCACCCAACATGCTTTTATCTTATGGGAGAGACACCTCTAGTGAACTGTGGACCCCGGTCCTATTCTTTACATAGCATACAATCTACTGCAATTGTGTTTTACTATTTTCTTGCAAACAATCATCTTCCACTCGATACGTTTAATCCTTTGTTACAGCAAGCCGGTGAGATTGACAACCTCATTGTTTCGTTGGGGCAAAGTACTTTGGTTTTGTTGTGCAGATTCCACGTTGGCGCCGGAATCCCTGTTGTTGCGCCGCATCACATTTCGCCACCATCAACCTTCAACGTGCTTCTTGGCTCCTCCTGGTTCGATTAAACCTTGGTTTCTTTCTGAGGGAAAACTTGCCACTGTGCGCATCATACCTTCCTCTTGGGGTTCCCAACGGACGTGTACATTTACGCGCATCAATGTCCGTCTTGTCTGAAGTAAGAGAGATCTACCACCTTAATGGTTGGAGCATGCATATTGTTAGAGAAGAACATTGGGCCGCTAACTAAAGCCATGAATCATGGTGGAAGTTTCAGTTTGGACATATATCCTCAATCTCATATGAGAATAATAATTGTTGCTACATGCTTATGCATTAAAGAGGAGTCCATTATCTGTTGTCCATGTTGTCCCGGTATGGATGTCTAAGTTGAGAATAATCAAAAGCGAGAAATCCAAAATGCGAGCTTTCTCCTTAGACCTTTGTACATGCGGCATGGAGGTACCCCTTTGTGACACTTGGTTGAAACATGTGCATTGCGAAGATCCGGTAGTCCAAGCTAAGTAGGACAAGGTGCGGGCACTATTAGTATACTATGCATGAGGCTTGCAACTTGTAAGATATAATTTACATAACTCATATGCTTTATTACTACCGTTGACAAAATTGTTTCATGTTTTCAAAATAAAAGCTCTAGCACAAATACAGCAATCGATGCTTTCCTCTTTGAAGGACCTTTCTTTTACTTTTATTGTTGAGTCAGTTCACCTATCTCTCTCCACCTTAAGAAGCAAACACTTGTGTGAACTGTGCATTGATTCCTACATACTTGCATATTGCACTTGTTATATTACTCTATATTGACAATATCCATGAGATATACATGTTATAAGTTGAAAGCAACCGCTGAAACTTAATCTTCCTTTGTGTTGCTTCAATACCTTTACTTTGATTTATTGCTTTATGAGTTAACTCTTATGCAAGACTTATTGATGCTTGTCTTGAAGTACTATTCATGAAAAGTCTTTGCTTTATGATTCACTTGTTTACTCATGTCATTACCATTGTTTTGATCGCTGCATTCATTACATATGTTTACAAATAGTATGATCAAGATTATGATGGCATGTCACTTCAGAAATTATCTTTGTTATCGTTTTACCTGCTCGGGACGAGCAGAACTAAGCTTGGGGATGCTGATACGTCTCCAACGTATCGATAATTTCTTATGTTCCATGCTACATATATTATTGATGATATCTACATGTTTTATGCACATTATATATCGTATTTACGCATTTTATGGAACTAACCTATTAACAAGATGCCGAAGAGCCAGTTGCTGTTTTCTGCTGTTTTTGGTTTCAGAAATCCTAGTAAGAAAATATTCTCGGAATTGGACGAAATCAACGCCCAGGTTCCTATTTTGGAAGCATCCAGAACACCGAGAGCCGTCGAGAGAGGGGCCACGTGAGGCCCACACATGGTGGCGCGCGGCCCAAGCCCGGCCGCGCCGCCTTGTGTCTGGTCCCACCAGACCCCCTACGAGGCTGCCCTTTCGCCTACTTAAAGCCTCCGTCGCGAAACCCCCAGTACCGAGAGCTACGATACGGAAAACCTTCCAGAGACGCCGCCGCCGCGAATCCCATCTCGGGGGATTCAGGAGATCGCCTCCGGCACCATGCCGGAGAGGGGATTCATCTCCCGGAGGACTCTTCATCGCCATGATCGCCTCCGGAGTGATGAGTGAGTAGTTCACCCCTGGACTATGGGTCCATAGCAGTAGCTAGATGGTCGTCTTCTCCTTATGTGCTTCATTGTTGGATCTTGTGAGCTGCCTAACATTATCAAGATCATCTATCTGTAATACTATATGTTGTGTTTGTCGAGATCCGATGGATAGAGAATACTATGTTATGGTGATTATCAATCTATTACTTATGTGTTGTTTATGATCTTGCATGCTCTCCGTTATTAGTAGAGGCTCTGGCCAAGTTTTTGCTCTTAACTCCAAGAGGGAGTATTTATGCTCGATAGTGGGTTCATGCCTTCATTGACACCTGGGACAGTGACAGAAAGTTCTAAGGTTGTGATGTGTTGTTGCCACTAGGGATAAAACATTGATTCTATGTCTAAGGATGTAGTTGTCGATTACATTACGCACCATACTTAATGCAATTGTCTGTTGCTTTGCAACTTAATACTGAAAGGGGTTCGGATGATAACCTGAAGGTGGACTTTTTAGGCATAGATGCAGTTGGATGGCGGTCTATGTACTTTGTCGTAATGCCCAATTAAATCTCACTATATTTATCATATCATGTATATGCATTGTTATGCCCTTCTCTATTTTGTCAATTGCCCGACTGTAATTTGTTCACCCAACATGCTTTTATCTTATGGGAGAGACACCTCTAGTGAACTGTGGACCCCGGTCCTATTCTTTACATCGCATACAATCTACTGCAATTGTTCTTTACTGTTTTCTTGCAAACAATCATCTTCCACACAATACGGTTAATCCTTTGTTACAGCAAGCCGGTGAGATTGACAACCTCACTGTTTCGTTGGGGCAAAGTACTTTGGTTGTGTTGTGCAGGTTCCACGTTGGCGCCGGAATCCCTGGTGTTGCGCCGCACTACATTTCGCCACCATCAACCTTCAACGTGCTTCTTGGCTCCTACTGGTTCGATAAACCTTGGTTTCATACTGAGGGAAACTTGCTTCTATACGCATCATACCTTCCACTTGGGGTTCCCAACGGACGTGTGCTCTCGCCACACACCCCGGCTCCTCTCCCCCTTCTCTCCGGCGGCCTCGCCGGCCGGAGACGAGGCCGACTTCTCTCTGTATATTGTACACCCTCCGAACTAAATTAATTGATTCAACTTTCCTTAGACGTGTATGTATCTAGAGTAAAAACATGTGTGGATACATCCATATTTAGATAAGCAAAGTTGAGTCAGCTAATTTGGATCCGAGGGAGTTAGTGTTGTTGTAAGCTTAGATCCAGTGTTTCCCATGAGCAGAATGGCGCAATGGAGTCGGGGATCTCGTCATCGGCTTCAGATCTGGCCTATGGTGAATCTGGCGGATCTTGCCGGCCAAACCCCGATCTGGTGCCATCAATGTGATGGCGCTAACGGTGAGGCTTGCTTTGGTCAGTGCTTCAGATCTGGCCAATGGGGAAGTCAAGCTGCTAAAGTTCACAAGCTCGGGGCATACGACGGCGTCATCCGTCTTGCCCGTGCACATCTTGGCCTTTCAGCGGCCCTTCTCAGAGCCAATATGCCGTTGCTGAGGCCCTTCTTCTCCTTCGTCCTGGCGACTACCGGCGACACCGTCCCAAGTGGTGCGTCCCCGGCGACGGAGTTGCTGGAAAGGATGCGGAGCAGAGATCTGATGTGCGGTCGAGAAGGACTCGATTGATTTTCTTCTATATGTTTTGGGGTCCTTTTTGTAAAGTTGCAGGTTCTATTAGTTATTGTCTAGTACTTTTGGTCCTCTATGTAATTTTTTGGACTAGTTTCCATTGGCACTGATAAACTTGAATTTTGACAAGTTCACGGGGAAAAAAATTCCTTTGCACATATGGCCTATCATGTATAAACATTCTTGAGATTTAAACTATATGTAATGTGCCATGCATTAACCCTAAACCATATATATGTAACTAACCCTAGCTGATCAAACCCTACTTAATTAAAACAAATAACCCTAAACTATACGCATGCACTTTATGCGCAAAGGCGCGGGTGCCTCTAATAATGTGTGTGCGCACTCGATCGATGATCCCTAAACCTTATACAACCCTGAAACCCTAATCCCTAATCCCTAAACCCTAAACACCCTAAACACTAAACCCTAGACCCTAAACCCTAACCCTAACCCTAAACCCTAATTAAACCCTATATATAGGCCAACGACACTTAATTGTGCATCAAGCAGGCCAGGGGTGCCTCGCGGTCCTCTAATTAAATTAAATGTGCCATGCATTAACCCTAAACCATATATATGTAACTAACCATAGCTAATCAACCCTACTTAATGAAAACACATAACCCTAAACTATACTAGATATAACCCGATCTAATAAAAGCATGCTCTATATATAACAGCTAGCTAGCAAACCGTAGATTAACACCAATTAAAATATACATGGCCTATATCGATCATGTTGTATAACATATCCCTCAGATTCATTAATTAATTATATAATTATCGTGATAAATTAATTAACTTTAATTTTGACAAGTTCTCTCGAATGAAAACACATTTGATTAACTTGCCTCATAATATATATATATATAATTAATTAGTGTGCATGCATGGCCTACCATGCATTCGTGCATATATTTTAATGTATATTTGAACATATTCTTGGGGATTTCAATCTCTCTCTCTCTCTCGATCATCTATATATCGTTGGTGGCCCAAAAAACACACATATATACGCATGCACTTTATGCGTAAAGGCGCGGGTGCCTCTAATAATGTGTGTGCGCACTCGATCGATGATCCCTAAACCTTAAACAACCCTAAAACCCCTAAATCCCTAATCCCTAATCCCTAAACCCTAAACACCCTAAACACCCTAAACACTAAACCCTAAACCCTAACCCTAACCCTCTACCCTAGCTAACCCTAAACCCTAATTAAACCCTATGTATAGGCCAACGTCACTTAATTGTGCATCGAGCAGCCCAGGGGTGCCTCGCGGTCCTCTAATTAAATTAATTGTGCCATGCATTAACCCTAAACCATATATATGTAACTAACCCTAGCTAATTAACCCTACTTAATTAAAACACATAACCCTAAACTATACTAGATATAACCCGATCTAATAAAAACATGCTCTATATATAGCAGCTAGCTAGCAAACCGTAGATTAACACCAATTAAAATATACATGGCCTATATATCGATCATGTTGTATAACATATCCCTCAGATTCATTAATTAATTATATAATTATCGTGATAAATTAATTAACTTGAATTTTGACAAGTTCTCTCGAATGAAAACACATTTGATTAACTTGCCTCATAATATATATATAATTAATTAGTGTGCATGCATGGCCTACCATGCATTCGTGCATATATTTTAATGTATATTTGAACATATTCTTAGGGATTTCAATCTCTCTCTCTCGATCATCAATATATCGTTGGTGGCCAAAAAACACACACATATATATATATACGCATGCAATTTATGCGTAAAGGCGCGGGTGCCTCTAATAATGTGTGTGCGCACTCGATCGATGATCCCTAAACCTTAAACAACCCTAAAACCTTAAATCCCTAATCCCTAATCCCTAAACCCTAAACACCCTAAACACTAAACCCTAAACCCTAGACCCTAAACCCTAACCCTAACCCTAACCCTAACCCTAAACCCTAAACCCTAATTAAACCCTATGTATAGGCCAACGACACTTAATTGTGCATCGAGCAGGCCAGGGGTGCCTCGCGGTCCTCTAATTAAATTAAATGTGACATGCATTAACCCTAAACCATATATATGTAACTAACCCTAGCTAATCAACCCTACTTAATTAAAACACATAACCCTAAACTATACTAGATATAACCCGATCTAATAAAAGCATGCTCTATATATAACAGCTAGCTAGCAAACCGTAGATTAACACCAATTAAAATATACATGGCCTATATCGATCATGTTGTATAACATATCCCTCAGATTCATTAATTAATTATATAATTATCGTGATAAATTAATTAACTTTAATTTTGACAAGTTCTCTCGAATGAAAACACATTTGATTAACTTGCCTCATATATATATATATAATTAATTAGTGTGCATGCATGGCCTACCATGCATTCGTGCATATATTTTAATGTATATTTGAACATATTCTTGGGGATTTCAATCTCTCTCTCTCTCGATCATCTATATATCGTTGGTGGCCCAAAAAACACACATATATACGCATGCACTTTATGCGTAAAGGCGCGGGTGCCTCTAATAATGTGTGTGCGCACTCGATCGATGATCCCTAAACCTTAAACAACCCTAAAACCCCTAAATCCCTAATCCCTAATCCCTAAACCCTAAACACCCTAAACACTAAACCCTAAACCCTAAACCCTAACCCTAACCCTCTACCCTAGCTAACCCTAAACCCTAATTAAACCCTATGTATAGGCCAACGTCACTTAATTGTGCATCGAGCAGCCCAGGGGTGCCTCGCGGTCCTCTAATTAAATTAATTGTGCCATGCATTAACCCTAAACCATATATATGTAACTAACCCTAGCTAATTAACCCTACTTAATTAAAACACATAACCCTAAACTATACTAGATATAACCCGATCTAATAAAAACATGCTCTATATATAGCAGCTAGCTAGCAAACCGTAGATTAACACCAATTAAAATATACATGGCCTATATATCGATCATGTTGTATAACATATCCCTCAGATTCATTAATTAATTATATAATTATCGTGATAAATTAATTAACTTGAATTTTGACAAGTTCTCTCGAATGAAAACACATTTGATTAAGTTGCCTCATAATATATATATAATTAATTAGTGTGCATGCATGGCCTACCATGCATTCGTGCATATATTTTAATGTATATTTGAACATATTCTTAGGGATTTCAATCTCTCTCTCGATCATCAATATATCGTTGGTGGCCAAAAAACACACACATATATATATACGCATGCAATTTATGCGTAAAGGCGCGGGTGCCTCTAATAATGTGTGTGCGCACTCGATCGATGATCCCTAAACCTTAAACAACCCCTAAAACCTTAAATCCCTAATCCCTAATCCCTAAACCCTAAACACCCTAAACACTAAACCCTAAACCCTAGACCCTAAACCCTAACCCTAACCCTAACCCTAACCCTAAACCCTACCCTAAACCCTAATTAAACCCTATGTATAGGCCAACGACACTTAATTGTGCATCGAGCAGGCCAGGGGTGCCTCGCGGTCCTCTAATTAAATTAAATGTGACATGCATTAACCCTAAACCATATATATGTAACTAACCCTAGCTAATCAACCCTACTTAATTAAAACACATAACCCTAAACTATACTAGATATAACCCGATCTAATAAAAGCATGCTCTATATATAACAGCTAGCTAGCAAACCGTAGATTAACACCAATTAAAATATACATGGCCTATATCGATCATGTTGTATAACATATCCCTGAGATTCATTAATTAATTATATAATTATCGTGATAAATTAATTAACTTGAATTTTGACAAGTTCTCTCGAATGAAAACACATTTGATTAACTTGCCTCATAATATATATATATATAATTAATTAGTGTGCATGCATGGCCTACCATGCATTCGTGCATATATTTTAATGTATATTTGAACATATTCTTGGGGATTTCAATCTCTCTCTCTCGATCATCTATATATCGTTGGTGGCCCAAAAAACACACATATATACGCATGCACTTTATGCGTAAAGGCGCGGGTGCCTCTAATAATGTGTGTGCGCACTCGATCGATGATCCCTAAACCTTAAACAACCCTAAAACCCTAAATCCCTAATCCCTAATCCCTAAACCCTAAACACCCTAAACACCCTAAACACTAAACCCTAAACCCTAAACCCTAACCCTAACCCTCTACCCTAGCTAACCCTAAACCCTAATTAAACCCTATGTATAGGCCAACGTCACTTAATTGTGCATCGAGCAGCCCAGGGGTGCCTCGCGGTCCTCTAATTAAATTAATTGTGCCATGCATTAACCCTAAACCATATATATGTAACTAACCCTAGCTAATTAACCCTACTTAATTAAAACACATAACCCTAAACTATACTAGATATAACCCGATCTAATAAAAACATGCTCTATATATAGCAGCTAGCTAGCAAACCGTAGATTAACACCAATTAAAATATACATGGCCTATATATCGATCATGTTGTATAACATATCCCTCAGATTCATTAATTAATTATATAATTATCGTGATAAATTAATTAACTTGAATTTTGACAAGTTCTCTCGAATGAAAACACATTTGATTAAGTTGCCTCATAATATATATATAATTAATTAGTGTGCATGCATGGCCTACCATGCATTCGTGCATATATTTTAATGTATATTTGAACATATTCTTAGGGATTTCAATCTCTCTCTCGATCATCAATATATCGTTGGTGGCCAAAAAACACACACATATATATATACGCATGCAATTTATGCGTAAAGGCGCGGGTGCCTCTAATAATGTGTGTGCGCACTCGATCGATGATCCCTAAACCTTAAACAACCCCTAAAACCTTAAATCCCTAATCCCTAATCCCTAAACCCTAAACACCCTAAACACTAAACCCTAAACCCTAGACCCTAAACCCTAACCCTAACCCTAACCCTAAACCCTAGCTAACCCTAAACCCTAATTAAACCCTATGTATAGGCCAACGACACTTAATTGTGCATCGAGCAGGCCAGGGGTGCCTCGCGGTCCTCTAATTAAATTAAATGTGCCATGCATTAACCCTAAACCATATATATGTAACTAACCCTAGCTAATCAACCCTACTTAATTAAAACACATAACCCTAAACTATACTAGATATAACCCGATCTAATAAAAGCATGCTCTATATATATAACAGCTAGCTAGCAAACCGTAGATTAACACCAATTAAAATATACATGGCCTATATCGATCATGTTGTATAACATATCCCTCAGATTCATTAATTAATTATATAATTATCTTGATAAATTAATTAACTTTAATTTTGACAAGTTCTCTCGAATGAAAACACATTTGATTAAGTTGCCTCATAATATATATATAATTTTAGTGTGCATGCATGGCCTACCATGCATTCGTGCATATATTTTAATGTATATTTGAACATATTCTTGGGGATTTCAATCTCTCTCTCTCGATCATCTATATATAACGTTGGTGGCAAAAAACACACATATACGCATGCACTTTATGCGTAAAGCGCGGGTGCCTCTAATAATGTGTGTGCGCACTCGATCGATGATCCCTAAACCTTAAACAACCCTAAAACCCTAAATTAATTATCGATCTCCCTGTGATTCATTAATTAATTATATATATAATTATCGATGATAAATTAATTAACTTGAATTTTGACAAGTTCTCTCGTATGAAAACACATTTGATCAAGTTGCCTAGCTCATAATATATATATAATTAGTGTGCATGCATGGCCTACCATGCATTCGTGCATATATTTTAATATATATTTGAACATATTCTTGGGGATTTCAATCTCTCTCTCTCGATCATCTATATATCGTTGTTGGTGGCAAAAAAACACACATATATACGCATGCACTTTATGCGCAAAGGCGCGGGTGCCTCTAATAATGTGTGTGCGCACTCGATCGATGATCCCTAAACCTTAAACAACCCTAAAACCCTAATCCCTAATCCCCTAAACCCTAAACACCCTAAACACACTAAACCCTAGACCCTAAACACCCTAAACACTAAACCCTAAACCCTAGACCCTAAACACCGTAAACACTAAACCCTAAACCCTAAACACCCTAAACACTAATTAAACCCTAAACCCTAGACCCTAAACACTAGACCCTAAACCCTAGACCCTAAACACCCTAAACACTAAACCCTAGACCCTAAACACCGTAAACACTAAACCCTAAACCCTAGACCCTAGCTAAACACCCTAAACACTAAACCCTAAACCCTAGCTAACCCTAAACCCTAATTAAACCCTATATATAGGCCAACGACACTTAATTGTGCATCAAGCAGGCCAGGGGTGCCTCGCGGTCCTCTAGTTAAATTAAATGTGCCATGCATTAACCCTAAACCATATATATATAACTAACCCCTAGCTAATCAAACCCTAGTTAATTAAAACACATAACCCTAAACTATACTAGCTATAACCCGATCTAATAAAAACATGCTCTATATATAGCAGCTAGCTAGCAAATTAAACGGTAGATTAACACCAATTAATATATACATGGCCTATATCGATCATATGTTGTATAACATCTCCCTGAGATTCATTAATTAATTATATAATTATCGATGATAAATTAATTAACTTGAATTTTGACAAGTTCTCTCGAATGAAAACACATTTGATTAAGTTTCCTCATAATATATATATAATTAGTGTGCATGCATGGCCTACCATGCATGCATTCGTGCATATATTTTAATATATATTTGAACATATTCTTGGGGGATTTCAATCTCTCTCTCTCGATCATCTATATGTCGTTGGTGGCCAAAAAACACACACATATACGCATGCACTTTATGCGCAAAGGCGCGTGTGCCTCTAATAATGTGTGTGTGCGCACTCGATCGATGATCCCTAAACCTTAAACCCTAAATAAACCCTAATCCCTAATCCCTAAACCCTAAACACCATAAACATTAAACCCTAAACCCTAGACCCTAAACCCTAACCTCCTAACCCTAAACCCTAAACCCTAATTAAACCCTATATATAGGCCAATGACACTTAATTGTGCATCAAGCAGGCCAGGGGTGCCTCGCGGTCCTCTAATTAAATTAAATGTGCCATGCATATATATGTGTTTAATTTGGGGATTTCAATCGCTCTCTCGTATGTAGCTCTCTCTACCTCTCTCTCTCTCTCTCTCTCTCTCTCGTTGGTGGCCAACAACACACACATGCACTTTGTGCGCAAAGGCATGCGCCTCTAATAATGTGTGCGCAGTCGATCGATCTAGTTTTGATTAATCATAGCACACAAATAAAGAAGTTGTATTTGAATCCACACAACCTAATCTAAAACACATAACCCCTAACATGGCCTAATTAATTAACCCTTCTCGATCTCTACCTAATTAGTGGAAATTGCACAAAATCAAAAGGGGTCCCTCACTAATTATGCATATCTGCTAGATTGTGATAAACTTTTGCCCCATATATATTTGGTGGATGGGTGCATCTTGGCATGTAAAACAATTAGTGTTTGCAAATGGCGTTGTCAAAATTTATGTACAAATGATTTCTTTCCATCCAAAGTGCATAAAATGGGAGTTTTAATGAAGAAAGTACAAATAAAACAGCTCAACATGCTTCCACACCCCGATTTTCACACGAAGTAGAGCATATTTAAAGGATAATTCCAGAGTTTTACTATTTTTCAAGCAACTTTGCTAATTTTCCCCCACTCACATGACTTTATGTCGATTTAACGAAAATATGGCGAATTTAAACTACATGGGCGGGATAGTTTGAATTGTGCGCGCGGCAAAGGGAACCGCCTATTCCTCAACCTTGTGCACGGCAAATTACACACGCAACTCCATTAAACGCCACCTACCGACCTTAATTATCACCCCGGCGGCCCGGCCGCATGACCCCCCACCCACCCGTACACAACTTATCCCCGTCCGTGCGAAGAGCTTCCCCTCCCCGTCCCGTCCGTGCGAAGAAGAAGCTTCCCCTCCCCGTCGTTCTTCTCGAGACGCACCGGCGGTCAAGTTGATCCACGGTAGGGCTGCTATCTCTAGCTCAATCATGTATCGGGCAAGACAGCCTAACGATTTATATTTTCTTGATGCTGCTAAAAAAATTCGTCAGTATGCTCGAACTAATTGGCACTTTATAGTTTTCCGCTCGATTTGTCATCGATCAATTTGTTCATTTGCGTGGGCATATAGAGTCAGTTCTGCACTCGATCCGTTAATTTGCTGAAATGCCATGGCAGAGTTTTGTACACGATCTGTTTGCTAAAATGTCGATGGGCATTTTTTGTTTTGTACTCGACATGATTGCTGAAATGCATAATCATGTAGTATAGTTTTGTACTCGATGGATATACATTTCCTACTTCGCCTTAAATTAATCACCAACCACTGTATCTCATAATTAAACAGATGGACAGAACTTGGATACTGCATGGACACTTATGTTCCCCTTCATATATAAATGGTGTTCAACCCTTTATGGGGTTTATTAGAGCTCATGATGGTCACAACCTGGACGTGTATTGCCCGCGCTGCACATGTATGAATGGTGAGAAGAGGCCTCACCCTGTAGTGGCAGATCATTTACACATTTTTGGGATGGACCGCACATATGTTAGGCGGGTTTAGCATGGTGAACCATATAATGATCCTTTAGCAGGAGAAGCAGATCTTGCTCACACTGTATGTGTGCTGGCATATGTAGTTAATTATTTATATTGATGCTGCCGCTGTTTCAATCAATAGTTTGCATTGCTGTGCAAGGTTCTGTACTCAAATTTAACTTGTTGCAGATGGATGGACGGGAAGGAGAGAAAAAGCGCTTGCTTCAGGAAACGGGTTTCAGCTCTGGGACATGTGCTGTGCCAGATGAGAAGGTAAATATGTAAAACGGCATTTGTTCAGGTTGCATCCCTTAGATGTTTGTCTAATCGGTTGATGTACTAATTGCAGAAGCATAGAGTTGAAGAGGTCTCTCAGTTTGATGGGAGATTTGAAGATGAATCTCAGTTTGATGCACCTGTGGATGGTACTGATGACGAGCCTTTCATAGACGAAGGTCCTGCACCTGAGATTATCCAGCCTACAGAAGGAGGCCGTGGACCGAGTACACAGCTTTGCGTTGAAGTGGATGCACGCCCGGAGATCATCACGGGCGTCCGGGTAGTCTCAAGACCACCCAGCCCTGATGCACCTGTGGATGGTACTGATGACGAGCCTCTCATAGACGAAGGTCCTGCACCTGAGATTATCCAGCCTACAGAAGGAGGCCGTGGACCGAGTACACAGCTTTGCGTTGAAGAGGATGCACACCCGGAGATCATCAGGGGCGTCCCGGTAGTCTCAGGACCACCCAGCCCTGATGCAAAATGTTGAGCTACTTTATGATTCGTACTCTTATGTTCTGGTGCTGTAGTATGTTATGATTTGTACGCCTTTGGCGCTAGATTAAGCATTCAGTGGATGATCGCGTTGCAAAATTCGACACCCACACAATCAGTTCATCGTATGAGTAGTAGCACAATTACTTCTACAGCGATTCCTGCCAGCGCATTAGTTGGTAGCATGAAACACTTTCAGGTACTCCCCTCTGATTCATATTAATTGACTCAATTCTGTCTAGATATGGATGTATCTAGATGCATTTGTTAACTAGACTAACAAACTTGAGTCAGTTAATATGAATCCGTGTAAACCGCCCAAGTCCTCGAGCAGCTAGTTTATTGACTCTGGACTCCAAGCCTCTCGCGGCAAGCCATCGACGAAGCTTTGACCAGATCTTGGCCCGCAATTTTTTTTGTGTGGCGAATAGCAAAGCTTTGACCAGTTCCTCTCGGGATACAGCACGCCGGTGAGCTTGCACGGTTGCCATGAGCACTTTCCGGCGGAACTTCCTCTTCAGCGCCCTCAAGCCGCTGCTGCGAGACAGCACGCAGTGCCTCGAGGTGGACGGAATTCTGGATCTCAGGGCGGGTGGTCCGCATCGTCCGGGAACGATCTCCAGCGGGTTAACGAGGACATGCATGGCGGCCAGGGGATTTGTTTTTTGTTTTTTTTTTGGTTTGAGCTTGGGATTTGGGGTTTTTTCGGATAGGGGAGGAGGAACCGAGGAAGAGGAAGGAACAGCCGCGTGCTTGGCGCGTGGCGGTGTGCTTGAATTTCGAATTTTTGTGAAATGTTTCATTTCCCCGCTACAATTCGGGGGTTTCTTGACGCGCCAATGCGTCCCGCCGGGCAGCTTCAAGTGAATTTGGGGTGCCACACTATGGGCCCTAGTTTCAGTGAGACATGTAATGACTAGTCACATCAGTAAGTTCACTGTGTAATAAAATATGTTACCCCTCCCCTTTATGTAGCACCCCTTCTCTCCCGATCGAGTGCCGATTGCCGACGGATGCAAGCCGCTAGCTCGATCCCCTCCTTTCGCCTCCACCGTCCAGGCATCCAGCTTGGAGGGGCAAGCTGCATCTAGACCAAGCGGATTAGGTAGGACTAGTAATGTTCTTTCCTTTCTCGAGATCGGTTCTTTTTTCCTCTCCTCGATATCTTGCGCATCTCTTTCCTATTCTGGGCGAAGGGGTGTCTTTCTGGTCACCCTCGAGCTGGGAGTGATTGATGGGGGTGGGGGCGGGGGCTACCTTTGCTTGGATTGGGGTGTTCTTCCTTTATTTGTCGACATTTGCAACCTTTGTAGTTTCTGCTGATCCTCACTGTATCTTTTGTCAGCTTGTACAGGAAAGGTAAGACCTCGGCGGTGGGGGCAATGGAGCGTAAGGCCACCACGCATGTGGGCAGTTGGCTGAGCCTGAGCTGCGTCCCCAGCCCCGCGAAGCAGGTACTCCGTTTGCTTATCCACTCTTTACCTTTTAAGTGTCTCTCTGCATCCTCAATCTGTTCCTGTTCTGGAATATGCTTAAAGTAGCACATGTCTTCAGCTGTTTGTGCGTAAAGCCTCTGTGACACCATGCTCTATATTCTCTGTATCAGGTTGGTACCTCCAGGTTCCGTGCTGAGGCTATGGGGAACGAGAATAGCGCCCCACCTGCTGCAGGAGCATGGCCCGATCTGCAGCACAAGAAGCGAAATGCCACTGCCGAGCTGGGCAGGGACCGCCCAGGGGTAATTTTTTTAACCAACTTACCATGATGTAGTCTGAATCTGATACTCCCTCAGATCCAAATTAATTGACTCAACTATCTGTAGATACGGATGTATCTAGATGTGTTTTAGCTCTAGATACTACTGCCTCCATCCCAAAGCTTTGGGCTTATATTATTTTTAGAAAGTCAAACTATACCATGTTTGACTAAGCTTTTACCAAAAATCAGTAACATGCAAAATACAAAATTAATATCATTAAATAGATAATAAAATATATTTTCCTACGGTATCTACACAGTATTATATTTGTTGATAGAATGTTCTAAAATTTTGGTCAAACTTTGCTTGTTTTGATTTCTCAAAAATAAATAAGGCTTAAGCTTTTGGATGGTGGTAGTACATTCATATCTAGACAAAGCTGAGTTAACTAGTTTTTTTGTCTGTCCATAGCTAGTGTTCACGCTGCAAAAGGCTAAGAGCATCCACTATATGCATCAGTCTATCTCATACAGTAATTCAATATCACTGCTGAGGTCTGCCTTTTGTTTTGCTATTCATATGCAGACTGAAACTTTAGGGCCTTTACTCAAAAGGAAGATCAAAACTGCGGCTGATCAGGCTGCCAGTATGTTGATGCCGCCCCCATCTTCTAAATGCCTCTACAAGCACAAGGCCACGCGCCAGCTGGGTGGTGATCTTTTAATGAATATGGTATATTTTCTTAATCCACAAAACATGCCTTGATTTTTCTCTGTTTATTGTCGGTTTTTTCTATGCTTGCCAAAAGTTTACAACAACAACAACAACCAAGCCTTTCAGTCCCAAACAAGTTGGGGTAGGCTAGAGTTGAAACCCATAAGATCTCGAAGCCAAAAGTTTAGAAACACCAAATTCGTTTGCTTACAATCATCATACAGTAATGTTCATCTACTCCAGTTCCCCTAACCCAACAAAAAATGATGTTAATTACGATTTTTAGATTAAAAGAGCACCATTAGGCGCTGTTAATTACGACTTTGAGATTAAAATGTCATTTGCAATTGTTAATTACAATTTTGAGACAATTGGTTAGTTTAACCTCGATCTCTTCTGCTCTCCATTTTTCCCAACCGAACAAAAATGTAACCATTCCATTCCTCTGAAATGGAACCATTCCATTCCATTCCACGCTGTTTCAGAACCGAACACACCCTTGCATTGTTGTGAACTGTTGTCCATACACGGCCATACCCTTCCACTTACATCCAGCACTATATGCATCAGTCTGTCTCAGAGTCATTCAATATCACTGCTGAGATCTGTTCCCATTCTTATGCAGGCTGAAACTGCTGCGCCTTTACTCAAGTGGATGCAAAATGAGGCTAATGAGGCTGCTGTGAGGACGATGGTGCCGGCACCATCTTCCGAAAACCTCTACAAGCACGAGGCCATGGGCCAGCTGGGTGGTGACCTTTTAATGAATCTGGTATATTTTCTTAATCCACATACATGATTTCATTATTATCTGTTTAATTACTGTTGGCTTTGTCTAATGCTTACCAAAAGTTCAGAAACACTGCGTTTGCTTACAATCATCATACACTAATTTTTCACTTTTCAGTCTGTCTCATCCAGTATATAAACTGTTGATTTCCATTGGCTTCTTTTGTAATCATTTGCATTGTTGTCAACTGTTCTCTATGCACAACCCTATTCTTCCACTTACACCCCGCACTATTTGCATCAGTCTATCTCATAGATTTATTAAATATCAATGATGAGTTCTGTTGCTATTCATATGCAGGATGAAACTTCTGTGCCTCTACTCAAATGGATAAAAAATGATCCTGATGAGGCTGCTGTGAAGACGATGGTGCCGCCACCATCTTCTGAAAACCTCCTCAAGCACAAGGCCACGGGCCAGCTGGGTGGTACCCTTTTCAGTAAGCAGGTATATTTTCTTAATCCTCATACATGATTTGATTTTTGTCTGTTTATTGCCGGCTTTGTCTAATGCTTACCAATAGTTCAGAAACACACACACCTATTCTTCCACTTACATCCAGCACTATATGCATCAGTGTCTCATAGATTCATTTTATATATCACTGCTGATGTCTGTTGCTCTTCAATTTTCATATGCAGACTGAAACTGCTAAGCCTTCATTGGTCAAAAGGATTGCAACTGCTGCTGATGAGGCATCTGCAGAGGCTGCCACCAAGTTACTGTCAGCCCCACCTTCTGGATGCTTATATAAGCTCAAGTCCAAGGACCAGCCGGGCCGTAACCATCCAAGGGTTCGGGTATATTTTCTTAAGCCACATATACATGCCATGATTTATGTCTGATATTATCACTGGCTCTGTCTAATGCTTTTTGGAATTCGGAAACACCAAATTAGCATGCTTATATTCATCATACACTAATTTTTCACTGTTCAGTTTGTAACATAGTGTTATGCACTCGCTTGTCAACATTTGCATTGCTCTGAACTATGCACTTTACACAACCTAATTCTTCCACTTACATTCAGCGCTACGCACCAGTAGTACCTCCCATGTTTCCTTCACCATCCCGATGCCGAGCTTGCGGGAATATGGCGGGCCCATGTACATACCCCGCATATAACACCTCCTATGGCTCTATCTACCTTTCTAGTAGCTCCTTCACAGAGTTACAGGTATGTATTCTCAGTGGTTTAGCATGAATTGGCATATAGTAAAGTCTTGTTTTTAGTCTTCCTGCTTCTTACATTTGTATCAATTTTCACATGCAGACTGTACCTTGTGAACTTCGTCCAATGATTAACCAGATGTGTCCGCATGAAGGATCTTTCACTATGCATGGCAATGGCAAATTGATGAACACCTACACGGTCTATGAGGTGTATGTCTACAAGACGCAGGCCATCACATATTTGTATGGACATGATTGGAGAAAGTTTGCTTTTGACTACGGTCTGAAGAAGGGCGACGAGCTGAGGATCAGAAACTCAAACGGGCAGATATACGTAACTGCTTACAGAGTTGGAGACACTTCCAAATATATAATATGTAACTTTTTTCTACTCATATCTTTTGATAACTGCATTCTGAGCAGTTGTTCTAAACCATTCCCTCTGTTCTAGCTTGCTGGGTTTAACATGATCAAAGCTGCAGATCCCCTGATGGAACAGGAGCGGATGTCACAAAGGGCAACCACACCAGCACCGGCACCGGCTTCCCACTCTCCTGCATCAGCACCGGTTCCTGTACCAGCTCCGTTTACTGCATCTACCCAGCAGTCCCCTACATCAGCATTGGTTCCTGTAGAGGCCCCATATACTACACATGCCCAGCAGGCTCCTGCATCAGCACTGGTTCCTCTAGCTGCACCGTTTACTGCACCTGCCCAACAGTCTCCTGCATCAGCACCGGTTCCTCTAGAGGCACCGTTTACTGCACCTGCCCAGCAGTCTCCTGCATCAGCACCAGCTCGTGTACCAGCCCAGGCTCATGCACCTGCCCCAGCCAGATCACCGAGGTCTCAGCTCATTGCTGTGGCCACCCGTGTGGTGACCAGGACGCATCTGAAGGCTATGTTCGTGAGTATATGACAGCATAACTGCTCTTATCTTGATGTCTTCTCTGCTCAAAGTCTCACATGGTTCAGTGCATTGGTGCCATTGACTAATTTTTGGTGGTATCTCTTGCTTTGAATCAGAAATTGCCTAAAAGTATCTCCAAGGATCTCAATGCTGGCCGAAGGGGCAAGATATCCCTCGTCATGGAGAGTGAAGGTCTCACCGTGGAGGGACGGTACTCTGTCAGTCCCACAGATGGCCGCTTGGCTGTTACTTCCAGGTGGAAAAAGTTCATTGACGGTGCCAAACTTCGCATTGGATCAAAGTTGAAGGTCAAGATCTTTCGATGCCGCTGTGACATGCTGGTCATAAAGTTCGCGGTTGTCTAGTTCTGTTGTCCCATGAGCCCTTAGCAAATGCATTTGTAGTTATACTTATATAAGGTTATCTTATCTGAACTGCTAATTAATTGTATGGGTGGTAAAACTCTGGCAAGCTTTTGCTCTTAGCAAGTATGTATGTATGATCAGCTATTATGATAACTAATGTTTGTGTTCATCTTAATTTGCATTTCCGTTTTAGAAAAAAACTTAATTTCTATTTTGGCTGACCTGTTAGAGAACTATCAGATTGAACCCACAACATGATTCATATAGATTCATTACACCGAGCCACATGTCTTGACCTTGCGATACACTACTTCCATTAATTAGTGCAAGAAGGCTTACCTGAGCTGCCTGAACCATGGCAGATTCGAATCCACCTTATCTATCTAGAAATACAACCTTTGCAGAAAGAGGATTTGCAGTATGGGGAGGCTGACATTGGGGACTGATACGTCCAAAACGTATCTACTTTCCCGAACACTTTTGCTATTGTTTTGCCTCTAATTTGTGTATTTTGGATACAACTAACACGGACTAACGCTGTTTTCAGCAGAATTGCTCTGGTGTCTCGTTTTTGTGCAGAAATCCAACTTTCGGGAAAATCCTCGGAATTTCTTCAGATGGCCCTATTTTACCAAAATATTGACGGAGCCAGAAGGGCAAAGGAGGTGGAGGCCCGAGGGCCCCACACCATATGGCGGCGCGGCCCAGGGGGGGCCCGCGCGGCCCATGGTGTGGCCCCCTCGGCCGGCCTCCGACGCCCCCCTTCGGACTACTTATTGGTTTCGACCTGAAAACGCACGGAGAGAAGTCGAAGTCGCCAGAAACCCTCCAGAGAGCCGCCACATCGCGAAACTCCGTCGCGGGAGCCAGAAGTCTCCGTTCTGGCACTCCGCCGGGACGGGGAATTGGAGGAGATCTTCACCGCCATCACCGCCAACGCCTCTCCATCAACCAGCAATGTTTCCCCCATCCATGTGTGAGTAATTCCCCCGCTGTAGGCTGAAGGGGATGGTAGGGATTGGATGAGATTGGTCATGTAATAGTCATAAGATTGTTAGGGCATAGTGCCTAGTATCCGTAGATGTCACTTTTATGATATTGTTGCAACTTGTTATGCTTAATGCTTGTCACTAGGGCCCGAGTGCCATGATCTCAGATCTGAACATGTTATTGATTCATGAAGATATTCGTTGTTTATGATCTTACCTATAAGTTGTATACACATGTCGCTGTCCGGAACCAATGGCCCCGAAGTGACAAGAATCGGGACAACCGGAGGGGATGGTAGTGATGTGAGGATCACATGTGTTCACGGAGTGTTAATGCTTTGCTCCGGTACTCTATTAAAAGGAGTACCTTAATATCCAGTAGTTTCCCTAGAGGCCCGGCTGCCACCGGCTGGTAGGACAGAAGATGTTGTGCAAGTTTCTCATTGCGAGCACGTACGACTAAATATGGAACACATGCCTATTGATTGATTAGTACTTGGATACCGTTTTATTATTATCTGCAAATGCCCATGCTTTGATTGTTACATGAGTTTCTCTCATCCATGCAACGCCCGTTAAATCCGTCCCTGTGCCTACAGTATTTTAATCCTGCTGTTTACTATAATCACTACTGCTGTCTTTATTTCACTGCTGCTGTTATTTCACTATTCCTACTGCCATAAAACTGTTACTACTGATAAACTCTTGCGAGCAAGTCTGTTTCCAGGTGCAGCTGAATTGACAACTCCGCTGTTAAGGCTTACAAGTATTCTTTGTCTCCCCTTGTGTCGAATCAATAAATTGGGTAATACTTCCCTCGAAGACTGTTGCGATCCCCTATACTTGTGGGTCATCAAGACTATTTTCTGGCGCCGTTGCCGGGGAGCATAGCTTTATTTGGAAGTTCACTTGGATTGATATTGTTCGCTGCAAATTCTCCATTATGGGTAAACCTCGCGATACTAAGATCGCCATATTACCATCCATGGCGTGTAACTCACACGTTCGTTGGGAACCCCAAGAGGAAGGTATGATGCGCACAGTAGCAAGTTTTCCCTCAGAAAGAAACCAAGGTTTAATCGAACCAGGAGGAGCCAAGAAGCACGTTGAAGGTTGATGGTCGCGAAATGTGATGCGGCGCAACACCAGGGATTCCGGCGCCAACGTGGAACCTGCACAACACAACCAAAGTACTTTGTCCCAACGAAACAGTGAGGTTGTCAATCTCACCGGCTTGCTGTAACAAAGGATTAAGCGTATCGAGTGGAAGATGTTTGCAAAGAAAATAGTAAAACACAATTGCAGTAGATTGTATGCTATGTAAAGAATAGGACCGGGGTCCACAGTTCACTAGAGGTGTCTCTCCCATAAGATAAAGCATGTTGGGTGAACAAATTACAGTCGGGCAATTGACAAATAGAGAAAGGCATAACAATGCATATACATGATATGATAAATATAGTGAGATTTAATTGGGCATTACGACAAAGTACATAGACCGCCATCCAACTGCATCTATGCCTAAAAAGTCCACCTTCAGGTTATCATCCGAACCCCCTCCGGTATTAAGTTGCAAAGCAACAGACAATTGCATTAAGTATGGTGCGTAATGTAATCAATAACTACATCCTTAGACATAGCATCAATGTTTTATCCCTAGTGGCAACAGCACATCCACAACCTTAGAACTTTCTGTCACTGTCCCAGATTCAATGGAGGCATGAACCCACTATCGAGCATAAATACTCCCTCTTGGAGTTAAGAGTAAAAACTTGGCCAGAGCCTCTACTAATAACGGAGAGCATGCAAGATCATAAACAACACATGAACAATAGATTGATAATCACCATAATCATAGTACTCTCTATCCATCGGATCCCGACAAACACAACATATAGAATTACATATAGATGATCTTGATCATGTTAGGCAGCTCACAAGATCCAACAATGAAGCACAACAAGGAGAAGACGACCATCTAGCTACTGCTATGGACCCATGGTCCAGGGGTGGACTACTCACTCATCACTCCGGAGGCGACCATGGCGGTGTAGAGTCCTCCGGGAGATGAATCCCCTCTCCGGCAGGGTGCCGGAGGCGATCTCCTGAATCCCCCGAGATGGGATTCGCGGCGGCGTCTCTGTAAGGTTTTCCGTATCGTGGCTCTCGGTGCTGGGGGTTTCGCGACGGAAGCTTTAAGTAGGCGGAGGGTCAACGCGGGGGGCGAGGGGCCGGGGAGGTAGGTCGGCGCGGCCAGGGCCTGGGCCGCGCCGGCCTCCTGGCCGCCTCGTGGCCCCACTTCGTTATCTCTTCGGTCTTCTGGAAGCTTCGTGCAAAAATAGGACCCTGGGCGAAAGTTTCGTCCAATTCCGAGAATATTTCTTTACTAGGATTTCTGAAACCAAAAACAGCAGAAAACAGCAACTGGCTCTTCGGCATCTTGTTAATAGGTTAGTTCCAGAAAATGCATAAATCTTTACTATTAGTTTGCGATGCGACCGTGGTACGTCTCGCGGAAGAAAAAACCGGAAATCCGTGATTAAGTACGTCGTATGTCTCGCGGAAGGAAAAGAAGAAAACCACGTTGCCTGTAATCCAAAGCTAGCGCACGCGCACGCGACCCCGTCCGGCTGAACCACGCGATGCAGAAAAACGGCACCACGCGATGCAGAAAAACGGGGCGCCGCTGCGTTCACGCGACGCCGCCTGGAGACTACCCGGACGCCTTGGTTCCCGGCGGTGCGAGACACCCTGGATCTCTACCGCCTCCCTGCTTTTCCATGCGCTGCACGGGCGCCCGCTGTCAGTCGGATTGGTTTCGCCGGAGAAGGGGGTCAACGTGGGTAGACCATCTGAGAGGATAAGGAAGAACGAAGAGGGGTCCAGGAGGTGCACGGCCTCATCGCCAAGTGATTGGAAGGCTCGGACTAGCCGGGGGAAGTGGCGTAGCGGCCAGAATCGACGAAAACGCTGCCCGTTGGCGGAGGCGGAATCGGCAGCGATGGCATCGATTTGGGTCGGCTTAGATTGATTCCTTCCGCCAGGTTGAAGAGGAGGACAAGGCGGTGCTCTATGCCCCATAGGCGGGCGCCTGTCATGGACTGGCGACGGCGGAAGCTCTGGGTGTTCTTCTCCTATCGGTTGCTTCGCATGGAGAAGGGGAAAGGGAAGGAGGTCGCTCCTCGTGATGGCGGCGTGGAGCGGCGCGCCGCACTCTGTAGACTATTGCTCCATGTCAAGGTGCTGAGCTGACCGCTGACTGCCGGAGAGGCGGAGACAAGCAGGCTATGTGCCAGAGACCATGGTCGAGCTACGAGGCTAGCACAGGAACCCATCATCTTCGTCAATGACGGCCTTCATGTCTGCGGTCTGCCGGTTCGTGCACAACGAAGAAAGCCGATGTGCAAATCTACAGTGCAATAGCGACTACAGACCGCTGTGTAGCGAGAAGAGGCAACAACTGTGTGAGACTCCTGCTGCAGCAGCTACATCAAGTGAACAGCTATCTAAAATTATTTACTTTCCACTAGGCATAATTCAGCCCACTGCCCTTTCTTTTAGATGGTGCCCACTACCCTACATACTTATGGTGCTAAAAGTCTTATGAAGCCTTCAATTCTTATGTCTATACAATCAAGAGAAGAAATACATCAACGATCTACAATGTTTTACAATAAACTCCAGCTCCTAAATAAATTCACATAAGAACCGACTCTCCAAGAAATGCAAAGGAAAAAAATGGTACCACTTAGTGTGCAAAGCTTGAAGGGCAACGCTATAACAATATAATACAACTTACCATTTTGTATGAATAACGTATACGTCAAATTAGTGTTACATTATTATTTGTCGTTCCGTAGCGAAGCACGGGCAATATGCTAGTATGACATATAATGTGCATAAAACATGTAGGTATCATCAATAAAGTAGCATGGAACATAAGAAATTATCGATACGTTGGAGACGTATCAGCATCCCCAAGCTTAGTTCTGCTCGTCCCGAGCAGGTAAAACGATAACAAAGATAATTTCTGAAGTGACATGCCATCATAATCTTGATCATACTATTTGTAAACATATGTAATGAATGCAGCGATCAAAGCAAAGGTAATGACATGAGTAAACAACTGAATCATAAAGCAAAGACTTTTCATGAATAGTACTTCAAGACAAGCATCAATAAGTCTTGCATAAGAGTTAACTCATAAAGCAATAAATCAAAGTAAAGGTGTTGAAGCAACACATAGGAAGATTAAGTTTCAGCGGTTGCTTTCAACTTATAACATGTATATCTCATGGATATTGTCAACATAAAGTAATATAATAAGTGCAATATGCAAATATGTAGGAATCAATGCACAGTTCACACAAGTGTTTGCTTCTTAAGGTGGAAGGAGATAGGTAAACTGACTCAACAATAAAAGTAAAAGAATGGTCCTTCAAAGAGGAAAGCATCGATTGTTGTATTTGTGCTAGAGCTTTTATTTTGAAAACATGAAACAATTTTGTCAACGGTAGTAATAAAGCATATGAGTTATGAAAATTATATCTTACAAGTTGCAAGCCTCACGCATAGTATACTAATAGTGCCCGCACCTCGTCCTACTTAACTTGGACTACCGGATCTTCGCATGCCATGTTTCAACCAAGTGTCACAAAGGGGTACCTCCATGCCGCCTGTACAAAGGTCTAAGGAGAATGCTCGCATTTCGGATTTCTCGCTTTTGATTATTCTCAACTTAGACATCCATACCGGGACAACATGGACAACAGATAATGGACTCCTCTTAAATGCATAAGCATGTAGCAAAGTTATTATTCTCATATGAGATTGAGGATATATGTCCAAAACTGAAACTTCCACCATGATTCATGGCTTTAGTTAGCGGCCCAATGTTCTTCTCTAACAATTTTGCATGCTCCAACCACTAAAATGATAGATCCTTCAGACAAGACGGACATGCATAGCAACTCACATGATATTCAACAATAGTTGATGGCGTTCCCCAGAAGCATGGTTATCGCACAACAGGCAACTTAATAAAATATAAAGTGCATAAGTACATATTCAATACTACGATAGTTTTTAAGGCTATTTTGTCCCATGAGCTATATATTGCAAAGGTGAATGATGGAATTTTAAAGGTAGCACTCAAGCAATTTACTTTGGAATGGCGGAGAAATACCATGTAGTAGGTAGGTATGGTGGACACAAATGGCATAGTAGTTGGCTCAAGGATTTTGGATGCATGAGAAGTATTCCCTCTCGATACAAGGTTTAGGCTAGCAAGGTTATTTGAAGCAAACTCAAGGATGAACCGGTGCAGCAAAACTCACATAAAAGACATATTGTAAACATTATAAGACTCTACACCGTCTTCCTTGTTGTTCAAAACTCAATACTAGATATTATCTAGACCTTAGAGAGACCAAATATGCAAATCAAATTTTAGCAAGCTCTATGTATTTCTTCATTAATGGGTGCAAAGCATATGATGCAAGAGCTTAAACATGAGCACAACAATTGCCAAGTATCACATTATCCAAGACATTTTAGAATTACTACATGTAGCATTTTCCAATTCCAACCATATAACAATTTAACGAAGAAGAAACTTCGCCATGAACATTATGAGTAAAGCCTAAGGACACATGTGTCCATATGCAACAGCGGAGCGTGTCTCTCTCCCACAAAGTGAATGCTAGGATCCATCTTATTCAAACAAAAACAAAAACAAAAACAAACCGACGCTCCAAGTAAAGAACACAAGATGTGATTGAATAAAAATATAGTTTCAGGGGAGGAACCTGATGATGTTGTCGATGAAGAAGGGGATGCCTTGGGCATCCCCAAGCTTAGACGCTTGAGTCTTCTTAAAATATGCAGGGGTGAACCACGGGGGCATCCCCAAGCTTAGAGCTTTCACTCCTCTTGATCATAGTATATCATACTCCTCTCTTGACCCTTGAAAACTTCCTTCACACCAAACTTCAAGCAAACTCATTAGAGGGTTAGTGCATCATTAATAATTCACTCATTCAGAGGTGACACAATCATTATTTTCACTTCTGGACATTGCATAATGCTACTGGACATTAGTGGATCAAAGAAATAAATCCAACATAGCAAAAGAGGCAATGCGAAATAAAAGGCAGAATCTGTCAAAAACAGAACAGTCCGTAAAGACGAATTTAGAAATGGCACCAGACTTGCTCAAATGGAAAAACTCAAAACTAATGAAAGTTGCGTACATATCTGAGGATCACGCTCGTAAATTGGCAGATTTTTTCGAATTTTCTACAGAGAATTGCCCAGATTCGTGACAGACAGCAATGCTGTTTCTGCGCAGCAATCCCAAATATAACATCAACTTTGACATAGAAACTTTACTTGGCACAAAAACATGATAAGGAGAGGTTGCTACAGTAGTAAACAACTTCCAAGACTCAACAAAACAAAAAATTGCTGTAGGTAAAAACATGGGTTGTCTCCCATAAGCGCTTTTCTTTAACGCCTTTCAGCTAGGCGCAGAAAGTGCAAATCAAGTATTATCGAGAGTAGAAGCATCAACATCATAGCTTGTTCTAATAATAGAATCAAAAGGCAACTTCATTCTCTTTCTAGGGAAGTGTTCCATACCTTTCTTGAGAGGAAATTGATATTTAATATTACCTTCCCTCATATCAATAACAGCACCAACGTTCGAAGAAAAGGTCTTCCCAACACAATTGGACAAGATGCATTGCATTCGATATCCAAGACAACAAAATCAACGGGGACAAGGTTATTGTTAACCGTAATGTGCACATTATCAATCCTCCCCAAAGGTTTCTTTTTAACATTATCGGCAAGATTAACATCCAAATAACAATTCTTCAATGGTGGCAAGTCAAGCATATCATAAATCTTTTTAGGCATAACAGAAATACTTGCACCAAGATCACATAAGGCATTACATTCAAAGTCATTGAATTTCATTTTAATGATGGGCTCCCAACCATCTTCTAACTTTCTAGGAATAGAAGTTTCAAGTTTTAGTTTCTCTTCTCTAGCTTTTATGAGAGCATTTGTAATATGTTTTGTAAAGGCTAAATTTATAGCACTAGCATTAGGACTTTTAGCAAGTTTTTGTAAGAACTTTATAACTTCAGAGATGTGGCAATCATCAAAATCTAAATCATTATGAGCTACAGCAATGGGATCATTATTCCCAAGGTTGGAAAAAATTTCAGCAGTTTTATCACAAGCAGTTTCAGCAGTTTTAGCAATTTCAGGCAGTTTTGTACGCTTTGCACTAGGAGTAGAAACATTGCCAACACCAATTATTTTACCATTGATAGTAGGAGGTGCAGCAACATGTGAAGAATTAGCATTACTAGTGGTGGTAATAGTCCAAACTTTAGCTACATTATTCTCTTTAGCTAGTTTTTCATTTTCTTCTCTATCCCACCTAGCACGCAGTTCAGCCATTAATCTTATATTCTCATTAATTCTAACTTGGATGGCATTTGCTGTAGTAGTAATCTTATTATCAATATCATTATTAGGCATAACTTTCAATTTTAAAAGATTAACATCAGAGGCAAGTCTATCAACTCTAGAAGCAATAGTATCAATTTTATCAAGCTTTTCCTCAACAGATTTGTTAAAAGCAGTTTGTGTACTAATAAATTCTTTAAGCATAGCTTCAAGACCAGAGGGTACATTCCTATTATTGTTGTAAGAATTCCCATAAGAATTACCATAACCATTACCATTAGCAGAAGGATATGGCCTATAATTATTACCAGAGTTGTTCCTATAAGCATTGTTGTTGAAATTATTATTTTTAATGAAATTCACATCAACATTTTCTTCTTGAGCAACCAATGAAGCTAAAGGAACATTATTTGGATCAACATTAGATCTACCATTCACAAGCATAGACATAATCACATCAATCTTATCACTCAAGGAAGAGGTTTCTTCAACAGAATTTACCTTCTTACCTTGTGGAGCTCTTTCCGTGTGCCATTCAGAGTAATTTATCATCATATCATCAAGAAGTTTTGTAGCCGCCCCCAATGTGATGGACATAAAGGTACCTCCAGCAGCTGAATCCAATAAATTCCGCGAAGAAAAATTTAGTCCTGCATAGAAGGTTTGGATGATCATCCAAGTAGTCAGTCCATGGGTTGGGCAATTCTTTACCAAAGTTTTCATTCTCTCCCATGCTTGAGCAACATGTTCAGTATCTAATTGTTTAAAATTCATTATGCTACTTCTCAAAGATATAATTTTAGCGGGAGGATAATATCTACCAATAAAAGCATCCTTGCATTTAGTCCATGAATCAATACTATTCTTAGGCAAAGATAGCAACCAATCTTTAGCTCTTCCTCTTAATGAGAAAGGAAACACTTTCAATTTAATAATATCACCATCTACATCTTTATACTTTTGCATTTCACAAAGTTCAACAAAATTATTGAGATGGGCAGCAGCATCATCAGAACTAGCACCAGAAAATTGATCTCTCATGACAAGATTTAGTAAAGCAGGTTTAATTTCAAAGAATTCTGCTGTAGTAGCAGGTGGAGCAATAGGTGTGCATAGGAAATCATTATTATTTGCATTTGTGAAGTCACACAATTTAGTATTTTCAGGAGTATTCATTTTAGCAACGGTAAATAAAACAAACTAGATAAAGTAAATGCAAGTAAATTTTTTTGTGTGTTTTCGATATAGAGAGCAAGACAGTAAATAAAGTAAAACTAGCAACTAATTTTTTTGTATTTTGATTTAGTGCAGCAAACAAAGTAGTAAATAAAATAAAGCAAGACAAAAACAAAGTAAAGAGATTGAGAAGTGGAGACTCCCCTTGCAGCGTGTCTTGATCTCCCCGGCAACGGCGCCAGAAAAAGAGCTTGATGGCGTGTAACTCACACGTTCGTTGGGAACCCCAAGAGGAAGGTATGATGCGCACAGTAGCAAGTTTTCCCTCAGAAAGAAACCAAGGTTTAATCGAACCAGGAGGAGCCAAGAAGCACATTGAAGGTTGATGGTCGCGAAATGTGATGCGGCGCAACACCAGGGATTCCGGCGCCAACGTGGAACCTGCACAACACAACCAAAGTACTTTGTCCCAACGAAACAGTGAGGTTGTCAATCTCACCGGCTTGCTGTAACAAAGGATTAAGCGTATCGAGTGGAAGATGTTTGCAAAGAAAATAGTAAAACACAATTGCAGTAGATTGTATGCTATGTAAAGAATAGGACCGGGGTCCACAGTTCACTAGAGGTGTCTCTCCCATAAGATAAAGCATGTTGGGTGAACAAATTACAGTCGGGCAATTGACAAATAGAGAAAGGCATAACAATGCATATACATGATATGATAAATATAGTGAGATTTAATTGGGCATTACGACAAAGTACATAGACCGCCATCCAACTGCATCTATGCCTAAAAAGTCCACCTTCAGGTTATCATCCGAACCCCCTCCGGTATTAAGTTGCAAAGCAACAGACAATTGCATTAAGTATGGTGCGTAATGTAATCAATAACTACATCCTTAGACATAGCATCAATGTTTTATCCCTAGTGGCAACAGCACATCCACAACCTTAGAACTTTCTGTCACTGTCCCAGATTCAATGGAGGCATGAACCCACTATCGAGCATAAATACTCCCTCTTGGAGTTAAGAGTAAAAACTTGGCCAGAGCCTCTACTAATAACGGAGAGCATGCAAGATCATAAACAACACATGAACAATAGATTGATAATCACCATAATCATAGTACTCTCTATCCATCGGATCCCGACAAACACAACATATAGAATTACATATAGATGATCTTGATCATGTTAGGCAGCTCACAAGATCCAACAATGAAGCACAACAAGGAGAAGACGACCATCTAGCTACTGCTATGGACCCATGGTCCAGGGGTGGACTACTCACTCATCACTCCGGAGGCGACCATGGCGGTGTAGAGTCCTCCGGGAGATGAATCCCCTCTCCGGCAGGGTGCCGGAGGCGATCTCCAGAATCCCCGAGATGGGATTCGCGGCGGCGGCGTCTGAAGGTTTTCCGTATCGTGGCTCTCGGTACTGGGGGTTTCGCGACGGAAGCTTTAAGTAGGCGGAGGGTCAACGCGGGGGCCACACGAGGGGCCCGGGAGGTAGGTCGGCGCGGCCAGGGCCTGGGCCGCGCCGGCCTCCCTTGGCGCCTCGTGGCCCCACTTCGTTATCTCTTCGGTCTGGAAGCTTCGTGCAGAAATAGGACCCTGGGCGAAAGTTTCGTCCAATTCCGAGAATATTTCTTTACTAGATTTCTGAAACCAAAAACAGCAGAAAACAGCAACTGGCTCTTCGGCATCTTGTTAATAGGTTAGTTCCAGAAAATGCATAAATATGACATATAATGTGCATAAAACATGTAGGTATCATCAATAAAGTAGCATGGAACATAAGAAATTATCGATACGTTGGAGACGTATCACCATCCACTACAAGAAAAGGTACAACTCTGAGTACCTCTGCTGCTCTTGATTCACCATCTGTGATTGATAAACTTGTTTCACCGCCACATGCTTCGCGTGCTGGTACTTCTGCTGAATCTGAAAATTCTCATAATATTGATAATGTTTCTGCTGTGCTTGATGATAGTGGTTCATTGGGATCTTTTCTAGATGCTACAATTGCTAAGTCTAGACAAATTGAAAATACTGAAACTCCTAATGAAAATGCTGCTACACCTGTTAATTCACCTGAGTCTGTTGAATATTCTAGTGATGATCTTGATGAAGATTATGTAGAGCTTGATAATGATTTTATTGAAAAATGCAAGGCTACTACTGATGCAAGAAAAATTAAAAAGTTGCTTGCAGAACATGCTGTTAGATATACACCATCTCCTGATCCTAAATTTGCCACATCTCCTATAAACATTAGGGATAAAGATTATGATTTTTCTCTTGA
This sequence comes from Lolium multiflorum, assembly GCA_030979885.1. Taxonomy (NCBI): domain Eukaryota; kingdom Viridiplantae; phylum Streptophyta; class Magnoliopsida; order Poales; family Poaceae; genus Lolium; species Lolium multiflorum. The sequence continues at coordinate 134,348,489 of CM061750.1, read as the reverse complement.
TCTATCTCATATAGCTATTGTTGAGAAAACACCCTTTTGTGGTACTGAAAAAGAAAGTGCTGTTGAACACCTGACTGAGTTATCTACTCTTAGTGGCGTGTTTTCTGATGATGTCAAGATGCGTACTTATTTTGTCGCTAAAATTTTTCCGTTCTCATTAAAGGATGATGCTAAAACTTGGTATAATAATTTGCCTCCTGGTTCTATTAAAAGTCCAACTGATTTGCGTGATGTTTTCTTTCGAAAATACTTTCCTGCTAGTGCTCAACATGCTGCTTTGCAGAGAATTTATAATTTTGACCAGGAAGATGGAGAGAAATTGCCTGAGGCTTGGGCTAGATTTTGTTCTCTTATTAGAGCTCAGCCTGACCATGATTTGGAAAAGCATGATTTACTTGATATATTTTATAGTGGACTAACTATTGAGTCTAGGGCATACCTGGATAGTTGTGCTGGTTGTGTTTTCAGGAAAAGAACTCCAGACGACGCTGAAGAATTATTGGCTAAAATAGGCCGGAATCATGATGATTGGTCTACACCTGAACCAACCCCGACACCGATAGTGAAGAAGAGGGGTATGATTAAATTGAATGATGAAGATATGAGGGAAGCCAAGAAGTCTCTTAAGGAGAAGGGTATTAAACCTGAAGATGTGAAGAATTTACCTCCTATAGAAGATATATGTGAGACGATTCCCCCTTCATCCATGATTGAGGTACACTCGCTTCAACACTTTACTAGAGAAGATATTCCGTATTCAAAATCTCCTGCTCAATGCTTAGATGAATTTGATAATTATATTGTTAAGCAAGAAAACTTTAATATGAGAGTAGAGAATCATTTAATGGAAAATTCCCGAGCTATTAGTGAATTGCATGGTATTGTGGAGAGAACCTCCAATGATGTTAAGATACTTGTTAAACATTTTCAAATGGTTCAAACTCAAATTGATCAACTTACTAAAGTGCAAAATGACTTGTTGGGAAATAATTCTAAAGAAAAACATGCTTGTGAAGTAACAACTAGAGGTGGTGCTTCTACCCAGGATCCTCTATATCCTGAAGGGCATCCCAAAAGAGTTGAACAAGATTCTCAACTAATTAAAACTAGTGCTCCATCTAAGAAAAAGAAAAAGAAACATAAGAATGTTGTAGAATCCTCTGAACCTGTTAATGATCCTAATAGTATTTCTATTTCTGATGCTGAAACTGAAAGTGGTAATGAACATGATAAAGATAATGATAAGGATGATACTCCTGATAAAGAAGAAATTGAAAAAGAACCTGAAAAGCCTGCTAAAAATAAAAAGTACACTAAAGAAGACTTTATTACTGAGAAGCATGGTAATGAAAGAGAACCTTGGGTTCAAAAGCAAATGCCTTTTCCTGCTAAGAAACTAAAATCAAAGGAGGAGGAACATTATAATAAATTTTGTGATTGGATGAAACCTTTATTTTTGCAAATCCCTTTGACTGATGCTATTAAATTGCCTCCTTATTCAAAGTATATGAAAGATATTGTTACTAACAAAAGGAAAGTCCCCAATGAGGAGATTTCCACTATGCTCGCTAATTACTCCTTCAATGGTAAGATTCCAAAGAAGCTTGGAGACCCAGGTATACCGACTATTCCTTGTTCCATCAAGAATAATTATGTTAGAACTGCTCTATGTGATTTGGGAGCAGGTGTGAGTGTGATGCCTTTTTCTCTTTATAAGAGACTTGATTTAGATAAATTGATACCAACTGATATATCTTTGCAAATGGCTGATAAATCTACTGCTATTCCTGTTGGTTTATGTGAAAATGTTCCTGTTCAAGTTACTCAGCATTGCTTGATATTAACTGATTTTGTTGTGTTGGAAATGCCTGAAGATGATAATATGTCCATTATTCTTGGAAGACCCTTTCTTAATACTGCAGGGGCTGTTATTGATTGCAATAAAGGCATGGTTACTTTCAATGTTGATGATAAGGAACACACTGTTTATTTTCCCAAGAGGATTGATAAAGTATGTGGAGTCAATACAATTTTTAATGTGAAAACTATCAAAGTGGGATCCATTGATTGTCCTATATATGAGCCTAAAGAAGAATATCAAACTCTTGTGATTGGATCCATATCAATTCAATATAAGGTAACATGATTGATTTGAGGTTTATTTCTTCTTATGTCATATACTCCCTCCGATCCGAAAAAACTGTCGGACAGCTAGTGCAATTCCGTTTTACAATTAAGTCCTTCTAAAATCAGAAAAATCCATTCCTCATCGCTTGCCTCCCTGCACGTGATTTCGTTTCTGGCCGGATCGATCTACTCCCGATCAATCTGCTCAAGCTCGCTTTGGCCGGATCGATCAAACCTCCTCCTCCACGCCACCTCCTCCTCCGCCCAGCGCGTCCACGCTTCCTCCTCCGGCCAGTTCACCCTCCACGCCAGCTCCTTCGGGCAAGACCGGTTCCGTGCCTCCGGCCAGTGAGCTCCACGCAGACAGGGTCGGAGCCCCCGTCTCAAGCGCTAGCTTCAGTGAATCGTCCGTAGAGAAGGCGCCGCCGAGCATCGAGGCTCGGGTGGGTGGCCGCGACCGGCGAGGGAGAAAAGAAATTGGGCGAGTGTGGCTGCGATGTCTGGGAAGAAAGGGGAATCGTGCGAGAGGTCGCGGCCACCGGATCCAGCGTGTCTGGCCTCGCAGCAACCGGATCAGCCCTCGCCGACGATGGATCTGGCGATTGGTCAGCTCTTTTTTGGATGGGATCCCGGCGAGCCGTGGAGGGGAGGAGAGAGAAGAGCAGAGTGGACGGGGTTGACTACGGGGTGCGGTTGTGGGTGGCTACGACGGAGACGATAACGTGGAGTGCGGGTTAAGCAAAAAAACAAATACGAGGGCGTTTGTGCAAATTAGACCATCCGACATTTATTTCGGATCGGAGGGAGTAAAATTTATTTGATAGCAAGACTTGATCAACCTTGTTAACAAGTATATTTTATTGCATAAAGGAGCTAAACAACATTTCTTTCTTTCTTTCTCCCTCCACCTATTTTACTTGCTGTAGCACTTTTATTTTGCAATATGCTTTAGTCATTTAAGATTTTAGAAATCATTTTCCTGCGCAGTAATCATTAATTTAATACCCAGAAATGTGCATTTTTCAAAGTTCTCTAAAAATTACAAAAATTACACCGTTGGTCCTATTTTTCGACGAGGCACCTGGGAGCACCAGAGGATGACCTGTGGGGCACCAGGGGGTGCCACACCATAGGCCGGCGCGGCCAGCAAGGGGGCCGCGCCACCATGTGGTGTGGGCCACCCCTTGCCCCACTACACCATCTCTTCCTCCCAGCACCTTCTCTCTCCCGAAAAAACTCGTACCAAGTTTCTCTCACTCGTGTTTCTGCTCAAGAACTCGCGATTTTTCGATCTCCTTGCTCAGCCCAGATTTCTGTCTGAAATTTGGCACATTTACTCCTTGGTATGTGACTCCTTTGATTGTCCAATTAGAATTTCATTTGGTTGAGTATATCTTGAATATTTTGCTGCTGTAGATAACATGTTTAGTGAGCTTGCATGCTTGTTCTAAGTGGTAGAAATTAGTTTTGATGCATGTGTAGTACTCTAGCAAGTTCCTATAGTAGTTCCCTTCAATTACACACCTTGAAATCAAATTTTATAATGATTGTTGAAAATTTCAGAAAATGGAAGGAGGTGTGCCCCAATTGAACCAAGAAGAATTGGAAGTCCAGCAAGTTACGAGAGTCAATCGTGAGGAGGGAGTATACCCCTCTTACTACCCATGCGTGGAACTCCGACCCTCGTTGGGAATGAACTCCACTTAGGCCAAAAGCCTAAGCTTGGGGGGAGGTATACCGGCATCACTCATTCTTTGCATATTATGATTGCTGGATACTTGTACATACTTGTTTAGTCTCTAGAGTGGTTTTCTAATGAGAGGGAGATGATATTTGGGGAAGTGCTGTCCAAAAACAGATTCTGTGCTGTTACCAAAAAAATTCGTACGCACAGCCAGAACGTTATTTTGAGTTGCCAATTTTTGAGCATGTTCCCCAGGTTGTTATCTAACTTTCATTAGTTGAACACTTTTTGGTCTGAGCAATGGAAGATTTTTGTTAAATTCGATTTCTGTACTGCTGTCAGGATTTGGCAGATTTCTGTCATCCTGCTTTTCTGTGTTTCTGTTAGTTTGCATTCTTTTGTTTTCGCTTTGTTTCTTTCCTAAAACACAAAAAGACCAAAAATATTTCTGTTGTTTCTCTTCACCATTTGTTTATTTGGTACCTTGCTCTTAGTTTGCTTTATTTGCTATCGTTGGTTTGCTATGAGAAAACCCAAAAAGATTTTGCTTTGTTTGCTTGTTTTCTTTCGTTCTTGTTTCTAATTCGAAAACACCAAAAATATTTGCTGTTCTTCTTTGGTTTGTAAAGTTCATCATGAGTTCAATGGTCTTCGGTGGCTGGAGCGTGGTTTTCATTTCATATTATCCAAGCTACACAAGTGAAAAGGCAATAATGACGATCTACGACAATCTGATTGTGGTGAGAGGCTGGTATGAACTCTATTTGCTTTCATTTTTGTACATATACTCATCCATATGAGCATGCTTAGTTGGTTCATGTGAGGTATATGTTATTTGAGAAAGTCTAGTAGCTCATGATCTCTCATGTTTAGTTCCAATCTATTAATATGAGTAGCATGTCATGGATGTTCGCTTGCATTGTTTTATTCATAAGTAAGTATGGCATTGTGGTATCCTCCTCTGAATAATTCATTTATATCGACTTGGCACATGCTCACGCATGCATATGACTGAACAAAAAGTCAATTAAGCCTCGATGATTTATATTGCTTCAGAGTTCTTGTATCACTTTTATGCCTCCGTTAATTTATTTTGCCGCAAGCATGATTATGACAGTTACTTCTCTCTTGATTTGTCGCTCCCTAGTCTTTTGCTAGCCTTCACTTGTACTGAGCGGGATCGCCGCTCGTGCTTCCAAACACCTGAAAACCAAGTTGTTCCAAAAGTGTCCACCATAAATACCTATGCATGGCATTTCAAACCATTCCAAGTAAATTCTCATGCGCTACCTTTAAAACTTTCAAAATGCTTCTCAATTTGTGTTAATGTTTCATAGCTCATGAGGAAGTATGTGGTGTTTAGCTTTCAACCTTGTCATTTACTTTTGACGGACTCTCATATGGACTAGTGGCACATCCGCTTATCCAATAATTTTGCAAAAAGAGCTGGCAATGGGATTCCCAGTCCCGAATTAATTAAAATAAAAAGGCACTCCTTCATGGTATGTGATTGTTGGCAGGCACCCGAGGATTCGGTTAGCCATGGCTTGTGTAAGCAAAGGTTGGGGGGAGTGTCATCATCATAATAAAACTTAAATAAAAAGGCACTCCTTCATGGTATGTGATTGTTGGCAGGCACCCGAGGATTCGGTTAGCCATGGTTTGTGAAAGAAAGGTTGGAAGGAGTGCCAACCAAAAATAAATAAATGGGAGCCGCTCTTGTGAGTCCGGTTGATGAGGTAGTTAGTGTACCCATTACCATTCGTTGACAACAACAAACACCTCTCAAAATAATTTTACTCCTGCTTTACAAATGAAAAGCTCTAGCGCATGTTAATCCCTGCTTCCCTCTGCGAAGGGTCAATCTTTTACTTTTATGTTGTGTCTCCATTCTTTCTTTGAGCACTATCTTGAGAGCACAACTGTCATTCTTAGTATAATATGCTTGTCTCAAAATATGATTGATTGTGGTATAACTTTGATGCTTTTATCTTTGACAATCACTACTTCTAGTCTTTCTATGAACTCAAGAGGTGCCTCGGCATTTATGTTTTGCCGATCAAATACAGGCAAGCGAGATACCACTTTATCATACTCTCTTATGAACATTGCAATCCTGCTTATATACATGATTCATGGTGCTTATTATTAATTGTTGGTACCTCTCCATGATTGACATAGCTGTTGGATGATCTTATTTGCATGTATCTCATTATGAACTGCTTAAGTATTAGCCATAGCATGAGAATATATACATCATATGAGCAAATGTGTTCGTGAAAGTTCTTTTATCGCTCAGTTGTTAACTGAATTGCTTGAGGACAAGCAATAAGCTAAGCTTGGGGGGAGTTGATACGTCCAAAACGTATCTACTTTCCCGAACACTTTTGCTATTGTTTTGCCTCTAATTTGTGTATTTTGGATACAACTAACACGGACTAACGCTGTTTTCAGCAGAATTGCTCTGGTGTCTCGTTTTTGTGCAGAAATCCAACTTTCGGGAAAATCCTCGGAATTTCTTCAGATGGCCCTATTTTACCAAAATATTGACGGAGCCAGAAGGGCAAAGGAGGTGGAGGCCCGAGGGCCCCACACCATATGGCGGCGCGGCCCAGGGGGGGCCCGCGCGGCCCTATGGTGTGGCCCCCTCGGCCGGCCTCCGACGCCCCCCTTCGGACTACTTATTGGTTTCGACCTGAAAACGCACGGAGAGAAGTCGAAGTCGCCAGAAACCCTCCAGAGAGCCGCCACATCGCGAAACTCCGTCGCGGGAGCCAGAAGTCTCCGTTCTGGCACTCCGCCGGGACGGGGAATTGGAGGAGATCTTCACCGCCATCACCGCCAACGCCTCTCCATCAACCAGCAATGTTTCCCCCATCCATGTGTGAGTAATTCCCCCGCTGTAGGCTGAAGGGGATGGTAGGGATTGGATGAGATTGGTCATGTAATAGTCATAAGATTGTTAGGGCATAGTGCCTAGTATCCGTAGATGTCACTTTTATGATATTGTTGCAACTTGTTATGCTTAATGCTTGTCACTAGGGCCCGAGTGCCATGATCTCAGATCTGAACATGTTATTGATTCATGAAGATATTCGTTGTTTATGATCTTACCTATAAGTTGTATACACATGTCGCTGTCCGGAACCAATGGCCCCGAAGTGACAAGAATCGGGACAACCGGAGGGGATGGTAGTGATGTGAGGATCACATGTGTTCACGGAGTGTTAATGCTTTGCTCCGGTACTCTATTAAAAGGAGTACCTTAATATCCAGTAGTTTCCCTAGAGGCCCGGCTGCCACCGGCTGGTAGGACAGAAGATGTTGTGCAAGTTTCTCATTGCGAGCACGTACGACTAAATATGGAACACATGCCTATTGATTGATTAGTACTTGGATACCGTTTTATTATTATCTGCAAATGCCCATGCTTTGATTGTTACATGAGTTTCTCTCATCCATGCAACGCCCGTTAAATCCGTCCCTGTGCCTACAGTATTTTAATCCTGCTGTTTACTATAATCACTACTGCTGTCTTTATTTCACCGCTGCTGTTATTTCACTATTCCTACTGCCATAAAACTGTTACTACTGATAAACTCTTGCGAGCAAGTCTGTTTCCAGGTGCAGCTGAATTGACAACTCCGTTGTTAAGGCTTACAAGTATTCTTTGTCTCCCCTTGTGTCGAATCAATAAATTGGGTAATACTTCCCTCGAAGACTGTTGCGATCCCCTATACTTGTGGGTCATCGGGGACCCATGAGCCAGTAGCGTCGTCAACGTTTTAAAGGTGGCAGGAGATCGAAAGAAAAAATAAGCCAAAAATCAGTTGGTAAACAAATTCAAGAAAAGAAACATTTACCTTTCTGAGAGGATGACATGCGGGACCCATGAGGCAGCAGCATCCTCAACTATTTCAAGGCGGCAGGGGATCAAAATAAAAAAGGAAATAGCCAGAAATTAATTAGGGTCAAAAATAAATCCATCAAAGGAAACTTTTATTGTTCATAGAGGATGACATGTGGGACCGACTTGCCAGCTGCGTCGTCATCGTTTCAAAGGGGGCAGGGGATCAAAAGAAAAAGGCAAATAGCCAGAAATTAGGGGAAAAAAATAAATCCAACAAAGGAAACTTTTATTGTTCATAGAGGATGACATGCGGGACCCATGAGCCAGCAGCTTCCTCAACGTTTCAAAGTCGGCATGAGATTGAAAGAAAAAGTCAAGTGACATAATATCAGGAGCCAAAAATAATCCAAGAAAAGAAACTTTATTGTACATAGAGGATGACATGCGGGTCCCATTTTGTAGCAGCGGTCTCAACGCTTCCAAGGCGGCACAGGACCGAAAGAAAAATGAAGTAGCCAGAAATCAGGGTGTGAAAAAAATCCAAGAAAAGAAAGATTTCAATTGGGCTGTATCTGGACATCTGGGCCTTCGAACTATCCTGCTGGGCCTTTTGACTCGTACAATTTCAGCCCACTCCAAAACAGGAAAGGTCGGATTTTTCTCAAAAAAAAAAAACAGGAAAGTCCTATGCTTCGCAAAAACAAAAAACAAGGAGATTCAACATATAAGTTTGTTTATGTAGATATAAAGATTTAATTTATCCGTTTGCAATAGCTCAGAGCGAAATACAATGTTTATTGTCTGCAAAATAAAATATCACATGTTTCTTGTACGGGGAGGCTGACATCGGGGACCCATGAGCCAGCAGCGTCGTCAACGTTTCAAAGGCGGCAGGGGATCGAAAATAAAAAAAGCCAAAAATCAGTTGGTAAAAAAATACAAGAAAAGAAAACATTTATCGTTCTGAGAGGATGACATGCGGGACCCATGAGGCAGCAGCATCCTCAACGTTTCAAAGTCGGCATGAGATCGAAAGAAAAAGGCAAGTGACATAATATCAGGAGCCAAAAATAATCCAAGAAAAGAAACTTTATTGTACATAGAGGATGACATGCGGGTCCCATTTTGTAGCAGCGGTCTCAACGTTTCCAAGGCGGCACAGGACCAAAAGAAAAATGAGGCAGCAGCATTCTCAACAATTCCAAGGCGGCAGGGGATCAAAAGAAAAATAAAGGAAATAGCCAGAAATTAATTAGGGGTCAAAAATAAATCCACCAAAGGAAACTTTTATTGTTCATAGAGGATGACATGTGGGACCGACCTGCCAACAGCGTCCTCATCGTTTCAACGGGGGCAGGGGATCAAAAGAAAAAGGCAAATAGCCAGAAATTAGGGGTAAAAAATAACTCCAAGAAAGGAAACTTTTATTGTTCGTAGAGGATGACATGCGGGACCCATGAGCCAACAGCTTACTCAACGTTTCAAAGGCGGCATGAGATCGAAAGAAAAAGGCAAGTGACCAAATATCAGGAGCCAAAAATAATCCAAGATTTATTGTACATAGAGGATGACATGTGGGTCCCATTTTGCAGCAGCGGTCTCAATGTTTGTAATGCGGCTTGAGATCAAAAGAAAAAGAAAGTAGCTAGTAATTAGGGGGTGAAAAAAAATCCAAGAAAAGAAAGTTGATGGACATAGAGGATGACATGCGGGTCCCTTGAACCAACAGCTTACTCAACGTTTCAAAGGGGGCAGGGGATCAAAAGAAAAAGGCAAGCCAAAAATCAGAGGGTGAAAAAAAATCCAACAAAGGAAACTTTTATAGCACACAGAGGATGACATGTGGGTCCTATGAGCCAGCAGGTACCTCAACGTTTCAAACGTGGCATGAGATCGAAAGAAAAAGGCAAGTGACCAAATATGAGGTGCCAAAAAAAACTCCAAGAAAAGAAAGTTGATTGCTCATAGAGGATGACATGCGGGTCCCATTTAGCTGCAGCGGTCTCACCGTTTGAGAGGCGGCAGGGGATCGAAAGAAAAAGGCAAGTGACCAAATATCAGGAGCCAAAAATAATTCAAGAAAAGAAAGTTTTATAGTCCATAGAGGATGACATGCGGGTCCCATTTAGTGCAGCGGTCTCACCGTTTGAGAGGCGGCAGGGGATCGAAAGAAAAAGGCAAGTGACCAAATATGAGGTGCCAAAAAAATCCAAGAAAAGAAAGTTTTATAGTACATAGAGGATGACATGCGGGTCCCATTTAGCAGCAGCGGTATCACCGTTTGAGAGGCGGCAGGGGATCGAAAGAAAAAGACAAGTGACCAAATATGAGGTGCCAAAAAAAATCCAAGAAAAGAAAGTTGATTGCTCATAGAGGATGACATCCGGGTCCCATTTAGCTGCAGCGGTCTCAACGTTTCCAAGGCGGCACGGGATCAAAAGAAAAAGGAAGTAGCCAGAAATCAGGGGGTCAAAAAAATCCAAGAAAAGAAGGAATTTTGGTTCATAGAGGATGACAAGCGGGACCCATGATCCTGCATCGTAAACGGCTCGATCGGAGAGCGTTGAACGAGATGGCGCGATCGAGAAAAAAACAATGCTAGAGAGGCTGCCATGTGGGCCCTACATCCCTGGGCGGTGCGGATTTGCGTTGACTCGGCCGGCGAACCCGAGAATTCGCGATGCACCACGTCCCGGGCCACCATACGCGACGTTTTGGCCGCTTTCGTCGGGCTAGGTGGCCTCAAAAACGAGAAAAAAAAGTTTTGACATGAACCACGGAGGGACCAAAAATCGTCGGCCATGGTGCACCAGCAACCACGGCGCGACTTCAACTTCGTCGGCCATGGCAACTTTTCTTGTAGTGCTTGGCCGCGCCTAGGGGTGGTGTGGCCGCCTCGGCCACCCCCTTGACCTCTCCTTCGTACTATATAAAGCCGCTGACTTGAAAATACCGGGGTGGGGGGGGGTCGATGTTTTTCTAGAAAGAGTTCCGCTGCTCCGCCGCAACCAGAAACCCCAATCCGGGACTAGAAACTCCGTTTTGTCACCCTGCTGGGACGGGGAATTGGAGGAGATCATCGCCATCGCCATCACCGACGCCTCTCCATCACCATCCATGATTCCCCCATCCATGTGTGAGTAATTCCCCGCTGTAGGCTGTAGGGGATGGTAGGGATTGGATGAGATTGGTCATGTAATAGCTATAAGATTGTTATGGGCATAGTGCCTAGTATCCGTTGTTAGTATTTTTGACATTGTTGCAACTTGCTATGCTTAATGCTTGTCACTTTGGGCCTGAGTGCCATGATCTCAGATCTGAACATGTTATTTATTCATGATGATAATTATTGTTTTTGATCATATCTGCAAGTTTTATACACACATTGTTGTCCGGAACCCGAGGCCCCAAAGTGACAGAAATTGGGATAACCGAAGGGGATGGCTATGATGTGAGGATCACGTGTGTTCATGGAGTGTTAATGCTTTGCTTCGGTACTATATTAAAAGGAGTACCTTAATTACCAGTAGTTTTTCTTGAGGCCCCGCTGCAACGGGCTGGTAGGACAAAAGTTGTCGTGTAAGTTTCTCATTGCGAGCACGCATGACTAAATAGGAACACGCGCCTATGGTTATCTTATGCTAGGATGCTTTTATCACTATTACTTGCAATGCCCATATCTTGCTATTATATGGACTATCTCATTCATGCAGCGCCTGTTCATCCATCCATGTGCCTACAGTATTTTAATCCTTTTGCTCTTTGCAATCATCGCTACTGCTGATTTAATTTCATTACTGTTGTTACTTCACTACTACCACTGCTATAAAACTGTTACTACTGATAAACTGTTGCGAGCAAGTCTATTTCCAGGTGCAGGTGAATTGACAAATCATCTGTTAAAGCTTATAAATATTCTCTGGCTCCCCTTGTGGCGAATCAATAAATTTGAGTTTACTTCCCTCGATGACTGTTTTTTTTCGAAATGGGGGAAATATCGCCCCAGCTTCTGCATCCAAAGGATGCACACGGCTTTTTTATTAGATTATTCACAACACCTTACAAGAACAATACAAAAGATCAAAACTCGAAGCCACCTCACTAAGCCTACAGAGGGATGAAGGGGGTGAAAATTCACCAACTCATATCATCCAGAAACAAAATGTCTTCCCAGGCCGCCCAATAGCAGATGAGAAGCACATCCAGTCAGCAGACTCTCAGCCACGCACACGCCGTAGATGTTGCTACCGCCGTCTTCCTCGACTCCATGTTCAAGAGAGATCATCGCATTAACCATGCCAGGCCTGCCATCGATGCCACCACGGCGCCAGACGACTCCACCATCCTTCGCGTGTCCATCACACTGCATCCGTCCCGAGACACCACTGCACCATGCCATGGCGACTCGATGACGCCGACACGGCAAAAGCACACCGCTCCACCTCAGCACCACCGCCATCCGTTGTCTGCTCCAAAAACGATACCCCCAACAGGAGAAACGGCGTTGCGCGCCGCCATCGTTCGACCCGGGCCAGTGCAGGGTTTCCCGGAGCAGCCAGACGAATGTTGCTGCGGGAACAATGCCTTCAACAAGGATGCGACGAACGGCGCCGCCATCGTCCGCCATGACTGCAGTCAAAGGCCGGTTTTCACCGGCAGCCACGCCACGCCGTCTGGGACTAACGCAGCTGCAGAAACAATGCCTTCAACAAGGATGTGTGATGACCCACAAGTATAGGGGATCGCAACAGTCTTCGAGGGAAGTAAAACCCAAATTTATTGATTCGACACAAGGGGAGGTAAAGAATACAAATAAGCCTTAACAACTGAGTTGTCAATTCAGCTGCACCTGGAAAAGCACTAGTAACATGGGTGATGTGAAAGTAGCAGTAATATGAGAGCAGTAACAGTAACACAGCAGCAGTAATAGCAATATGAGAGCAATGGCACCAGAAAATAGTTGATACTACTTCCAATGACATGTAGAACGAGTATATGATGATGAGAGATGGACCGGGGTTCCCAGCTATCTACACTAGTGGCAACTCTCCAATAACAAGTGTTGGGTGAACAAATTACAGTTGGGCAATTGATAGGATTGAAATAGCATTAAGACAGAATATCAAGTCTATTAATCATGTAGGCATGTTTCCCATATATAGTCATACGTGCTCGCAATGAGAAACTTGTACAACATCTTTTGTCCTACCAGCCGGTGGCAGCCGGGCCTCTAGGGAATCTACTGGAAATTAAGGTACTCCTTTTAATAGAGCACCGGAGCAAAGCATTAACACTCCGTGAAAACATGTGATCCTCATATCTAAGCCTTTCCCTCCAGTTGTCCCAATTTCTGTCACTTTGGGGCCTTTGGTTCCGGACATAGACATGTGCATACAACTTGTAGATACAATCTAAGCAATAAGTATAGAGCTTAAATCTAAGATCATGCCACTCGGGCCCTAGTGACAAGCATTAAACACAACAAGATTGCAGCAACAATAACTTCACAAACTTTGTAGATAGACAATCATAACGTAACAATCCATCGGATCCCAACAAACACAACACCGATTACATCAGATGAATCTCAATCATGTAAGGCAGCTCATGAGATCATTGTATTGAAGTACATGGGGAGAGTATACCAACTAGCTACAGCTAGAACCCGTAGTCCATGGGGGAACTACTCACGGAGCATGATGGAGGCGGTGGCGTCGATGGAGATGACTTCCGGGGGCACTTCCCCGTCCCGGCGGCGTGCCGGAACAGAGACTCTGTCCCCCGAATTGGAGTTTCGCGATGGCGGCGGCGCCCTGGAGTCTTTCTGGAGTTTCGTCAATTGGTACTGCGTTTTTAGGTCGAAAGGGCTTAAATAGGCGAAGAGGCGGCGCAGGAGGGCTGACAGGGTGGCCTCCCACTAGGCCGGCGCGGCCAGGGTGTGGCCCGCGCGGCCCACATGTGTGGTGGCCCCCTGGCTCTCCTCCGACTCCCCTTCGGTGTTCTGGAGCCTCCCGGGAAAAATAAGATCTTTGGCGTTGATTTCGTCCAATTCCGAGAATATTGCCCGAACAGCCTTTCTAGAACCAAAAACAGCAGAAAACAGGAACTGGCACTGTGGCATCTTGTTAATAGGTTAGTTCCGGAAAACGCGTAAAAACATTATAAAGTGCAAGCAAAACATGTAAGTATTGTCATAAAATAAGCATGGAACATCAGAAATTATAGGTACGTTGGAGACGTATCAAGCATCCCCAAGCTTAGTTCCTGCTCGTCCTCGAGTAGGTAAACGATAAAAAGAGTAATTTCTGTAGTGACATGCTACTTACATAACCTTGATCATACTATTACAAAGCATATGAAATGAATGAAGTGACTCAAGGCAATGATCTATAGTTGCTAACAAATAGATAACATATAGCAAAACTTTTCATGAAGAGTACTTTCAAGACAAGCATCAAAAGTCTTGCACAAGAGTTAACTCATAAAGCAATAGATTCAAAGTAAAGGCATCGAAGCAACACAAAGGAAGATTTAAGTTTCAGCGGTTGCTTTCAACTTTCAACATGCATATCTCATGGATAATTGTCAACACAAAGTAATATGATGAATGCAAATAAGCAAGTATGTAAGAATCAATGCACAGTTGACACAAGTGTTTGCTTCTAAGATGGAAGGAAGTAGGTAAACTGACTCAACATAAAGTAAAAGAATGACCCTTCGCAGAGGGAAGCATTGATTGCTATATTTGTGCTAGAGCTTTGGTTTTGAAAACATAAAGAGAGCATAAAAGTAAAGTTTTGAGAGGTGTTTGTTGTTGTCAACGAATGGTAGTGGGCACTCTAACCCCCTTGCCAGACAAACCTTCAAAGAGCGGCTCCCATTTTATTTTATTTTTGGGTGGCACTCCTTCCAACCTTTCTTTCACAAACCATGGCTAACCGAATCCTCGGGTGCCTGCCAACAATCTCATACCATGAAGGAGTGCCTTTTTATTTTAGTTTTATTATGATGACACTCCTCCCCACCTTTGCTTTCTCAAGCCATGGCTAACCGAATCCTTCGGGTGCCGTCCAACAATCACATACCATGGAGGAGTGTCTATTTTTGTTAATTAATTTGGGACTGGGAATCCCATTGCCAGCTCTTTTTGCAAAATTATTGGATAAGCGGATGAAGCCACTAGTCCATTGGTGAAAGTTGCCCAACAAGATTGAAAGATAAACACCACATACTTCCTCATGAGCTATAAAACATTGACACAAATCAGAGGTGATAAATTTTGAATTGTTTAAAGGTAGCACTCAAGCAATTTACTTTGGAATGGCAGGAAATACCACATAGTAGGTAGGTATGGTGGACACAAATGGCATAGTGGTTGGCTCAAGGATTTTGGATGCATGAGAAGTATTCCCTCTCGATACAAGGCTTAGGCTAGCAAGGTTATTTGAAGCAAACACAAGTATGAACCGGTACAGCAAAACTTACATAAGAACATATTGCAAGCATTATAATACTCTACACTGTCTTCCTTGTTGCTCAAACACTTTTACCAGAAAATATCTAGACCTTAAGAGAGACCAATCATGCAAACCAATTTTAACAAGCTCTACGGTAGTTCTCCACTAATAGGTTTAAACTACATGAAAAAAAACTTAATCATGATCTACTTGAGAGCTCAAAACAATTGCCAAGTGTCAAATTATCCAAGACATTATGAGGCATTTTCTATTTCCAACCAAATACCAATAAGTATTGTAGCTTCCAACTTTTATCATTGAACATTAAAAGTAAAACGAAGAACAAGTGTTCATATGAAAAAGCGGAGCGTGTCTCTCTCCCACACAAGGATTGCTAGGATCCGAATTTATTCAAACACAAACAAAAATAAAGACGCTCCAAGTAAAGCACATATGATGTGACCGAATAAAAATATAGTTTCAATAGAAGAAACCTGATAAGTTGATGAAGAAGGGGATGCCTTGGGCATCCCCAAGCTTAGACGCTTGAGTCTTCTTGAAATATGCAGGGATGAACCACGGGGGCATCCCCAAGCTTTGACTTTTCACTCTTCTTGATCATATATCATCCTCCTCTCTTGACCCTTGAAAACTTCCTTCACACCAAACTTCTCATAAACTTCATTAGAGGGGTTAGTACTCAAAAAAACTTTAATCCACTTTAGTCCTGTAGTGACACATTGCAAGAACTCAATAAAACATTAGCTACAGCTCTCCACGTCTAGAAAGCCTCACATAAAGTCCACAAGAGACAATGCAAAAAACAGAGACAGAATCTGCCAAAACAGAACAGCCAGTAAACACGAATTTTAAAATGGTACTTCCGTTGCTCAAATCAGAAAACTCAAAACTAATGAAAGTTGCGTACATATCTGAGGATCACGCACGTAAATTGGCAGATTTTTCTGAGTTTCCTACAGAGAAATATGCCCAGATTCGTGACAGATAGAAATCTGTTTCTGCGCAGAAATCCAAATCTAGTATCAACCTTCTATTAGAGACTTCACTTGGCACAACATTGCAATAAAATAAATATAAGGAGAGGTTGCTACAGTAGTAACAACTTCCAAGACACAACAAAACAGTAGCAAAATAAAGACATGGGTTATCTCCCAAGAAGTGCTTTCTTTATAGCCATTAAGATGGGCTCAGCAATTTTAATGATGCTCACATAAGGATGAGAGTTGAAGCAAAAGAGAGCATCAAAAAGCAAATTCAAAACACATTTAAGTCTAACCCACTTCCTATGCATAGGAATCTTGTACACAAATAAATTCATGAAGAACAAAGTAACAAGCATAAGAAGATAAAACAAGAGTAACTTCAAAATTTTCAGCATATAGAGAGGTGTTTTAGTACCATGAAAATTTCTACAACCATATTTTCCTCTCTCATAATAATTTTCAGTAGCTTCATGGATAAACTCAACAATATAACTATCACATAAAGCATGCTTTTCATGATTCACAAACACATAATTTTTATCAAGCTCAGAAATAATAGGATTAAAACTTTCAAACCCACTTTTATCAATAATATAACAAGATGATTGATCAATCTCAAAAGATATGGGACTCATAGATAAAGTCAAGAACTCTCCAATCCCATTTTCATTAGTAGTACAATTAATATTATCAAGTAACATAGGACCATCATCTAGAGATTTATCATAAACATTTGCCAAGCAAAACTCTTTAGTACCATGCATTTCAACATCAGGCACAAACAAAGCATTATCATAAGATTTATCAAAATAGCATGGATTATCATGAATAACAGTAGCATAATTATTCTCACCAAGTTTTACTCATAGGGAATATTTCAAGAGAATCCACAGGAACATAACATTCATCCTCTTCCGGTAAGCATGGAGGACAATCAAATAGTGTAAGAGATAAAGAGTTACTCTCATTAGAAGGTTGGCATGGGTAGCTAATCCATTCTTCCTCCTTTTGTTCGTCACTCTCCTCTTCTTTTTCATCCAATGAGCTTTCAGGTTCATCAATTTCTTCTTCCACTGGTTCCTGCAAATTGTGAGTGCATTCTTGTGCATTAATGAGTCTCTCTTTATAATCAATGATATAAGGATTATCACTGTAGCTTTCTATGCAAAAATTAAGGATAGAAGAGACATAATCTTTAAGGTCCTTACAAACAACACAAGTTTCATAATTCTTAGATATGAAGGATTCTATCTCAGAGGCTCCCATAAATATGACAAATTGTTCTACCTCTTCGAACCCAAAATGAATATAGCTATTCCGATTATAGTTCTTAATTAAAAATTCCTCACTAAAGCCACATTGAAATTTAAGATGTTTAGTATCTGTTGAGAGCAACAGTTTATATCATGGCGTTTAAGCAAGATTTTAGCAATTGTATTCAATTTTTCTATCACAGCACTCATAACTTTTCCCGTTCTTGATTCTCTATAATTATTATAATATTCTATAAGCTCCAAGTAGGTTGTAGGTTCTCCCATAATAGCAGTTTTTAATTTTTAGGTTTTTCAAATTTTTATGGATTTTCGGGTATATAGGGAAAATAAAACAAGACAAAAATAAACTAGACAAAAGTAAACTAAGCAAAATAAAACTAGACAGAAATAAACTAAGCACAAATAAACTAGAAAAAGTAAACTAGCAAGACAAAATAAAATAAAAGCAGAGAGAGAGGTAGAGTGTACTCCCCAGGTGAACTTATGAGTAGAGCTATGCCTCCCCGGCAACGGCGCCAGAAAATAGTCTTGATGACCCACAAGTATAGGGGATCGCAACAGTCTTCGAGGGAAGTAAAACCCAAATTTATTGATTCGACACAAGGGGAGGTAAAGAATACAAATAAGCCTTAACAACTGAGTTGTCAATTCAGCTGCACCTGGAAAAGCACTAGTAACAGGGGTGATGTGAAAGTAGCAGTAATATGATAGCAGTAGTAACAGTAACACAGCAGCAGTAATAGCAGTATGAGAGCAATGGCACCAGAAAATAGTTGATACTACTTCCAATGACATGTAGAACGAGTATATGATGATGAGAGATGGACCGGGGTTCCCAGCTATCTACACTAGTGGCAACTCTCCAATAACAAGTGTTGGGTGAACAAATTACAGTTGGGCAATTGATAGGATTGAAATAGCATTAAGACAGAATATCAAGTCTATTAATCATGTAGGCATGTTTCCCATATATAGTCATATGTGCTCGCAATGAGAAACTTGTACAACATCTTTTGTCCTACCAGCCGGTGGCAGCCGGGCCTCTAGGGAATCTACTGGAAATTAAGGTACTCCTTTTAATAGAGCACCGGAGCAAAGCATTAACACTCCGTGAAAACATGTGATCCTCATATCTAAGCCTTTCCCTCCAGTTGTCCCAATTTCTGTCACTTTGGGGCCTTTGGTTCCGGACATAGACATGTGCATACAACTTGTAGATACAATCTAAGCAATAAGTATAGAGCTTAAATCTAAGATCATGCCACTCGGGCCCTAGTGACAAGCATTAAACACAACAAGATTGCAGCAACAATAACTTCACAAACTTTGTAGATAGACAATCATAACGTAACAATCCATCGGATCCCAACAAACACAACACCGATTACATCAGATGAATCTCAATCATGTAAGGCAACTCATGAGATCATTGTATTGAAGTACATGGGGGAGAGTATACCAACTAGCTACAGCTAGAACCCGTAGTCCATGGGGGAACTACTCACGGAGCATGATGGAGGCGGTGGCGTCGATGGAGATGACTTCCGGGGGCACTTCCCCGTCCGGCGCGCGTGGAATAGAGACTTCTGTCCCCGAATTGGAGTTTCGCGATGGCGGCGCCCCTGGAGTCTTTCTGGAGTTTCGTCAATTGGTGCTGCGTTTTTAGGTCGAAAGGGCTTAAATAGGCGAAGAGGCGCGCAGGTGACATAGGCATCCCCAATGGGCCTGCCAAAGATGGTACCCGGGGTTTACTGAAAGCCCAGAACTCGAAGAATAAGAAGACTCGGAAGCCCATTTAGTGATTAGGAAA
The DNA here is from genome assembly GCA_030979885.1 of Lolium multiflorum. NCBI lineage: Eukaryota > Viridiplantae > Streptophyta > Magnoliopsida > Poales > Poaceae > Lolium > Lolium multiflorum. Next base: position 134,329,283 of record CM061750.1, on the reverse strand, counting down.
GATAGTTTGTATTAGGAAAGATAGAGATTTGTAATCTTACGGGTTGGGTACGAAACCCTCCCGAACTCTGTAACTTGTGTACCACGAAACCCTCCGCCTCCTATATAAGGGGAGTCGAGGGACAAAGAAAGGATCGAATCTACTGTCAACATAACCCTAGTTTTCATAATCGTCGAGTACTTTTCGGCTGAAACCTTCGAGATCTACTTGCCCTCTACTTCTAACAAAACCCTAGTCTACAATCGTAGGCATTGACAAGTTAATCCTTTGTCAATTGGCGCCGTCTGTGGGAACTAGAGGTTGCAAGGAGCTGATCTCGATGGCACGTTCAAAATCGTCGACTTCGTCGGTGGCAAGCAATGCGATGGATCGAGGTAACAAGGGAAAAACTGATCTAGTCAATTTTATTCCTCACCCGCCCTCCCGTATGGATGCATGTGCCTATCTGGAGGAGCCCATCATCATGACGTTCGGAGAATTCCGATTTGGCGTCAACAAAGAAGGATCCTACCGTCTCGAAGTTCCGATCTCGTCGGAATTTTCAGCGGTCGATTCTAACTTTTCGTCGAGTGACGAGGAGTTTTCGTCGCCACGCTTCGTCGACAGCAAGGCAAGCGGAAAGCTCGCCAAGATCTTCAGCAACACATCCTTCGAGTCGTCTGCGGACTCCTTTATAAGCAGCGACTCCGACAGCGTCGACAGCTTCAACTTCATCGACAAATCTGCTGCCATCGGAAAGGTCTTCACCACTCTATATGATGGTGTCACCAATCCCGACAAAAATCAATGCGCAAAATATCATCAGATTTATGCGATAGAAGGGGCAGGCCGATCAGAGCCAGAAACGTCAGAGGCTTTCGACGATTTGGGAAATCCATACGTCGATCCCGCTGATCTCAGACATGGCCTAGGCACTAAATACGTCGGGTCTTCACCTCGAGAAAGAGTACAGCTCCCGCAAGAAGCATGGGATAGGGCTGCAAAAGCCATGGATGGTTCAGAACCTATGACCACCACTGCTACTGTACAAGAACTTCAAGCATATCAATATAGACTTGCTCGGGTGAGCAGAGAGTTGGAAAAACAGACAACATCCCTGAATAGGAGAAAAGAAGCTACTGCATCAAGCAGACGCCGAGCAGAGTTAAGTCGCCTTTCAGGAACTTCGGGAGATAGTCACAGAGAAGCTCGGAGGAGAGCAATGTCTCGGTTGCAAAACATACCCGAAGCAGAGAGAGGAAACATAATCCAAAATCTCGACATGTCCTTTATGTCGATTGATGAAAGGAAATATCATCCCAAAAACACCAGAAGCAGGTTACATGGCAACACAAGCTTACATCCTGGCGTCCAGACCTCCTCCTGGGGACCCGAGAGAACCATTGTTCAATATGGCGATGGGTGGAGTAGGAGTAATGGGAACAGCGTTTGCAACAACACCTCCCGAAGAAAATCCTAGACAAAATAGTCCACGACCCACCGCAGCAGTTCAAGACCCCCAAGAACAAGTGGAGCAAGAGACACAGCAGTCCAAGTAAGGGTGGACAGAGCGCGACAAGAAAGAAGGGAGCGTCAACACTCACCAGAAGTTGCCGACGAAGATATGTGTGGGCTCCCGTGTTTCACGAGAAGAGTTCGAAAGACTCGAGTCCCAAAAGGGTTCAAGCTACCCGAAAATTTCAAGAAATTCGACGGCCTGCAAGATCCCGAGGATTGGCTCGTGGATTATCTCGAGATGGTAAAGCTGGTAGGAGGAACCAGAGCAACAGCTATGCAAAGTATCCAAGTTCACCTGAGCGGTGCCGCGAGATCTTGGATAAAGAAACTCCCCCAAATTCCATCGACAGCTGGGATAACTTTGAGGACATCTTCGTGAAAAACTTCCGATCCACCTGCAAGAAACCTGCGTCATTGGAAGAGTTGAGGGCGTGTCGACAGAAACACGACGAGTCGATGAGGAAATATATACAGCGGTGGAACATCATAAAGAACTCGGCAGAAGATATATCTGACGAGAGGGCAATAGATGCGTTCGTGGCAGGAATTCGGCGAGGAGATTTTGTCGAGGACTTAGGGAGAACTAACCCTAAGACCATATCAGCACTCATGGAGATAGCCAATAAATGGGCAGATGGAGAAGACGCAATATACAACAAGCGACACAGGTCGCCAGAGGAGGATCGTGGTCAAAATTATCAAAATAGAAGGCGATTTTCTCGCCAGTTCTACAACAACGATGCTCCTGGCCATATATCGGCTGGTTTTCGAGGAAATCCTGGAGGAAACAGTCGAGATGACTATCAAAGGAGTAACGAGCATCAAGGCGACAATAGAGGCGATTCTCGCGGCAACAGACAAAATAGTGGACCAAGGTTTCAAAGACCTTATGTGTCCCCCGAAGAGATGATGAACGGTCCGTGTCAAATGCACTTTTATCTTGACAATAACGGAAAGAGGCAGTCAGGGCATCTCCAGAAAGACTGCCGAAATTTTCAGGCAATGTGCGAGCCGCAGGAATCGCAAATGCCCAAGCCACAAATAGAAACCCCCAGGGGCCAAGGAGCGAGATCCACCTTCCACCTCCTCCCGCAATTACGGACGAAAATCGGCACCAGCTTAGAATAGCGGCAGCACCACACCCACCTCCATACGTTGATCCCAATTCTAACGGTGCGGTCTCGATGATCCAGAAAGCTAGGCCATCAAACAGGGCGCAGAAGGTAATCTCACGACAAGTGTTTATGGCAGAGAAGATGCCTCCACCAACAGTCGAGTACTTAAATTGGTCGGGGCAAGACACGGCTTCACAATCGCGGACCATCCGCAGCAAGTTCCTCGACCAGGACAATCAGCACTCATTTTACCCGCAGTAATCGCTGGTTTTGACGTGTCGAGAGTTTTCATAGATGGCGGCAGCAGCTTAAACCTCATGTATGCAGATACATTGAGGAAGATGAACATATCCCTGGCAAACTTGAAACCAACTGACACACGTTTCCATGCGATTACACCAGAGAAGCCAAGTTACCCGTTGGGTAAGATCAACCTCGACGTTCAGTTTGGAACCGAGAAAACTACAGGATAGAGAATTTGGAATTCGAAGTTGTGGATTTCCCGTCGCAATATCATGCTTTGTTGGGACGACCAGCATATGCCAGGTTCATGGAAGTACCGCATTATACATATCTGTTGTGGAGGTTGCCTGGACCCAAGGGACCTATAACAATCAAAGGAAGTTTCGCGTTATCTGATAAATGCGACAAAGATTTTCATCGACTATCAGAAACTTTCGGGATGCAAGCAGAATACGCGGCGCCAAGGTTCACTGATTATGATGTGCTGCAGAGGTAGGGAGATCTTCCAAGGAGCCAACTTTCAATACAACCAAGGATTCAAAAGAGGTACAGATCCACCCGACAGATCCAAAGAAAACGACATCCATTGCCGCAAACATGGATGTCGCATAGGAAAGCGCTCGTCGAGTTCCTCCGTGAGCACTGGAAAATCTTCGCATGGTGTCCAGCTGACATGCCAGGAGTACCCAGGGAACTTGCCGAGCACCACCTCAATTTGGATCCTCTCGCAAGACCAGTAAAGCAACCTTTGCGGCGTTTTTCGGAACCTAGCCGCAAAGCCATGTTATCAGAAATAGATCGACTCAAAGATGCTGGTTTCATCAGAGAAATATCTACCGAAGCCACATGGGTAGCTAACCCAGTGATGGTGCCGAAGAAACACACAATAGTCCTTCGCATGTGCGTCGACTTAACGTGTCTCAATAAACATTGTCCCAAGGATCACTTTCCCCTCCCAAGGATCGATCAAATCATCGACTCCACGGCAGGATGCGAACGTCTTTCCTTTTTGGACGCATACTCTGGTTATAACCAGATCAGATTAAAAGAAGAAGATGAAGCCAAGACAGCGTTCATCACACCTTATGGCGTGTTTTGCTACAAAACAATGCCCTTTGGTTTGAAAAACGCGGGAGCAACATATCAGCGGATGATGCAGAAATGCCTAGCAACACAGATTGGAAAAAATGTACAAGTCTACATTGACGATGTCGTCATAACATCAAAGAAGGGGTCGACTTTGATCGAAGATTTGAAGGAAACCTTCGACAACCTCGATAAATTCTGCCTCAAACTGAACCCAACAAAGTGCTCTTTTGGAGTTCCTGCAGGAGAACTTCTCGGGTTCTTGGTATCAGCAAGGGGGATTGAAGCCAACCCCGAAAAAATCCAGGCCATCGTTACTATGAGAAAACCAACAAAGTTAAAAGAAATACAACAGTTAACGGGGCGAGTCGCAGCTTTGAGCAGATTCGTTGCCAGGTTAGGAGAGAAGGCATTGCCATTCTACGCATTGATCAAACAGGGCGAAAAATTTCAATGGAATGAGGAAGCAGATAGGGCCTTCGAAAACCTCAAGCGGGCAATTTCGACACCACCAATCTTGGTGGCGCCTAAAGAGAAAGAACCTCTCCTCTTATACATTACAGCCACACCACAGGTGGTCAGCACAGCCCTAGTAGTCGATAGAGAACAAGAAGGCAAGCTTCACGGAGTTCAGAGGCCAGTATATTTCATCAGCGAAGTACTGTCCCCTTCAAAACAGCGGTACCCGCAATATCAGAAACTAGCATATGGAGTATTCACGACAGCAAGAAAATTGCGACACTATTTTTCGGCGCACCCGATAATAGTGGTCAATGAAGCACCCTTGTCAAATATACTGAACAACCCAGAAGCTACGGGTCGTGTGAACTTTCTCCTCGGGACATCACGTATGAAAAAAGAAAAGCAATAAAATCGCAGGTTTTACCAGATTTCATTGCAGAGTGGATGGAGCTACAAAACACGGGGCCTCCAGATTTATCGAGAACTTGGACCATGAACCGACGGGTCCAAAAGGTTGGAAGGTCTGGAGCAGGCGTGATATTGGTATCACCCGAAGGCGACAAGTTGAAATATATCTTAAGGATGACGTTTCCAAATGCGTCCAACAATGAAGCAGAATATGAAGCCCTCATACACGGGATGAAGATGGCAAAAGCTTGTGGTGCAACCCGATTGAAAATCTTTGGCGACTCACAATTGGTAGCAGCAAGTTATGAACCAATGTGATGCAGTCAGCGAAAGTATGATAGCATACAAAGAGGTGTACAATGAGCTGGAGAAATTATTTGATGGATGCGAGGTAAACCACATCAGCAGGATGAGTAACGATGAAGCCGACGTTCTTGCAAACATCGGGTCACGGTGTCTCGCGATTCCTCCAGGTGTGTTTTGGGAAGAGATAAGCGAGAGATCAACAAAGCCAGCGAAAACAAAGAAGGAGAAGAAAGAGAAACCCTCGAGTATCACCAACGACACGGTAGAAGAAGAAGAGGAGCAGGAGCTAGTCATGATGGTGCAAATTCCATGGATGCAGGCTTACATATCATACATCCTAAGGAAAACGATACCCGACGATCCAGTTGAAGCAAGGCGAATAATCGGAGATCAAAAGCTTTCACTGTGGTAAAAGGGGAGTTGTACAAACGAAGTATTTCGGGCGTGCTACAGAGATGCGTTACACCCGAAGAAGGAAGAATCATCCTGAAAGATGTGCACGAAGGGATATGCGGGCACCACGCGAGCAGCCGGGCTATCGCGGCTAAGGCTTTCAGAGCAGGATTTTATTGGTTAACAGCAATCGAGGACGCGAAGGAAATAGTGAGAACTTGCGACGCGTGCCAAAGATTTGCCGCCAAACCCCACTCTCCTGCAGCAGAACTTATGCCAATCCCACTATCTTGGCCCTTTGCTCAATGGGGTCTCGACATGGTGGGAAAACTACACAAAGCTTCGCCAGGAGGTTATGAATATATGCTTGTCGCTGTCGACAAATTTACAAAGTGGATAGAAGCAAAGCCGATAAATTCACCGGATGGCGCGTCGGCGATCAAATTCGTGAAAAGCATCGTCTTCAGATTTGGAGTTCCTCATAGCATTGTCACAGACAACGGCAGTAACTTTACGTCCAAGGAGTTCAAAGCATACTGCGCAGAAGTAGGCATCAAATTGAGTTTTGCGTCTGTTGCGCATCCACAGACCAACGGTCAAGTCGAGAAGGCCAATGGCATCATATGCAATGGTATCAAGAAACGCCTACTAGGACCATTGGAAAAAGCTCGGCATACTTGGCCGGATGAGCTGCCAAGTGTGTTGTGGAGTATCCGAACAACACCAAATACGGCGACGCAGACGCCGTTTTTTCTGGTCCATGGAGCCGAAGCAGTCCTGCCGATAGAAATAGAGCATGATTCTCCAAGAGTCACAGAATACGACGAAGAAACCTCGAGACAAGCTTTGGAGGACGACGTCGATGCACTTGACGAAGCTCGAGACGAAGTCCTGTCACGAGTCGCTAAATATCAACAGGACCTGAAGAATTACCACGTCGACGATTGCGGCCAAGATCTTTCCAGGTTGGTGATTTAGTTTTGCGACTCAACCAAAAAAGTCATGAAAAACTCGAGTCACCATGGCTTGGACCCTATATCGTCACAGAAGTAATCGAAGGAGGAGCATACAGAATCAAGGACAAGAAGACGGGGAACGTTGAGCCAAATCCTTGGAACGTGGCGCAGCTCAGACGTTTCTACGCTTAGATGCTGAAATATAGTCTCCTCTGTAAACATACAATGTACTGAAACGCCCGCGAGTTTTCAGACACACTCTTTTCCTTTTTCGGGGCACCGAGTGGGGCCGGAGAAGGTTTTTAATGAGGCGGGCTCGCGGTGCTGCAATATAATAAAGATAGTGGAATTATATATCTTTTTCTCGACAGGCTCGGGGGCTCCCCCCTAAATGATACAATATATATATATAAAGTGTCGATAAACACAAAAGAAGCATCCTGCCTTGGTAAAAATACCTCACCAAAATAAAAAGAGATATCGACAAAATAGCGGTCAACAAAAAGCTCGGGGGCTCGCACCCGCAAAAAATAGTACACAATGTATATTATCTTGCCTTTGGACAACCTCGCATCATAATAAACAAAAATACTGCAATCAAAACGCCCGGGAACTTGGCGACAAAAATAAAAATATAATGACTTTACAATATAGATCATATACACAAGATACAATCTTTGGAACAAGTTTGTCTTCAAGGATTTCCCAATATATTGTCTATGGTTAAGCGCTCATTATTTACAGCACGAGTGCTATGCTCAGCGTAGCTACCCTTCACGAAGAATTCGGTATCCATCCGAAGAAGTTCGTCCATCATGTCTTCGGCAACAGGAGTAACAATATCATCATATTTGCCGAAGTTTCTTTTCCTCTTCGACATTTTCTCCAAGCACTTTGGAACAATTTGCCCGACGTCTAATTTCGGGTAACAGATTTTTATCATGATCATCGCAAACCTCGCACCAGGAGCTAGTTGGGCTCGTACAAAGCCATGGATGCGAGGAGCATCTCGAAACTTATCCATCAACGCAGGAAGGGTTTCTGGCATCTTATTGCGAGGAAACATGGTACCATAGACCAGCGACAAATTCCTCGTACAGAAGTCAAGATACTCGCGAACCTGAAGCGCGCGATCTTGAAATCTGACGATTTGGCGAGTCCGTTCAGGCGTGCCCCAAAAAGTCGACCCATGTTCACGCGCAAGCCGAAGAAGAACACTGGAACGAGCCTCGACACGTTCATCTTCAGTAGCAGCATCTAAAAAAGCACCTGTTGTTTCTTAAAACAAGTCAGTGGGTAATAAGGAGATAGGCAGTACAGAAAAAGAAGAAGCACGACAAAGATAATGAAGCATACCCGCCATATCCAAGCTAGCATCTATCAGCAGTTGGAGCATAGAATTTTCTCGAGACGTAGCTGCAGCAGCTTCAGCAATAGCAGAGTCCTTTTCAGCGATAGCAGCTTGAGCTTGTTGGAGTGCAATTTTTCCCTTTCAGAAGATTCTCGAGATTGTTCCATGAGCATAAGCGATTGCTTCTTCACGGACTGGAGTTGTTCTTTCAATTCTTCTTTCAGATCCTTACTCGCAGAATCATCAACAAGATTAACAGGGACAGAAGACTTCTTCGGAAGAGACGAAGGAAAAACTTCGGAAGGACCAGGAATTGACGTATAGTTGTCAAAAATTAACTGAAAAAATAGAAAAACGTCGACATCAATCATTGAGACAAAGTTCGACTTCCATTCATTCTCATAATATATACATGTCTATTACAAAAGAAGGACCTCTAGAAGACCTAATCATCGCCAGGAGCACTATGGCGACAATACCAAAAGGAGGAGGTAAACTAAAAACAAAGCAAAAGAGCATTAAACTACACCTCCGGCCTTGATGAGCTGGGAGTCGAAGATGGCTTGATCCCGAGATAGGCCAGGATTTTCTTCGTATTCAGCTTTGCCGCCTTGACCAATGATCGCCATCTTGTTTGCTCTATCTGATCCGTGTTGCCCACTTTCGCCCAGTCAATAGTCGTTGACTATCAGCAACTAAGGCAACGGTGCTTTCAACGGCAACCTTCATATTCTCATGGCGCATCTTCAGCCCAAGATCTTCGGGAGGATTAAAGCACTTGGCAAGAGCAAGGAAGGTTGCGGGTTCCTCTTTCTTCGGGAAGAAGTAGGGGAAAAGCTTCGACAACCCTGCCTTAGCTTCATCAATGCCCTCACGCGCTTCCGTCCCATGAAATTCAAGGAACGAAACGGCGTCAAGAAGAGGATCATTGTCGGGATCCTCAAGTTCAAATTCTTGAGAGGTTTTATCTGTCAACATAAAAACCCGATCAGCAAAAGAGTGCAGATAGGAAAAATCCAAAGGATATGAAGTGGTTCAGATACTTACTGACAAAGCGACGATTTTGCGTCCTTATACGTTTAGTAATCGCTTCTTCACGAGCGATTTGTGCAGCTATGTGATCGCTTAGCGAAGTCTCGGCATCATGCAGACGTTTCCGAAGATCTTCGACACCAGCAGCATCAGCCTTAGCTTTGTCAGCTTCTTGCCTAGCTTCAACAGCATCCGACTCGGCCTTCTTACGAGCCTCTTCACTTTGCTCTAATTTTTGAGCAAGTGTATTGGCACGCTCGTTGACTTCCGCCAGTTTTTCTGTCAAGAAAGTTAAAAACGTCGACAACAAGATAGCAAGCAAAAAAGAAGTAACGAAGCATTACCTTCAGTTTTGCTGGCATAATCACGGTACCCAAGGAACTGAGCACCAATGCGAAGAAGCTCTTTGATCGTAGGCTATCAAAGAAGGACAAAGAAAGAAAATGTCGGTATGGGAAAAATGATGGCATGTAAAAGCAAATGAAGAAAATATAGACAGCGACAAGCGCATTAAGAACTTACATCATCCAAGAGAGGGTTAGAAGAGCTACTCGATTGAAGAGTAGGCTCCGGGATTGTTTCAACCCTTTCCCTTTTTGGTGAAGGGACAAGGGGGCTTGAAGGAGGAGTAGCAGCGCCGACGTTCTGTTGAGGAGGCGAATTTTCTTCTCCTTCAACTGGCGTCTCCGAGGCGACTAATGTATGTGACGTACTCGTTCGAGCAGCCACATCAGCAGTTGGTACTTCTTCTTCATCATCACTATGAGTAAATGTCGACAACATAAAAAGCAAGATAGACAAAAATCTTCAAGTACAATTAACAGGGAGAGGGTACTTACGAACTGATGAGAGTCTCGAGGTATGGATCATAAGCTGCCTTCTGGCGAGAAGGGACAGCTTCTTCGGGCTTGGAGGTGCCGGAATCTTCGGCATCATTCCTTTCCTTTTGTTCTTTGGAGAAACAGCAGGAGGAGGAGATTGTGCCGACGCAGTGGCTTCAGAGGCATCCTCCTTTTCGTCGGATCCCGCAGATTTTCGAGATTCTGCGGGTTCATTTGCAAAAGAGGGGGCATCTTGGTTATCGTCGGAGATAACGGCCCTTTCTTCAACTTCCCCACCTTCCGGAAGAGGAGGAAGTGAAACAAGATTTGGGTGGTTCTGTATAAACATAAGGAAGGATGTCAAAAAAGAGTAACAACACCAATAACAAGGCAATAACAAATTACGCGACAATGTTTACCTTAGGAAGCGCATTGGTGGCGCTGTATGGTTTTACGCGATAAGTGGAAGGGATAGAATCTTTCTTCTTGAGAGATGAAATCTTTCGGATAAGCCTATCCAAATCCTTGACTTCCAGATTCGTCGACAAGCGATCTGTGTCTTCATCGCCAGCATAATTCCAGAAAGGGTTTTTGCGAGCCTGAAGAGGCTGCACTCTAGTCCTAAGGAAATACGCCGTAATTTGGATGCCTGATAATTCTTTTCCACGAGTATTCTGTAACTCATGGATGTGAGTCATCAGGTCTTCCGTCGAAATTCTTTCTTCCTCGGTAGCTTCTGCGTCCCAAGAATGGCGGCGAAGGATTTTCTCGGCACCGTCAAAAGGAGGAATATTGTCTTCAGCGCATCCATGGTTTTCTTCCCGAATATATAACCACTTCTTGCGCCACCCTTGAACGGAGTCGGGGAGTTTGACGAAGTAGTTGACAGAGGAGCGAACAGAAATAACAACGCCGCCTATATTATAGGCGACATTGGCGGAGCCATTACGGCGACAGAAGAAAATGCGCTTCCATAATGCCCAGTTAGGCTGGACACCAAGGAAGGCTTCGCAGAGGGTGATGAAGATGGAAATGTGAAGGATAGAGTTGGGCGTGAGGTGGTGAAGTTGGAGACCATACACAAAAAGCAATCCCCGAAGAAAAGGGTGAATGGGGGCGGAAAGACCGCGGATGAGGTGATCAACAAAACTTACCCGATACCCCATTGGAGGGGTTGGGTAGCTTTCTTCACTGGGGAAGCAAACCGCTTTGGGTTTCTTGCTGATCCCCAGCTTCTTCAGGAGGTTCAGATCCTGGTTCGTGATCTTGGACCTTTCCCACTCCGCGGCTCCTAGATCCGCGGCAGCCATCGATGAATCGGGTGTGCTGTGCCTGGTCAAGCGACGCGGTGGCATCAACAATGGCGGAAGAATGCAGCTGCGAAGAGAAGAGCTACGAGAGCTGTGGGGCGCAGAGGAAGTTTTGCAGGGGAAAGCAGGGGAACGGCGCGAGCGGAAGTGCTCGAGGTAGAAGAAGGGGATCTTATATAGAGGTGCGGTGAAGCGGCGGACCGTTGGATAGAAAAGAAGTGTGGTAGATGATAACCACGTGGATACAGGGGTAAAAAAGTATTTTAACATTGACGAGGTTATGGAATGTGTGCCAGAAAAAGTGGAGAACATGTGTCCCCCACTTGCACGACGTGTCCATCGGATGAGGAATTTGGCCCACAAGGCAGTGAGAGAAGTTTTCGCATGTTATTAAAACAGAAATCGTGGCTATCATCAGCAACTACGTCATCAAGGTAAAAGAAAAGCTCGACTATGAAGCTCGGAATGTTTATCGACAACGCAAGATTATTTTGGGAGCCTTTGATCAAATACAAGTTCTTTCCTAAATGCTCGGGGGCTACTTTGGAAAAATAGAAAATTTCGAGTATGACAAGATAGAAATGGCGAGAGCCTATGACCAAATGCAAGCATTTGTTCATAGCCTCGGGGGCTACTCCCATCGGGAGCGTCGCGCACCCGATAGATATAAAAATATCAAGAAGGATTATAAATATAGCGGCAAAGGATACTAATCCGTGGAGCCTACACCCAAGCACAAGTTCTTGGCTGTAGCCTCGGGGGCTACTCCCATCGGGAACGCTGTTCGGGTGCCCGATGAATTTTTAGAAGTGAGTATATTTCGAGTTACACAGATAACTCTACATATACTCCCATCGGGAAGACAAAATAAGTCATCAAATATGACTCGATAAAATGTGCTATTCCAACAGCCGAAAAGCACTCGACAATATATTCTCAGAGCGCTAAAAGTCGCGAATAAATCTCTGAATGCCGCAAAACTTTGCGAAGGTAAGACCCCAGATCCGTTCTGAGCGGCGTGGCACCGTCTCTGACGGCGGATTGCTACTATTTTCCGTATCAACAGATACGAAGAAAAATCCTAACGGACGCGTTAGGTACCCGATAAAATATGACTGGGACTCGACAGAATGGTAAGACCTTATGCGGCACTGTCGAAGTTTACACCAGTATCCCGAGATCATGTCCGGGGACGTGATCTTGAAGTAGGTTTTGCGGATTGCCACTAGAGCAGTTAACTAGTACCTGATCCGTCAGATGAACTAGCCCCAACTACCGTTATCCCTGTACAAAATAGTGTTTGCATATCGAAAGATTATGTGATGAGTAAAGTTGGAGATTTTCCCTGATTCTTCGATTCAAGAAAAATCTGGGCTGTTGACATAGGCATCCCCAATGGGCCTGCCAAAGATGGTACCCGGGGTTTACTGAAGGCCCAGAACTCGAAGAATAAGAAGACTCGGAAGCCCATTTAGTGATTAGGAAAGATAGTTTATATTAGGAAAGATAGAGATTTGTAATCTTACGGGTTGGGTACGAAACCCTCCCGAACTCTGTAACTTGTGTACCACGAAACCCTCGGCTCCGCCTTCTATATAAAGGGAGTCGAGGGACAAAAGGATCGAATCTACTGTCAACATAACCCTAGTTTTCATAATCGTCGAGTACTTTCGGCTGAAACCAGAGATCTACTTGCCCTCTACTTCTAACAAAACCCTAGTCTACAATCTGTAGGCATTGACAAGTTAATCCTTTGCAGGAGGGCGCAGGTGACCCACTAGGCCGGCGCGGCAGGTGGTGCCCGCGCGGCCCACATGTGTGGTGGCCCCTGGCTCTCCTCCGACTCCCCTTCGGTGTTCTGGAGCCTCCGGGAAAAATAAGATCTTTGGCGTTGATTTCGTCCAATTCGAGAATATTGCCCGAACAGCCTTCGGAAAAAAAAAAACAGGAACTGGCTTGTGGCATCTTGTTAATAGGTTAGTTCCGGAAAACGCGTAAAAACATTATAAAGTGCAAGCAAAACATGTAAGTATTGTCATAAAACAAGCATGGAACATCAGAAATTATAGGCACGTTGGAGACGTATCAATGTGATGAACAGACGCCGCCATCGTCCGCCATGACTGCAGTCAAGGCCGGTTTTCACCGGCAGCCACGCCTCGCCGATGGGGACTAGATGACGGATCGCGAGATCCGCCAAAATAGCCACGAAACTGACATGTTGCAGATCAGACCCAGGAGTACCGCCGGCCACCAACAGGGACGCCAGAGATGCACAGCCTGACCAAGCCCAAAAGGGCTCGGACCTGGCCCGCATACCCATGGCCGACCGCCGCTGGAGATCGCCGCGGAGCCCTGGCCGCCACCGCCGCCTGCAGCAGTGTCTTAGATGGCCGGAGCGGGCGCCGCCGCTGTGAGTCCATGTCGACGACCGAGGAGATCCGCCGCCACCACCACGCCAAACGGGCTATGCCCGGCGGCGCCTCCGGCAGGGGCGGCGGGTGGGGATGAATACGGGGGAGGGAGGGAGGACGGCTGCCGGTCTGGGCACCCTGGTGCGGCGCGATACGCCGCTGCACGGGGGTGGGAGGGGTTAGGCTGCCGGTTCTTCCAGAGAGGGAGAGAGAGATGGGCCAAGCCGGAGTTTTGCTACCGCCTCGAAGACTGTTGCGATCCCCTACTTGTAGGTCATCAATAGTCGATGGGTATACAAGGTCAAACGTAAACCTGATTGCTCCGTTGATCGGTTCAAGGCGCGTCTCGTCGCCAAGGGGTTTAAACAACATCACGACATTGACTACGATGACACATACAACCATGTGATCAAGCCCACCACCATCCATGTGGTTTTGTCACTTGTAGTACAACATGGATGGCAAATTCGGCAGCTTGATGTTGACAATGTGTTTCTTCATGGACACCTTGAAGAGGATGTCTACATGGTTCAGCCTCCTTGCTATGTCGATCAACGTTTCCCTCACCATGTCTGAAAATTGGAAAAATCTCTCTATGGGTTAAAACAAGCGCCCAGAGCATGGTTTGCTCGCTTAAGTACCAGACTACAAGAGCTTGGGTTTGTTCCCTCCAAGGCGGATGTGTCGCTGTTCACCTACAGGCATAACAGTGTGACCATTTTTATGCTTGTTTACGTCGACGATATCATCATCATCAGTTCCACTGTTCAAGCTGTCGACCGCCTGCTCCATCAGCTTCGTCAGTCTTTCCCTGTCAAGGACCTTGGGAAGCTTGGTTACTTTCTGGGCATCGAAGTGCAGCATCAGTCTGATAGTCTGCATCTCTCTCAACAGAAGTACATCGTTGATCTTCTGGCTCGGACGAACATGGCTCAAGCGAAACCTGTGTGCACACACATGGCGACCAATGACAAGTTGTCACGGTATGTTGGTACTCCTCTCTCTGCTGAGGATGTAACCAAGTACAGAAGCGACGTTGGAGCTCTTCAGTACCTGACCTTAACCAGGCCTAACATCGCTTTCAGTGTCAACAAAGTTTGCCAATTCCTTTAGGCTCCAACTGATGTGCACTGGTCCGTGGTGAAGCGCATACTTCGTTATCTCAAGCTCACCATGAGTTTTGGTCTCACTCTTCACCGATCGTCCTCTGTTCTGCTGAGTGGTTTTGCTGATGCGGACTGAGCCGGTTGCCCCGATGATCGTCGGTCGACAGGAGGCATGCAGTGTTCCTTGGAGGCAACCTTGTTGCATGGAGCTCTAGGAAGCAACCCACTGTTTAGCCGTCAAGCACCAAGGCTGAGTACAAGTCCGTCGCCAATGCGACTGCTGAAATCATCTGGATACAAGGGTTACTGCAGGAACTTGGAGTTTACCTGCGTCAAGCACCTGTTCTCTAGTGCGACAACCTTGGTGCTATGTATCTGTCAATGAACCCAGTTTTTCATGCCCGCACCAAGCACATTGAGGTGGATTACCATTTTGTTCAAGAGCGAGTTGCGCGCAAAGCTCTTGACATTCGGTTTATTTCCACCCACGATCAATTGGCTGATGTTCTGACGAAACCTCTTGGACTTTGTAAAGTTCAGAAACGATCTGAACATGAGCTTACCCTGCTCAGATCGAGGGGACGTGTTAAGCAGTTGAGATTGTCTAGCATAGTTTGTTAGTATCTAGCTACAGATAGATACGAGGTTGTTGTATAGGATATGATCGCCAGCTGTAGATGCAATCTATATGGTTGTTAGCTGAACCCTTGTACAAGTCATTGGCATATAAATACATGCGGTAGATGAGCCTGAGGGCCATCTCGCTTTCTCCAATCTTTCTGTTAGTTTACAAAAAACATAGCCTTGCGCTTGGATCGATCGAAGAAGCAAGTCATCAGGAAACAAATGGAACAACATGAAGACCTTGCAGCAGCGCCAAAATCAAGACGTGCTCACGGACATGCTCCGCCGGCATCCGCCCCTCGCCGCGTCTAGCTGCGTCCGCAAGACGTGCCGTGACATCGTCGACGGGCACCGCCTGCTAGGGCTGACCTCCCGTACTCGGTAGACAGCATCATCCTCAACCTGTAGGGCCTCAAGATCGAGCACGTCCACGGTCCATCTGCCTATATATGTCCGTGACCACGGCAACGGCCTCCTTGCCTCCTCTTAATCCACCAATGCGTGGTTAACCCCGCCACACGGACATTATCTTTCTCACGTCCTTAAGCAAATAGAAGATAATGTAGTTTGTTGATTTGTCTTCTCGTGAAAGGTCATAAGAATTTAGGTCTCTGCTTTTGAATACTCACAATGGCCATTTTGTATTTCATCATTTTCGGATTTTTGTTTACTGTACTTTTGAACACAAAAGTTTGTCCGAATGAAGATATAAAAAGGACACGGGGGCGACCTGTGCAAAAACCGAGGGGCTCGAGAGGTTACACAGGAACGAGTCGGCAGAGGTGAAATGGATATTGTGCAGCGGCCGCCGTTGTATGGCGAGAAAGCGCCCCAATGGGTGCTCCAGCCTCTAGTTTTTTATTTTTTATTTTTTTATTTTTTAGATGTAGCCTCTAGTTTACACAACAGCCACAATACTCCATCAATCTGGGGACAAGGATTTTGTGCACATGGGAGTCAGTGCTCCCTTCACTTTTGGATTTTTGAAAATTTCAGATTCTCATATTTCTCTGCTTTCAAGAATTATGACATTAAATATGTAGATAGATGTGTATACGAGGATTGGAATCAAAAAAGTCTCGTCAAAAAATACGTTATATTTTTGGAGATGCAAAAAAGACAAATTTCTGACTATAAATAGTAGTACAATAATACAATAATACGTATATTTTGTCAGTGTACTGTCAGAAATTTGTCTTTTTTGTATTTTTTGATGGGACTTTTTTGACTACACTCCTCGTGTCTAAATCTATCTACATATTTAATGCCATAATTTTTGAAAACATAAAATAGCGAGGTTTTGAAAATTTTCAAAAATCCAAAAGTCCAAGGAGCACTTGTGCTCATGTGCACATGCTACTTTCCGATCAATCTGGCGACTAACTTCAATTTCTGCTGTACCGTCGAGCGCGTAGCGCAACAGAGAAGTTCTTGGTACCCTTTCGTGTATAACAAATGCCAGGAGTTAAATCAAGGGTCCTGACGCCTTCCATCCTCAATGGACAAGCACTCTAACAGAATGCTCCCGTTTTAGCATTACTATGTATGTTTAAGCACCAACTAGTTCATCGTGTTCGTGCGTATATGTGCAGACGTGCAGTGCGCAGGCTCTTTTATAGCCATTGACCCGGTTCCAAGAGTAAGGGGGAGAAGTCCATCTCAGTTCACCCACCATTTATTCACCACCATCAACTAAAATTTATATTTTAAGTATGTATGTGTACATCAGTAAATGTGGGTTCACGTGCATTTTAAATTGGGAGGTACTTTGAACCGCAGTTTCACCACCTTTATTAGATCATCATAGACCACCATAGTTTCTTGAACCCAAAGCGGCGCTCATCTTGGCGATAGAAACAATCTGGCCTTTACAAATTCGCAAGGCAAACATCCTCCATCTTTCCTCTAATCAAAAAAAGAGTGTGACCTGTTGCGAGTATATTCTACTCCCTCGATTTCAATGAATAAGACATTCTTATTTTTCGTATTTTTCTTTGAGCAAAATTTACTTTAAAAGTTCAAATATATATATAGAGGTTATTGGTAATACATCATTTGAATGTTTTTCAATACGAATTTGACAATACTAATTAGGTACAATACAATTAAATTTTTGTTGCTCATGGTTTTCGTTCAAAGTTCATTTTGAAATGCATGTACGTCTTACTCATCGAAACAGAGTTAGTATTGGTTTGCCTGTGCTTAGCCAAAAAAAAAAAGAGAAATCAAAATACATTGTTTTCTCGGATTGACAAGAATTTGCTAGTAGTAACATCTTCTTGAGAGCAGCAATTGTTCCGTGCATGGAACAACCTGCGCGTAGATGTCGTCCATATCTGTCTTATTGCCTTGGGATTTAAGCATCAAAGGAATCTTTGCATATTGTCTATCCCACACTATTACTTTCTCTCTCATTTTTTTAATACATGGATTTATTTTCTAGTGTTAAATTTAAAAGTCATACTTATTGTAACATTTATCAGATTAAAAATACATTTAAACATGTGTATTTCTTTCAACTATATCTTTTAAACAAACCTAAAAAGTTTTTTTAATAAAAAAATTGAGTTTTAAAAAATCAAACATGATGATACAAAATGTACTCGATAATTGTTGATATAAAAAATTGTGTGTCCAAATTAAACTCTAAGATAATTGCCAAATATTTTCTACGTCTAATGAACCAAGTTTAGAACATCGTGAGATTGTTTCTAAGAAAAATAGATCAAGTTTCACTAAGTATTGTTCATTTTCATAAGTCAATTCTCAAAAATATGAAAATATAGTCAATATTAGCATGTTTTGTGGCTGCTTTCGCTAGGAACTCAAATATTCAAATAGTTTATGAAGGAAAATTATGGTACTCCCTCCGTCCATAAATAGATGTCTTATATTTGTCTAAATTTGGATGAATCTATACACTAAATAGTGTCTATATACATCCAAAATTTGATAAATCTAAGACATCTATTTATGGACAGAGGTAGTACGAAAGTTACGGAGATTTTAGAATTTAAATCTAGATCTGATAGTGTACACGAGGAAGAATCTAGCTCATAAACAATGAATAAAATAGATGAGACACAAGGTGGGTCCGTGCATACGATGTCCGTCTAACATTTTCCACATACATGCATGTGGTACCTCTTGAATCACTGAAAGTGAAGAAAATGGAAAGTAACTATTCTGCGTTATCCGAGCTTACAAAACATGAGAATCCGCTACAACCAGTGTCTTTAGCTGCCAGGCCGGCAATCCCAAATAAAAGTCGGTTCAAAAATATTGCAAGATTGCTAGTCTGCAGACTAAAACTTGCCAGAATTTTTTAAGGAACCATGAGCTAGACTTGTCGGAATTCTCTGATCGAGCGCCCTACCTCTGTATGTCTGCTGGGAACTACAGCTGATCACCATTAAGACTTAGATTAGAAGTTGTGATATTTTTTTCGATAAAGAAAAATATATTAATATTAAAAGATACTAATTACACCCAACCTCTGCAACAATGCAACACCATAATGGCAGTATGGATGCACACAGTCAAAAAAGAGAAAATAAATCTAAAAAAATAAAAGTCCCGCTACAGCATCTTAGACCTAGCAACAACAACATATCCACCACCATGACAACACCTGAAATACAGACTCTCTAAAAGCGACGCCTCCAAGAAAGAAACGGTGCACCAGCGCCGTCATCGCTCGACCAAAGGTCTTAGGTTTTCAACCTGAAGATAGTCTCCGCGTTCAAAACAATGCCTCCTACAAGGTCATTGGCAGGCACAACCAGTTAAGGCCAGACCTTGGTTTTCACCCTGAAAGGTAGGACTCTGAACTTCACCTGTGCTGCCGCCCCCACTTTCATACCACTGTTGCGGAACCCGGAACGCCAAGCAAATCCCTCAACATCGCTGAGACTTGAACCTCCCTTAGATAGTCCACCAATCCGGCCTTCATGATATTTCTTCTTCAGACTTCATCATGGACCAAAAAAGTCAATGATGTCAACACAGAACAGAGCTTCGCGCCACTCCCTCCGGAACCAAACAGTCGGAATAAAAGCATGGGTGCGTGCGACCGAATACCACCCGACCCAACAAACTCCAGGCAAAAGATGCACTGTTCCATTCGCTGGCGAAGTTTTCCAGAACTCCTCACTCCAGCCAGATCAAAGCAAACTGACATCCGGTAGGTGTTCATCTTCGCATGCGAGAAACCCGAGGACCGCCACCAAAACAAAGCTACACCAGCTGCCCCCATGCCGCCAGTCACTCTTACTGGATCACCATCACCAGAGAAGAAGAGGCGGCGCAGAGCACCAATGATGGCTTGGCTGAAGCCCTGGATCCTGCGATGATCGGGACCCAGAGGACCCAAATCATGCGTAGATCACCGCCACCGCTGAACCGACGCCGGGGGCGGAGGCCTCCATGCTCCATCCAATCCTCCATGCCGATCGGTGAAGTGCATCAGGCCACGGCCAAGCAGCCGTGGTGCCCGTCGTCATCAGCCTGCGCCTCACCACCTCCCATGATGTACCGCCGCGGAAGCCCTCTCCACCCCATCATCCTTTGACGGGAGGGGCGCCGCCACCGCCACCGGAGACGGCAGAAGCGGCGGCCTGAGGGACGGGGTCCTCCGCCGCCTCCCGGGAGGGGGCGGCAAGGGAGGTAGGGTTTCGGGAGGTAATCAAATGAACTAATTTTCAGAAGCTGTGATATATGTTGCAATTATTAAGAAAAGCTATAGCATATATTTACATAGTTAGCCCCTGAACGTGCTAACAACAAAACCATCGAACCCGCAAAAAAAAAAAGAAAAACCCATCGAAGATTAACTTTTGACCAAGAACAGCTGCAATTCATAATGTGCAGATGCTTGATCGATACTCTCTCAAGCCTTTTCCCTTAGTGATTCATAGTCCAATATGCATGTTGGATAAGTTCACGGTAGTTTTTGGCAATTTAGCATCCCTGACAAAGTTGGGTTTGATGTACTCCATGCATTGTTAATCCGAAGGATCATTGTGTTACCAAGTTCTGAAGGCCGAAGAGTTTTCTTCCTAGGCGAGCGTCACAAGAGAGCATAAGATGTGTACGTCCGTTGTTCAAACCGAGTCGTGAAGTACTCGGAGTGGCAAACCGAAACGAATTCAGCTAGCTAGCTAGGGATCCCATCCTTAAGAAGAGTCCAGCATCACCACAGGGACAAACGAATCTAACATCAGTACAGCACAAACATAGCCTTGCGCTTGCGCCTCGATCGATCGACTAAGCAAGTCGCGAACGAGGAAGCCATCATGAAACAAATGGAACGTCACGAAGACATGGCAGCGGCGGCGGTGCTGCTGCTGCTTCCTGAAGACGTGCTCGCGGACGTCCTCGGCCGGCTTCCACCGCGCCTCGTCGCCGCGTCCCGCTGCGTCTGCAAGACGTGGCGTGACATCGTCGACGGGCACCGCCTGTTGCGGCTGGACCTCCCGCACGCGGTGGACAGCATCATCCTCAACCTGTACGGCCTAAAATCCTCGCGGTTCCTCACCCGTCCGTCCAGAGGCTCCGCGACCTCGGTCGACCTCGACGGCACCGTCTCCGGCAAGCTCGACCACCTCTGCGATCCGTCAGCCTACGTCAGCGACCACTGCAACGGTCTCCTCCTAATCCACGACTGCGTGGTTAACCCCGCCACGGGACAGTTGGCTCGCCTCCCGAAATGTCCATCCCCGTCCATGGGAGCTTCCGATCCTGATGTACGTACTGGTCGTAGAGCCGGACGCGCTCGCGCAGCTCCTGCGGCAGGAGGCGGTGGTGCATCCACGTACTGCTCCGAGTCGCGCCGCTTCTCCTCGAGCGCGATCAAGGTTCACGTGGCCCGTACATACGTGCGCGCGCGCGTCCCGTACCGGTGGAGCAAGTGCCTCATTTTCGGGCATGGATCAATTAATTGTGCTCACGCGCGCGTGCGAGTCGATCAATTCATTTTATTTGGTCCCCGTCTTTTCTTTTCTAGCGCACACGATCCAGTCGATCCTGCCAGCTGGCGTATCATCATTTTCTTTTTCTGGCTCCCGGGACTGGAATTAAAGGATCCTAGCTGTACATCGATAGCGCGCGACGGCATCTCCATCTGCTGTGCGCGAAACCAAAATCGATTAAGCAACCACAAAATTAATGAGCGATCAAGTAGCTAGTGTCACCCAAAGATGACGCAACTTCCTCCGTAATTAATCCATTCGCTCGCTCGCGCCGGGAGTATCATCATTTTCTAGCCAGCACAAACTTTTTCGGGATGGAAATTAGTAAGGAATCTCCTTAATTACCTGCCGAGAATTAAAATGAGCCATCAATTCGGAATCCATTAAGCTCGCTGGCGCCGGAAGCTAGCCGATCGCGAGTCCATCAACCAACACAGCTGCATCCACCTAAAATTAAGTCCCTTATTTGACACTGGCCTAAAATTTCTTCCTTATATGACACTTTGTGTAATTTTTTTTGCCTTATATGACATTGCCGTTGGTTCCCGTCACGATATTCCGTCAATTTTTACACGAATGGACAAGAGCACCCCTCTACGGCTCCATCCATCCATCCTTAATTTCCTTTCCTTTGTCTTCTTCTCACTTCGACGTGTATCATCATTTTCTAGCCAACACAAACTTTTCGGGATGGAAATTAAGGAACTCTCATTACCACCTGCCGAGAGAATTAAAATGAGCGATTAATTCGGAATCCATTAACTCGCTCGCGCCGGAAATTAACTTGCCGTGTCCATCAACCACCAAAGCTGCGTCCAGCTTGCTGATTTATAGGGTGCAAAATTTAATCACCTTTGTCGCATCGGCCGCTCTATTCGCGTATATATATACGACGACCTCTTGACAAAACAAAAATCTCTACTAATAAATTGGAACCGGTGTGGTACGGCGTGCGTCGTCTATCCAGCCAAATTTGTTTTTGCATTTTGACTCTGAATATCAGCCAACGGTTCTCCCTCCCGGAGCAGCCGTCCTGCCGGCGAGATTCCATCCCTGTCTGTCTGTAGCCGCGCACTACGCTCCTCCACGGCCGGCGACCATGACTTCCACGGGTTCTCCTCCGACCACCACACTGGCTGGCCCCCTGTCTTTCGCCTCTGCGCTCCTCCACGGCCGGCGATGGCCGCGACCCCCACGGGGTCTCCTCCGAGCACCGCTCTGGCCGGCCCCTGGCTTTCGATTCTGCGCTCCTCCGCTGGCGGCGGCCGCGACCTCCACGGGACTCCGCCCAAGCGCCGATGCAACATGGTTGCTCCGTCTAGCCGTCCTGTGTTTTTTTGGTTGTTCCCGTATTTCACAGAAACATCGTCGGATAAGCCTACGGTTGCTTTCAGCATTCCTAGCTCATCTTTTGCAAAGTTAAATACGGAGTATATACGATGTACCATTCCAGTGATTTTATTCACACTAAATGAATGGTTTAGGCTATGGGTGTTCAGAAAATGATTTGGCCTCAAGATGGGTGCCAAGCTTGTTAATTCAAGTTAGTCTTCGATGGAGAAACTATTAATCTATTTCTTTTTACTTGCAACCAGCCTTTAATTGTTCAACAAATTTCAGCAAAACTATATCTAGACATCTAGATTCTACTAGTAATATCTTCATGCTAAGGTTAAGTAGTTCAGCGTTTCATATTGAACAAAAAGTAGTGTTGACTGGATTACAGTACAAATGTATGTTAACCATGTGTGTATATGGTCGATGTATTATTTTTTACTTTTTAAAGTCAGTTTGTGTTGCTTCGCAGCAACGCGCAGACACATTATTATTGTACACTACCACGTCCTCTCCAAAGTGGACTACTCCCTCCAATCCATAATAAAGGTTGGGCCTTTAGTTTATTTTAAAAAAATTTAAACTAAAGCCTCGACACTTAGCATGTATCGGAGTGAGTAGCAAACCAGCAAAAAATCTCTGCATTTCTTTTAAGAAAAACCTAATTCAACAGCTACCTAGTACTAATCGGAAGGGTAATTTTGCAACGGCGTTTGATCTTTTTCGGGCCTCCAAATCACACAAGCACACAATATACTACTGGTACAAAAATACTAACAGACAAACAACCTAGCTCATGCAACCAATCAATCTTATGACGGCTATTACACCAACAACACATGCATGCATGCTGTTGATGCATTGCTTCTGCTCAACAAGTAGTCTCCTACTTGTTCTTAGGGTCTTCTTCCCTCCGAGTGAAGTGATATGCAATTTAATTGCACTTACAATGATGGACACCGTGTTCGAGCTCGGCATCGTTAGCGGGTGAGTTGACATTGGTGTCCTTTTACTCAGTACCGGGTAGAGATGCAAGTGGGCCAAGATTAGGTTAACATCTACCCTATTTGGTTAAAAAAAACTAATAATTTTGGATGACATCATCATTTTAGTTTAACTTTTCCACAAAAGAGGGTAAAGGGTACCCTAATGTTGCCCCACTTGCATCTATACGGTGGACGAAATATTTCGTCCACCGTAGTATGGTAGTTTTCTTTACGTTTCTTGTTTTCTCGTATTTTGTGTGAACTGTTACGTAAAGCACAACCTTTTGAGTTCACTAGCGGCCTCTCTTACCCACCGCTTTATCTTGACATCTCTTTACCTCTCTCTCTTCCACTAGCTCTCCGTTTCTTGCCATCCCTTTCCCACAACTTTCTCTCATCATAGCCTTGGATTTATTTTACAATTAACAAATATGAAATGACATAAATCACCAATTTGGAAATAAATTTAGCGTCTAAGAGCCGTAGAACAAAGGGACACATGAAATCAATCCAAAAATCAATCTTGCAAAAATAATTTTGGACTTCTAGTTCCCAATCCCACTATGAAAATCTCCCCCGCTCTTTTATTGGGGCTTAATATGGGCATATTAGGGAGGTGTAAATAGATAAATAACATGTAATCACTGCTTACGACAGAAAGTTAAGGAGGTTGACATCACAGATTCCAC
Organism: Lolium multiflorum; assembly: GCA_030979885.1. Taxonomy (NCBI): domain Eukaryota; kingdom Viridiplantae; phylum Streptophyta; class Magnoliopsida; order Poales; family Poaceae; genus Lolium; species Lolium multiflorum. Next base: position 134,305,180 of record CM061750.1, on the reverse strand, counting down.
ATAATAGAGTTGCTCTATAAACGACATGAGGAATGGTCACACAATAGAGTTGCTCTATAAACGACACGAGGAAGGAGCACATGAGATCACACCAAAAAAACCTCTAAATCCCCAAACAAAAATTGGACTTGAGTCCTATTATGGGTATATGTATTGATGTAAAGCAGAAAATTCCGTACACTTTTAAGTGGCACCTCCTTCACAAACAAGACTATCTCGAGGAAGTTTTTGGAGTTGTAGTGGAAAACTCATGCTTCGAACCAACGTTTTTATGAACTTGGCACATATTTGAGTTGTTTTTTTATACGCTATATTCTATCAATAAAAAAAGGAAAGTCACATAAAATCACCGCTTTGTGTTAAAAGCTAGGCTATTTTCGTTGTTCACGCGCGTAGGACATGGGGACACATGAAATCATGCCAAAAATCGTCGGAAGCCCTAGCTTTGTTGTGGGGACTCATAATATGGTATATAAGGTTTTTGTACATATTTAAATGAATACATAACTTCTAAATGACACCTCTGAAAACATGACTATCTCAATTTCCTGGACTTATAGTAGAAAGCTCGAACTTCGAAGCAACCAAACCAATCTTTCTAAGAATTTGACTTAAGTTTGTATTGCTTCTTTACCCTATTTTACCACTAAAATAAGAAAGTTACATAAAGTAACAACTTTGGGGTGAAGGATACCATGTTTCCTTCCCGGGGACATATATTAAAGAGATGGCACATGAAATCATCGAAAAACCCTTGAAAGCCTTATCTTTTTACGTGGAGTTGATTTAAACAAAAAAACCCTAATGTGCGTACATAAATATCAAGATAAAATAGAGTACTTTGTATTGTGCATGAATTTTAATATGGGTGATACCATCAGGGTTTGTTGGTGCCTCACCCTAGATCATATCTCTCTATTGTCGATAAAGTCCTTCGAAGCCATGGCCCTCCACCTCTTTTCATTCTTGGTAGCGTTACCATCAGTGACGTCTCTCAAAAACGCCTCCCGACCCTGGTCGTCTTCCTCACATTGGTGGTAACGGAGGATGATGAGGAGCATGTGGCACAACATGGTGGTCTCGATTCCATATCAGGCGTCTGCCAACATCGAGGAAGGTGCCCTTCATGTTCTCCGTGGCCATAAACCTCGTTCTCGATCCTGATGCATGCATACTAGAGCATCTCCACTGGTATCATAGTTTCTTTGTTAATTATTTTTACTTCAACCACATACTGCAGCGTGGTGGTCACCTGCATCCAGCCAACGTATATATGATTGATCTACACACGGTACATACATAAAAGCTAGCTAGCCATCAATAATTAAGCTAGCTAGCCATGAAAAGAATGTCATCACCCTTTGCATTTTATGACACGGTTGGCCATGTATACATTCTTTACCCCCCACCCTCCGGGACATGCATGCATGTTCTTCGTCATTGCATGCGTACAAGGATCGAAAACTTACGTGCTTACCAACTTGCACATCCATGCTTCCTCCCCCTCCCCCTCATTCAGGGACGAAGCTAGAAAACTAATCTAATGGGGTTAGCCTTTGTAGCATTGGTGTCATCTTTACTAATAATCAATGTTTAGTGCAAAAATAGTGAAGGATTTTCATAATCCATTGTTGTCAGCTGACACCATTACCATGCATGTAGCTCCGTCCCTGCCCTCATTTTCTCTTTTCTCGCATGCTATCTTCTCCCACCATATGGCCAAAACCATGGCTCTCCCCCTCGGCGACCACCCTCACCGCCACTACAACATCACCGGAGCCAACACAGAGAAGGTGACAACGAGAAGAGTCCGGGATATGTGTGTGTGTGTGTGTTTTCGGGGGGGGAGGGGGTGCTTTAGCACTTATAGATAAAGATGGTGGCATCAGAGCTTACAGTGACGGTTAGGGTGGCGGATCGAAGGAGGAGGACTAGGAAGTATGGGATAGTGAGGCGCTGCTAAAGCGTGCAAGCCTCGAGAAGAGATGTCGGTAGATTTGGCAGAGGAATGGAAGTGGTTGTGGTGGTGCGGCACCTTCTTCTCCCTCCTATCCCACGAATAACGGTGGTGCTTCTACCCTCCTATTATTCTTCCCACTCCGTTCAGACAACTACCAAACAAAACATACAGTTGGAATTTCACCGAAGATAGAACTGGTGACCATAATCTAGCAACAACAGATGACGTCACAGTTTGTAGATAGGCTTTTTTTGGTTGAGCTCTCCAAGACTTGAGGGGGAGGGTTCTTAATGTCACGTACATATGTGCCAGTGGCGGAGGTGGGGGCCAACATGGCCTGCCCCTGACTCTCTTCTACCTCGAGGAGAGTATCTAGTGGTATCAAGTGAGAGAATGGTTGGGCTCCTCCTCAGGGAGAGGGGGAGGGGTATTTATAGGGAGAGAGGGTGAGGAAACCCCTTCTACACAGCTCGGTGGTGTTGTGAAAGGACATGCATGCTTGTGTGGCCACAACAGGCGCATGCCTTGGCCGTCCACGGGTCTTCCACCCCCATGCTCGTGTTAGTGTTGTCTACGACACTTAACAATGTGATGAAGGAATGCCATTGATCGAGCACATGAGCTTCAAGGCGAGAGGGGTTCGAGGCTTGAGGCCAGCAAAGACGGTGCCGACACACACAATCCAGACATGGCGAGGCCGTTGTCGGCTTGGAGGAGCGTGCTTCTGCTCCAAACCCCCATCGTCCACCTGGAGTAGGAGTAGTTGACGTACAACGGCTGCAACCAGCATGGCAATTGTTGCGGTGGTTTTTTAGATAAAAGGCACTCAAGTGCCCAACTTTGAATTAACAAAGCCACCAACGGCGAGAACGATACAAAGTGTTGAACCCAGCTTACAGAACGACACCACACACCCACACGAACTACCGAAGAAGCTACAACCGGAAGCACGACCAAAAGGCTCAGCCAAAGCACCTACGAGGACTCGGAGGAGAACAGGAGTCTACAGTGTCGGGCCGGAGCTCACTCGAGAGCGAGCCATTTTCACGCGCGCGTCAACAAAACTCCTCCGTCGCAGAGATGCCACCGGAAGCCGACCACCACCGGGGACCGACCCACGTTGCTCGCAAACCGAAGAGCAGCGCCAAGGAAGCTCGACAAGGGAAGGGCACGGAGCAAGCCTTGCCGAAGATCGCTGAAGAATCACCTCCGTCACAACCTTCGGTGAGCCTCGCGCTGTGGGCTCCAAGACGGTGTCTTCAAGAAGAGCACGACACCGGAGTGCCGCCACCGCCCGATCCGAGGATCTTGGGTTTTCACCCGGATGAAGTAGAGGGACGAAGGTTGGCCTCACGACGCCTTCAACAAGGGAACGCCGTCCGCGGACGCCGCTGCCGTGGCCCGAGGGGCAAAGGTTTCCCCTTGGCAACCTCTCCACCATCTACACCCCACACCACTCGACTCGCCGAGTACCACGTCGCCCCCACGACCATGGCACCGACCAGCACCAGAGCTACTGGCTCGCCCGCCAACCAAATAGCTCCCCCTTCCAGGGCCGCCGCCCCGGCATCCCAACCCTGCCCGCTGCAGCACCGAGGGAAGCAAGAAACACCGTCGCGAGGTTCGACCAAGAAACCCCAAAGAAGGCCAGAGAGGCAGCCGCCGGCCACCATGGCCGCCGGGTACCAGATCTGGGGGCGAACTGGGCCTGGCAGGGCTCGGGGCCCCTGCCCCAACCCGCACGCAGGGCGGCCAGGGAGGCCACCCAGCCCACACCTCGCCCTGCTCCATCCCTGAAGGCCTCGCCACCGTCGGCCCGCCCGGCCATGGCCGCCGAAGATCGCGCCGCCGCGCTCGCCGCCCAGATCCCACCGCCGGCCGAGCTCGCGCCGCCCAGCACCGCAGACGCCTCCACTGGAGCCGCCGCCGCCCTGAGTGCGCCCAGCACACAGAGCCACCACGCCGCCGCCGGAGCAGCCGCGCCGCCACGCCCCCTGCCAACGTCGCGCCCCTTCACGACGAGACCGCCCGCGCCGGCGACACCGCGAGGTCGTGCACCATGTCTTTAGATTTATCTCTCATGTAGCTCGTGAATAGAGGGAGAGTTGCAAAAGAAAAGAAAAGTTAGCAATGCTAAGCTAGCAACTTGCCCATGTCATGTAGATCTAACATTTTTTAAATGAGACACCTTTGCATGTTTTGATCAATTACCGTAATTAAGTATTTTTGCAACAATTATGGTAGGGACATAAGCGAGCAAACATAATTACGCTTGGAAATAAACTCGATGCCCTTTTTTCTCCGTCCAGTTCGTGTATGGAAATGCCCTCGGAAATTTTGGAATCGAACAAATGACGGAACGGAAATTCTGGGCAAACATTATTGATGATTGTCAATCAAATCACACAAAACCCGCCTTGTTTGGGTCGCCGATCCAACAAGACTCCCGACACCCACCGCCTCCGCCGCCGCTCACCTATGCGGGCGATGCCCCTCGCCGCTGCCCGCCGGCACTGCTCCGTCTCCCACCCGCCCCCGCTGACTCCCACGGCGACTCCGCATCCACGCGCCTCGGCGGACGATTCCCAAGCCATGGGGGCCGGTCGCTCCTGGACTTCCATGGCCACCGGTCGATCCCTCCATGGGGGGCTTCTACCGGTCGACGGAGCTTCTGCACGCCGGCCACCAGGATGCGACCCGCGGAGGGGATCAGCAGACGCAGGCAAGGAGATGACGCCCGCCTTGTCCCTGCCGCCACCTTCCTCGCATCCTCCTCCGCGTGAGGCAACTCGGTCGCAGCAGCGCCTGTGGTATGTCTCCTCCGACGTGCACGCCGCTGGTAAGACCTCTCATCTTCCTACACAGAACCGTTCTTGCAGGACTTTAACATGGATGGTTACAATCCATTGTGTGCAAGAGGAAGAATGTGTAGCAGATGTGATTTTATTTGTCTAGGCGAACAGCTAGCTAGCTGCAACCTTTTCACAACTCACACGAGCTTTTTAATCGATCACACAAATTCAGATTGCGTATAATGGAATGTCTTCTTCGGTCGTTACAGTTACTTTGTTCAGATTGGTTTGTAGATTCATGGGGTGTTAGTTATGGATTTACTGCAGTAGCTTTCTTCAGATTGGTTTGAGAATTATCCATTTGCTAGCAAGTTGCCTTCTACATCTTATATCTAGATGTGTTGTTTCCTGTCTAGTTTCATATCCTGTGTATGTACTACTGAAACTTAGTATACCTCGATTATTCAGGCACCAACTGAAACTTTGCGCTTTAGTCGTCGGTAATGACGTGTGACTGCGGCTGGCGGGAGGGGATCGCCGTGGCGCGCTGGGATGGCGGCGGGAAGGCACCAAGGACGAGCTGCTTGTCACCTGCCCTGGCCGCTGCTGCTGACAATCTAGCTCGAGCTGCTGCCGGTGTCTTTCGGCCACCGGCCAAGTCCCCGAGCTGCTGCGTGCCTGCCGGTGAGTTCTCTATTCTCCGCTTTATGTATTTTTGCTAAAATTTTGTTCCTTTTCCTGTAGAATGTGTAGAGAAATTTATATACTTCCATGAATGGAAATTTTGTTCCACTCAGTAAAAAGTTGTGCTTTTGCATAGGCATTAGATGTGTGCTTTCGCCGGTGGGAGACAATGATAGTGGAGGAGCTTCGCAGCCCAACAGTGGGCTGCGACCATGATTGCGCTCTTGCCGGTGTCAACGCCATGCTCTAAGCACCCTCGCCTCGACCTAGCTGCAGAACGAGCAAAGGCTGCTCCTGCTGCTCCCCATCTTTGTCGAGTTGGTTCTGCCACAGGGAGGTATAAATCACTCTTAGATCCATCTAGTGTTGTTCTCTGTGCAATCTGTAGCTTAGTTCTTCTCTGAATCATCTAGTGGATCAATCATACTTTCAGAGGACACATTCAGAGCTCTTGATAGTGACATGCATATAATATTTTCGCAAATCACCTACTGGATCAGAGCATGGTTTGGAGTAGTTCATCATATACTGATGCAATCTTGGGTTCGGTTTATTGATTCACCATGTTTATACATATTAGTGTCGCATCGACAAATATAGCATGCATTTATTTTATCTATCTGCTTCCATCCTTGTTTCAGGTTCCGCTAGTAGAGAGTATTAAGGATGATATTGTCATGTTTTTATTCTAGTATATAATTGCAGTTACACTAGTAATGAAATAGGCGTATGAATGTGTGTAGTTTGGTTTGCCGTCTGATGCTTGTGCAAGAAATAAGTAAGGTTTTATGTTCCTTTGGCTGTAGTGGGTCTAGACGGGTCACAGTAATCCCATTATGTATGTGGGACAAAGATTAAAATAGTCACATTTTGTGTGCGATTGATTCAACAAAATGTCTATGCTGCTTGCAAATGTATCACTGCGGTATTCTTATATGCATCTGAGTATGAACTTTGTTCTGTTGTTCATCTTTTGTACAATTTTCTGGTGTATGTATGCATTTGGGGTAACCAAATCACATGGTAAAAACTTGGAAGCTTTTGTTATGCACTTGCATGCTTAGATCATCAGATACGCACTTATGATTTGTGTGCATAAACCTCTTCCCAGTGTTGTCATTTTGTCTGAGCCACCTTTTGAACATAATACATGATGTATCTATGAAATAAAGTATAAAAATATTCCTTTGCTTTTTTTTTTGCTTCTGTATAATCCTACTATACATTGCAGATTTGCTAATGAAATCGTGCACCACTCCCTTTTGACAGCAAAAAATGATTATAAGCTGTCATGATTCGAGTGAATAAGCAGAGACATTGGGAGGAGAGGCGGAGCTCGATGGCTAGCGGTGACCACAACTGCTCTCTTGCCAGCGCTGCCGCCATAGCATGTGCGATCCTTCTCGGGCCTCCCCACTGCCAGGGCCAAGAACTGAGATGCGTGCACGTACTCCCTGCCCTAACCTAGCCGACAACACAATGCTGCTGCTGCATCTGATAATGATGATGCATGTCACTGTCAAGGTGGTGTTGCCATTTCTAGTGAGGTAGATCTTTCATCTCTATGTCTATTTCTAGTGCCGCTTTGTGTGTATTATGCTAGCTAGTTCTTATCTGAATTTTAAGATCCATTCAAATGTTCATAACTTTGTTCAAAAAAAAGTTCATAACTTCTGTTTGTGAGATGCATCTGTCTTCTTGCAAAGAATGTAATGGACCAAATCTTGGTTTGGAGTCTGATTGATCATAGCGAAGATCAATTTAACCCTTCGTTGCTGATCATGCAAAAATTGGCTGACGCAAAGTTCTGTTATATTGTTGTGCTGTTATCTGATGGTGTTATCACAAGTGTGATTTTGTGGGAGACTGCTTAATTGGCTGGTATGCATGTCAATGGTCTTTGGTTTGTAGTTTGTCTCCTGGAATGTTTAGAGGGCATGTGGGATTTTTATTTAGTGAAGACATGTGGTAGCTATCATGTATTATGCTAGTGGTGTTGAAGACGCCATTTATGGCCTTTGTACGTGTGCGTCTTGTGCTAGCCATTCTTGATGATGACTTTGCATGCCACTCTTACACATGAGGTCGTAGTTGTACATGTTCCGTTCAAAGTGTAGCTCTGTTCCTGATATTGGCTTAAAGTTAATTATTTGCTTATGCTAGAAGTTCTCCCAAAACTTAGTCCTAGTAAAAAATCATGTCTTGTTCATTTTTCAATAGTTGCAGTGGGTGAATTTTTTTATATCTAACATGATGGCTCTAAAGTTATTTCTTGATCCTATTTTGGTAATGGCATGATTCTGCATATGTATTAACTGATCATGCTTGTACCCATGCAGAAAAGGAGATCAAGGCTGGCGTCCCTTCGCTCCTGCTAGTGCGCACATGTTCGGGTTGCTGTTGTTGTTTTCCATATCCGTGTCCCCGATCTGCTGCCACGGGTACGGCTTCTCGGCCTCAGATGCGGCCCTAGATTCCTCCACTAGTCGTCACAAGCATCGACCAGCGGTGGGCTTGCTTTCCGGGTGGATGACACCTCTTGGTGCACTGAGATTGGCATCGACTACAATCCGTCCTAGGTGAGCTCCAACTCTTATCCTCTGCCTTGTCCTATGGCATCATTCCATGCTGTTCTAAGTTTAGAATTTGTTCCTGTTGTATGGCGTGATGACTTTGATTGCATTAGATCGCAAATCTACAGGAAAACTCTAGATTCTGTTAATTTAGTCACTCCTAACTGCTATATACCTGAATGCTATTTGTAATGTGTTGTTCATTATCATTATTACCATGGACATGCCTAGCAGGGGCATTCTAGGATAGTTGACTTTCAGTAGAAATATACTGATCTGCTTCATACCAATTAGTACGTTACTAAGAACCTTAGGTTGGATGATAAGCGAAGTAAAGATAACAGAGGTGACGAAGACAAGAGGAACTTGTGACCTTAGAATGTTGTGGGAATTTGGGCCTTTATGAGATGTACTAAAATTTTCGCATTTCAAGATTGAAGGTTCTTCAATTGCCTGCATGCCTTATCTTTTAAAACATAGGTAGTATACTTAGACATTTTTATATTGCTACCCTGCTTATAAATGTTATCGTTCATAATAATACCGGTTCCTTTCACCCATTAAATGATATAAGCTTGTCTATATGTTTGACCCATGTTCTCTTGTAAAGTGCGTGAATGCTTACCTCTTCAGGATATTTTGGATTGACACAGTGTTTCCTTTAGAAACAATCTGTGTTTTATATCTAAATGTAGTGGCCCTGTTAATATTAGTTTTTTTCTATGCAACATTCCAAATTACAGAATTATTTTTTAGCAGCAAGCATATGATAGTTTTATAATTTTGTGACAGATCTGGAAGGGGCATCTTCAAGATCATGTGCATCCTGAGCCTTCGTCTTCTGGCTAAGGAGACTAGTCACTAGCTGATTTGACACCAGATTCTGTTGTACCCACTGAACTTCATCGGGTCCCTAAATATGTGAATTCTTCTCAAGGACCTGTTAGTAATACATCATCAACATTCTAGCGTGGTGCTGCAAACTCAGCTGTGAGTGTTCCATATATGCTTCTCGATGCCAAGCTCTTCGATGGGATCTCTTAGCTTGGACAAAACAAGTTTCAACCTAGATGCTAAGGTTTGGTATGTGATGCATATTATACTTGTCCATGCTTTTTTTTTCTTTGGTTTCCTATTGCTCACCTGTTTCAAGTGCACTGACAATTACTATTTCTAGACCAGGAATTCAAGTTTAACCGAAATGATGAGGGTTTCACTCCATTGACTTCTTCTGTCGGGCCACCTCGCCCTCTAGCAGCTGATGCAACTTACTATTATCCTAATAACATGCAAACTACTCATGGACCTTGGCATGGCCGCATGGGGGTGAGTTTCTACTATTTTAAATACATTTTCCTTATTTACTTACTATTTACATGAAATGGATGCAATACTGAATTCAAATATATATGTCTGAATTATGACCTATTTTTTGAGTTTATTTTCAAAAAGAATTGGGTAGAGTGGCAGTGGTACCAGGTTGTTGATTTGGTACTAAAGTTTAGTTACCTGCTAGTCAAGATGTCGATGTTGTAATAATCCTTATTTAACATCCTTTTTAAATGATGTGGCCCTTCACTAATTTCCAAGGTTCCTAAAGCCGATACTCCATGCTTTCCTATTGATGACAATTCCTTGTTGGATTTTTTGTGGTCTCGATTCTCGAACAATCCATTAGATGCATGTTGTATTCTGTTGGTTTCTGAAGCTTCTAGGCCTGTTGGTTTTCTTTAATGTATACGGGCAAATGCATACTTTTGTCTTGTCATGTCGATCCAATCAGCTTCCAGATTCTTAGATTTGGGTAATGATATTCACTCTGAATTTGCAGCTCTTTTTTAGTATTCAATAATTTTTGTAGGGTCTGAATTTTGAGCATGTACTAGTTTAAGAATTTCTTGGGGGGGGAATTGAAAGCTCAGGAAATAATATGGTCCTATTTTTAACTTTCTTCCAGTACATGTGCTTCTGGGGACCTTCTCTTTTCGAGTTCACTGTTATTACATTGAATTGTTGTGTTGTTTTCTCTTTTCCTTCTCTAATTTCCAACCATCTTGGTTAGGTTTCTTCTAGTGGCCTGTAATTTGAGTTTATTGGTAGTTTGAGCTTCTAGATAATTTTAAGTTATGGTGATTGCTGGCTAGAATGTAAAAGATTTTTTCCTTCTTCTAATGAAGCCAAAATCTCCAAAAGCTTTGTTTCCTGTTACTCTTGCCTTTCTGCATCAGTTTTGTTGTCGGGTTACAACACTACATATTTTTTGCTAATGAAATCCTCTCTTTTTCATCAAAACTAAGTGCTTATGTTAGCTTATTATGTAGCCTGTAAACAACATTTTTGGTGCCGTGCAGTTTTCTCCTGGTTCCTTTCGTGATTAATTAAGCTAAGAAGGTTCATCCCTTCCTTGCAGATTGATTAGGAAGCTAAGCCTCACATCTCATCGATAACGCGGTGGTTGAAGCGTCTTTGAGCACTCTTATATTGTGTTTAATAAGGTGGCTTACAAATATTCAGTACTCGCCCAATACTCAAATATGAACGCAATTTTCCTGTTTAACCGTGGTTTTCTGCCTAACATGTTTTTATCCATATGGCTGGATGAAATAAACACACACACACCGGTGCAATTATTTGATTCTGGTTTCTTGTGCTATCTGATTATATGCCATAGTATAGACAGTACAAATTCAGAAGCAAAGGTTCTTCCTATCTTGATAACAAAGGAGGAGTACATTGCCCAAAACTTTCTGGATCCATTGTGAAAGTTGAAGGACCACTTTGTGCCTTTAAGCCTGCAGAAATATGCAGATGGAGTTATGCGACCACAGGGCAGCCTAGATGGAGTGCCCCTGGAGGACTTTTGCACCTGCGGGGTGGGGTTGTGGTGGCTGCAGCCGCAGGGCTAGTGCGCCGACTTGTAGATCCTTACACTATAGTGGCAGCACTTGTAGATTCGCACACGGGTACCGCGACAACATATCTGGGTGATGGTCTCATCACCACAAAGGGGGGCAAGTCACCAAAGGGAGGATCTAGCGCTTGAGGCGGACGAGGACATGCTGCTGCGGAGGGACATGATGGTGAGTCGATGTGCTAAGTGATTGATATCGATGGGGAAAGCAGATGGGGAGGAGGCTTGTAGGAGAAGGAGAATATATGTGCAGGGGTTAGGTTTCGGGGCGAGTCTTCATTGAATGACCATGGCGTGAGAGCCGACCATCTCCACCATATGGCACATCACCCGACACTCCTACAGAACATTGAGGCCGCGGTCCACTCCGTCAAGCTATTCTGTACTAGTCGGGGGCAGCGGTGGAGACTAAATTGAATACGTGTGCAGACGTGTGCTAGGAAGCGGCATGGCTTTCTTTATAAAAATAGCATTCAACACAAAATACATCTGGGTACCACCGATCTTGGCGCATTTGGACGGTCCAGGAAACGGGACCATCTGTGCCAGGGATCACTTGTGCTTTTTCGCTGGTTATAGAGATATGATGTTGGTTATATTTTAGAGTCTCCTTCTATATATCTATAATGCTGTTGTTTGAAATCTGCTTGAACATTGCAAGTACTTGATACTGATTCCACTTCTTGTAGGCGAACATATCATCGCAAGCCTAGGAGCATGCATGTACTTTGTTGAGACCTTCCCATGTTCTCATCACTTCCATTTCGGTAAACTCTCGAATAAGGTAAATTCTTGGTTTCTTTTTCTTTTTCGTCTACTTGCTCTTGGGCATGTACAATGCAAGTTGCGTAGAGAGGTGCTTAGCAAGTTAGCAAAATCAACCGGTTTTTGCTTATGCAATGGTGCTTATTTACACTAGGCTGATGCCTAACTAGGCACCTCTCCTATACAAATAAGCACCTGTGCTTAACAAAATGCTTCGTTTATTTTTGTAAGCACCTCCTTGCATCGTACATGCCCTGATAGAAAATCCATCAAGCCATGGTTGTTCTGTGCTCTGGACAACCTATAACGTACTGGTTGGTTTAGTGTTGGTAATATGGATAGGATTTGGTTTTGCATTTTTAGCATGATTCAAGCGATGTCACAATAGTGAAATGATTTGTGTTGATTCAGGGTACAAGAAGTTGAACAAGGACTACCCCCACAGGTGGTTGCCATCCAGCTGGGCAGTGTCGGTCTCCCTGAGCTCCTTCTGGTGGTTGCCTGCATGGGTTGCTGCTGACGACTACTGTCTCGCTACCATGCAATGACGGAAAGTTCACCGTGGTGCAACTGCGCCAGAGGTGGTTTCTTCATCGAGGCCGTGATTTAGTTGAGTTTTTGGTTCTCCTTTTCTTTAGAGCAAATGAATTGAGTGCAAGGCAGCTGACGTTCTTGCTGTAAGTACCTATTTTTCCTTCTTGGTATTGATAAGTTTTATGTAATTCGGTACAGACATATGTTGTTTTACTAGAAATGAAAATGTCCAAGATCTGGCCTTGATTTATTTTTAGTGTTTATATCTTTGTGAAACTGATGTGGATAGGTCAAAAATGAGATAGTTTATGGCTGAATTCCTTCTGAAATTCAGTGAAAATTGACTGAAATATTGTGTTTATGAATTCAGTGGGGTTTGTCTTACATTGCTTTCACCAAGTTCTGTAGTTTGTGAAGTTGGGATATCGATGTATCATCATTTTAAATTCTGCTAGCTATTGTACTTTGCATGTCTTGTACGATTTCTCAAAGCACAAAGGGTGTATGTGTACATGTGGTTCCTGATGGGATCTTTTTTTACAGGATGATAGACTTGCAGAAATTAAGGGATCGGATCTATGTTTATTGGCAGCTTTGCTTGGTTGATGGAATTGTCGGTATGCTCTCAAGATACCCACCCACATTAGCTATTGGAAGATATGCAGTCCTCTATGGAAGTAACGGAAGCTGGGACAACTCTAGCTGGTGAATTGAGGTTGCTTATGCTACATCTTAATCATTTCCGTGCTTGCATTATATATCTTGATCACTTGCATTATTTCTGGTTGCATCACAAAAACTAGGACCACACTATCTGAACTCTAGCACAACCATCGTATGCATGTTGCTGCTATTGCATCAGGTAAATCACCACTTGCACTATCTGAATTCTAGTACTAAATGGACGCTCACTCTTTTTCTGTCCATGTGGAGTTCTGAATGTTAGGAAGTATTTGTATCGAGTTTTACTTCAGTTGCTCATGTACTTGTACTTCTTATGATAGATAAATACTCATGTGGTGTCCAATTGCTTGGCAGCTGCATAAATCTCCCCTTGATAGCCTCTGTTACCTGTGGTCTAGACTAGCTATACATCATGAAATTGCTGATGTGATTCCCAATGGCTTGGCAGCAACATTTGCCATGTGTGTTAGCCTATTTTATTGTCTATTGATCCAGTGTGTACAAAAATATGCTCATCCATGTGAATACTAAATAATTCTTGCTTATTAGTCTTGTGACAGCTGTCGTGCTGACATAAGTTACCCTCCCAAGTTCAAGAGCACGCGTGAGAGCTTCTTCCCATGCTCTGACACTTCCATTATGGGACGTGATTGATGCTACTCTTGTTTTGTATATGAATGCATGTGCTGCTGGGCTGGCCATGGACTGGAGAATATCCAACCCTCTAACTGATTTATTGGCCTTATCCAGTTTTTTTATGCCTGATGAAGGTCTGGGAAGCAGGACAAACTGGGTTGTTTGCTCACACTTGGTTGTATTTCTTCTTTATCTGTGTACATAGTGTAGGAGTTGATACCCCTAGCTTGCTTACTCTGCCTGATGCATGTATGTATGCCTAGGTAATGTAGTACTCATGTATTGCTTATTTTGTTGCACTATTTTTCGAGAAAACGCCAATGACCTTTGCATTTCATTTCATTGAAAAGACGGAGAGTTTGTTACAAGCTTCCTAAGAAGCGGGTGTTACAACAGTTTTGACTTAATGCACGTCCCAGGTCGATGGCAGGACTACCCTAAGGCTTGTGGCACCGGCTCTAGCCCAATGCTTTGCTTCAACTTTAATCCGGGAGACCAAGCCATCTGTTCTTATGAAAATCTTCAACCATTGTTCTCTTGAATGCAAATCACCCCTTGTATGTCCCGCGTCCAGCTGTTCTCATGCAAATCTTCAGTCACTGTTCTTGACATACGTCGTCGTTTGGGTATGCATGCATGTAGCTGAGGCGCAATATCACTGATGGAGCGGCCTCCAAGCCAGTGGTCCTCCCAGAAGCGCGCCGTTAGCCCATTGCCAATGGTCATCGTGGTAGAGGCAAATAAGATTGCACATTCTTACACGGGAGAATTGGAGCTCCAGGTTGCTCCAGGCACAACCTGTGTCAGTGTGGCTCAGCCATAGCCAGCGCAAGCGCAGTGCCAGACCTTCACAGCCTAGACCATGCACTCCAAGGCCACCTGGAGCAATTTCCCTGCAGACACGCCTCCAATTGACATGGCGGTTTCCTCCCTTTGCATCTGCCCTGCCTTCCCAGAAGAACCCTCCTTCGATTTTTTTGAATTGTTTGATGCTCTTCTTTGGCGGTGCGAGGACCAGCAGCTGATGCATAGGGATGTCATTGAGCACGGACTTGATGAGTACGAGGCAGCCATGCTTATTCATCAGACGAGCCTTACAGGTTGGTAGCTTTCCTCGCATCTTCTCGGCCACTGGCTGTAGCTGAGCAGTGGTCAGCCACCTAAGTGGGAGAGGGATGCCCAGGTAGATGATGGGAAACTTGACGATTGGGCAGCCAAGGTCCACCGAAACCTTCATGGCATCCATGTCGCTGTAGTTCATCAGTGTAGTTGTGCTTTTCGTGTAATTGACATCCAGCCCTAATGCTTGGCCAAACAATTGCAGTATCTTCTTCGCCGTCATGATGTTGTTGTTGCACTATTTCAACTTATTTATATCATTGCTAGATCAATTAGGTATTGTTGTAGCTTATCCATGTTGTTTGGTTTGATTAAATGACTTATTGTCTCAAGTATCTCGTGAATAGTTTGGCTCCTTTAAGGGGTACGTTTCTTGACTTTGTCGAATGGATGAACCTACTAATTACTTTGGCAAATGGCAGCTACAAGAAAGGATTAATGATGACAACTGTTGAAGCAATCTTTTTCGAGAAAACGCAATGACATTGCGTTTCTTTTTATTGCAAAGAAGAGTACAAGCCTGCTAAGAGGGTTAGTGCAGAATTAAAGATACAGGGATTAGTGCACGTCCCAGGTGGTTGGGATGATGTCTCTAAGACCAGCTGCTCCGGCTTTCGCCCAAAGCGCCGCCTCACTCCTAATCCTATCCAGAGTTACAGAGATCGAGGGCCGCTCGTTGTCGAAGGTGCAGGCGTTCCTCTGCTTCCAGATCATCCACGCTGTTAGAAGCGTGGCGGAAGCCAGACCTTTGCGCATGGGTTTTGGCGTGGCAAGTTTGGCCGTGAGCCACCATTTGTTGAGCGATGGCTCTCCATCAAGTGGCCGGCATATCAGTCGTAGCCAGGATAGTGTCTCATGCCACACTTGCCTCGAGAAAGGGCATGTGATGAGTAAGTGATGCATTGTCTCCGGCTCTTGATCACACAGGGTGCACCGAGGGTTGTGTTGGAGGCCTCGGCGTGCAAACGGTCGGCCGTCCAGCATCTGTTCTTGTTGGCCAGCCATAGGAAGAATTTGACCCGCGGGGGCGCCCAACTTTTCCAAATTAGTTTCCAAGCGTTGCAAGTGGTCGATCCCTGGAAGGAGGCGAGGTAGCAGGAGCGCGCCGAATATGCGCCGCTAGGGCTCCACTTCCAGAGCAGCTGATCAGGCGTGTCTGTTAGGGTAATCAATTGCAGTTGGCGCCAGATTTGGAGGTATTGCCCGATTTCGTGCATGCCGAGGACCCCGTGAATGTCGTGTGCCCAGTTGTTGTCCTGTTGAAGCAATCTTGCCGGTATGTTTATATTTTCCATCTCATAATTATTTTTGTACTCCCTCCGATCCATATTATTTGATGCTAAAATGGAGGTATCTATAACTAAAATATGTCTAGATACATCTATATAGCATCAAGTAATATGAATCGGAGGGAGTATATTTTTGTGCTTGAAAACCGAAGTTACCTATCTTCTTGTGGGTGTAGTACTACCCAAGGATACTTATCTTCCGTGCTGGTGTTCTTTTTATTCTCGGATAAGATGAAATGAGTCTATTTGTTTGGTGATTAATGTGGATACATGTATTGTCCTTTTTGCAGAAATATTTCATGGTTCCTATGATGTCATGCCTAGCTCTTTCTGGTTTTGTTTTTCTGCAATTCTTATATATGTAATAATACACTTATGAGATTACTTGCAAAGGTTAAATTATCCCATGGCTTGGTAGAGGAATAAAATCCCGTGTTTATTTTTCTGATTTTGTTCTCCTGTTTGGTAGTGGTAAATAGACAGTTGGTGATTAAAAAGTAGATGTGGTTACATTTTATATAAAATAGGTTCATATCACTGGAATATATGCATGTAATGTAAGCATTGCTGCTGATTGGCATGTTGCTTTGTCGGTTGTCCATTTTTCATCCAACTTGGAACTTGCATACAGTATGTAGGTAATGTTGTCTGTTACATGGATGTTTTATTCATCACTTGTTCACCTGAACCTGCATACAATAGTTAGGTACAATAAGGTTCATTAATCAACACCACAATGTATAAATACATATATAGATGAGTGAATACTCTCAGTAGTAGATGATAGGTGTGTTCAGGTTGCAGATTCAGCTGGTGTTGTTGGTGGCATGTGCTTTCTGGTACATGTAGTGTCCTATTGTTATTTGATTCATGCTAGTCTTAGTGAAGCTCTTCTTTTTCAACTTCTTGGCAATTTTCTTTGTGCTAAATTTATAGTTTCTCAGATTCAAATTGTTATTGTGTTCTTTTGTTTAACAATTCATTTTTGATCTGCAAGTTTATATTTGTTTCTTTGAACTTTATGTGATTAATTGCCATGCATCCTGATTCAGATAGCCTATGGAATCTCCCAGGTTTCCTCCGTGGCTCCTGATGGTGGCAACGATTGTGACTGGTTTCAACCATGGCCTCTCGTAATACAGTCGTAGGCCATAGTTGGAAGTTGAAGGAGCACTTTGTGCATTTTAGCCTGCAAATATGCAGTTCTAAAGAGTGAACCTCAATTTCATGTTCTCTCTCCAGAGTGATATTGTTGCAGCCCACAGAAGATGTTTTTATTGAAGTTTTTTTTGTCCACAGCTTTGCGGAGATCTTTCATTCCGCTCTACAAACACTTGCGTTCTAATTATTGACATCTCATAGTAGAAACTATCTGTATGCAGATATTAAACTTGGTTGTAATTTCTCATCGTTTAATTTCATTTCTGTTTATCCCAGGAAATTGTAAGAGGAATATTTTAACCTCGTCTAGACTGATATTCTGCAGAATCATGATTGAGTTCTGGTTAACATCTATGCTTGGCAGCAATCTCAATTAGATAAATAATCAGAACTTGAGATGGTACATACTACTTTGGCAGGCCACTAACAAAAGAGAGTTGCAAGACATGTACTCAAGAGAACTGGGAAATTCATAATATCTGGCATTTAGGTAAGTTTACAGTTCCGCTCTCCTCTTTGTACTTTGTTATAATATAGTGCGTTTATGTAAGTTTCTAGTTCCTCTCTGATATTGCGTTTGTGGTGAACAGGATTTCATTAGCACACTAGAGAATCAAAAAGAATAAAAGATTCTCCTGTCATTTAATATTTTTTTACTTAATTCCTAAGAAGACCACTCAAATTTCTTGAGCAGTGGCGAGTGGTAACTTGTTTCCTAAGACGGCATTCAGTCTAAGTTACGGCTTAGACCCACCTGTTAATCTTCATCCTTTGGTGCTTATGTCGGTGCGTAGTGCTGTCACAATTGCTAAGAGATAATGGACATTTTATTTGAGTATGTTCTAAGTAATCCTAATGCTGACCAAGTTTTGCTGGTCTTGTCATTTGTTAAACATTTTCTGTGTATCCTTGTTTGTGCGTTGAGCAATATTTTCCTATGCTAGTCTTGGAGCTAAACCTTTCTTGGTTTATGGTGATGCAGGTGATAGGATGTACAGGCAGCATGTTGCCGTGGCCCTTGCTCTTGAAGGGAGGAGTGGAGCTGGAGATCCGGCCGGCCGGACATGCTTTCTTTGTCAATTTCATTGACTGATCCAGTGGCATGTTCACTGCCTGTTAGGTAGTAATGAGTAGGTGGAGTGTTGTTTGGGCAGAAGCATCTATGTGGATGGAATGTCCTTTATTTATAATACTATGCAATATAATGTTGGTACCAGAAATTTCTTCGGCTGATCATATTGAACCTGATGGAAGAGTGAGAGATCCATGTGGGTTCTTTTTATGCCAAAACTGATAGAATTAACATTTCACATTGATGAGAGATGCATGTAGTGCTTGTTTTCTTTCTGTCTTCCCGGCTGTATTATTGTATAAATGACACCGTTTTGATTGTGTGGAACATACATATACTTGCTCAGAAATAGATACAATTCCGTGTGCAAGTAGACACCTGATTTGTTGTGTATGAATCCTTGGCTCCAACATCTATCTTCACTGTGTTGGCTAACTAAAAGCAACCAAGGTCAAGCACGGGCTGATTTCTAGGAACCCAACCGAATGATTCATGTATATATATCTAGCAAATAAAAGAGGTATGAGCCGATTGCTGTTCCGTAAAAGGGGTATAAATTTAGTCTAAAATCAAGATAATTTTGACCATTTTTTTTGAAAAAAAAGTAGGTGGTACATGCATGGATTTCTTGGCGCATTGAGCTCAGCATGATGCATTTTTGACATATACATAGATGGCATGGTTTTCAAGAAAACAATTGCCAAATCAATATGGTGCGTCAGCTCCCACTAATACAGGGAATGACGTGAATACCTGGAGCAGTTATTAGGACTTTCTTAATGAAGGAACGAGTAGGTGGTACTCCAATACTCCATGCATGCATGTTTTTCGTGGCTAGAAGGGGCATTGAGCTCGGCGTGATACAACCGTGGTGTATACAAGGGCATTGGCATGGCTTTCACGGTGCATGTAGAATCATTCGCGAAATCCATCCACATCGGCTGTGTCGGCTTCCGCTGATTCCTGAAGCAGTTGCTGGAGAACGGATCAGCTATGGATGGAAACTAAAATAGCGAAAGGGACGAGTAGGTGCGTGTATGCATTTCTCGGCTAGGACGCGCCTTGAGCTTAGCCTGATGCATCCGTGCCCGTATACATAGCTTAAAATGAAGAACTGAGAGCATTGAATCGTTGGCCGAATCTATTCACGACGCAAACAGGGAGGGATGCTGATTCCTGGAGCAGTTATTGGGAAGGAATTCTTTCACGGGATGGAAGAATAGGTGGTGCATGCATGCATGTTTTTTGCGCTAACATAGAAAGGGATGTTGAGTTATTAGAGGAAAGAAATCATCGTTAATTGATCAACGAAGGAGAACATCACCCTTCACGTCACCGATCCGAGGCATCACCCATCATAACCGTCTGTTGTGCTTCACCTGTAATGTAATCAAGGGCTATGGATGGAAACTAAATTAGCGGGAGGGAGGTAGGGAAAATGCGCCGACAGAGCCTAAAAATTTCGAGCAGAAATTCAACCCACAGCTTGTCCTTCCGGCTGTCTATAAGTACTAACAGGGGTGGAGCTATCGCGTGCAGCTGGCGCGTGCGGCCGACTTAGACTTTGACTCTTGCTCGTCGAATTATTCGCGGAATCCATCCACCGGCCTAGATGTAACGCTAACTATTCCTAATAAAATCATTCACGGAATCCATCCATCGGCCGTTTTGGGTTCCGCTGATTCCTGGAGCAGTTATTAGAGAACGGATCAGTTATGGATGGAAACTAAAATAGCAGAAGGGATGAGTAGGTGGCATGCATGCATTTCTCAGCCTGGACGCGCAGCTCCCCGTATACACAGCCACAAATTAAGGCCAGAGAGCATTGAATCGTTGGCCGAATCCATCCACGACATTAAAACAGGGAGGGATGTTGACTCCTGGAGTAGTTATTAGGCGAAAAGAATTCTTTCACCGGATGGAACAGTAGAAAGGGATGTTGAGTTATTAGGGAAAGAAATCATCGTTAATTAATTAAGGAAGGAGAACCGCACCCTTCACGTCACTGATCCGAGGCACCACGCATCTCAGCCGTTTGTTGGGCTTCACCTGTAATGTAATCAAGGGCTATGGATGGAAACTAAATTAGCGGGAGGGAGGTAAGGAATATGGCGCCGACAGAGCCTACAAATTTCGAGCGGAAATTCAACACACAGCTTGTCCTCCTCCTCCCGCCTGTCTATAAGTACCAATAGAGGTGAAGCTACCGCGTGCGGCTAGCGCGTGCGACCGACTTAGACTTTGACTCTTGCTCGTCGAGGAGAGGAGAGGAGAGGAGAGGAGACCCTACTTGGAGATGAGATAGCCAGGTATAATGTGATCTTGTCGTGCTAACGCGTTGTTAATTGCATACATATGTGCGAGAGTGTTGTATCTCTAACGCTTGGTTTATGCAGTTTATGCATCATGCTGGTGACTGGATTGGCCACATGAGTAGGCGTGTCGTGGGGAGAGAGCAAGGAGTAGCGTCATCTGGTCGGGACACCTGGGGACGGACGGAGGCGAGCACCGTCTTCAATTTCACCAGGTAACTCGTTGACTCGATAGGTTCTCAGGTGCTGACCCTGCTCGCATGGTCGTACCGGCGGCCAACGGACCTGCATGGATTCAGCCGGCCGGCGGTGTGTCTTAGATATCCGTTTGGATCGATTAAAGACACGAAACAGAATTAGCGATTGATCCAACGGAATTAATTTTTTTTAGTTTAGGCTGACTATCATACTCCCTCGAATCAAAACCTCCTAGATAATTGGAGAAGGGCATGAGGACGTGAATTTCGTGCTGGCGTTATGGCGCCAGGACTCAATCTTTGTTGTTCATTTTTGCTTCTAGATTCCTTCTGCATGTTGACCACGGAACCCACAGGCCAACGTATCCTACCATACTTGCTAGGTAGAGCTACGGGTAGCTAGTGGTATGCGTATAAGATTCTTTTTTGACAGTTCATACTGGTACGAATGACAGTACAACCAAGTAGGAACAATGCCTTCAACAAGGATGCGACGAATAGGCGCCGCCATCGTCCGCCATGACAATAGAGGCCGTGGTGGTGGCAATGGCGGCCGTGGTGGCAGCAATGGCGGCCGTGGTGGCGGCGGCAATGGCGGCAACAACCATGGCAATGGAGGCCATGGCAATGGAGGCCGCAGCCAAGGGTGCGGTGGCCACTCTGGTGGCACTGGCGGATCGCGCCCGGTCTGCCAAATATGCAACATGGTTGGGCACATTGCCCTTTGCTGGTAAAGCCGCTTCGACCACTCTTATGGGACAGGTTCGCACATTACCCATACTGGTCAAAGTTCAATTAACACTGTTGCCAATCCTCTTGTCCTTAAAAATGTCCTTTGAGTTCCCCAAATTTCCAAAAATCTTCTGTCAGTTCATAAACTTGCCAAAGATAACGGTGTCTTCATAGTGTTTTATCCTCACTATTTTCTTATCAAGGATCTGGAGACGGGGAGAACTCTGCTCCGAGGCAGGTGTAAGGGAGGACTTTACCCCATCGATTCATCAGAAATAAGCGGCCTCAAGTGTGCCATGTCTACCGCTAGGATCAGCAAAGTGCAATGGCATCGGCGCCTAGGACATCCATCATCTCAAGTAGTGCAATCCATTTTTCGGTTGAACAATTTATCGTTTGTAATAATAAGCATGCAAATGTTTGCAACTTGCTAAGAGCCATCAGCTCCCTTGTTCAATTTATAGACATGTTTCAACTTCTCCACTTGAACTTATCTATACTGATGTTTGGGGTCCTGCCATTACTTATGTTGGAGGGTTTAAATACTATGTGAGTTTTATCGATGATTTTAGTAAATTTTCCTGGGTTTATCTCCTCCACACTAAATCTGAAGTTGAGGACACTTTTCTCAAATTTCAGAAACATGTTGAACTCCTTCTTAATCACAAAATCAAAGGGGTACAATCTGATTGGGGTGGGGAATATCACCGTCTTCACAAGTACTTTGATTCCACTGGAATTTCTCACACCATTTTATGTCCTCACACGCACCAACAGAATGGATCGCCGAGCGGAAACACAGGCACATCGTTGAAACGGGACTTTCCCTCTTAGCACAATCCTCTATGCCTCTTAAGTTTTGGGATGAAGCATTTTGCACTGCCACTCACCTTATAAACCGTCTACCCACGCGAGTTATTGACAATGCCACTCCTCTCGAGCGTCCTAGGTGACAAGGCTAAACCAAACTACCATATGCTTAAATCCGTTGGTTGCGCGTGTTGGCCCCTTCTCCATCCCTACAATGCTCGAAAACTCTCTTTCAGATCCAAGGAGTGCGTTTTCATTGGTTATAGTGGTCATCACAAAGGGTATAAGTGCCTTGATGTAGCAACGGGTCAGGTTTATATTTCACGGGATGTCATCTTTGACGAACAATCCTTTCCGTTTTCTCGGCTTGATTCCTCTCAAAATTCCCCATCTTACACATATGAGTCCCTTCTTGATCTTGGCAATATTGTTTCTTGTACTAATGATCGTATCAATGTGCAAAACCCCGTTATTTTTCCTCATGCAGGATCTCCGGCAGCCGGCGTCCCTGGTGATCACGTCGATAACGTCGATCACGTACCCCAGCCTCGACATGCCAGGCCGTCTGCGGACAGTGATGCGGCCCATGTAGGGTCTGCTTCTCCCTCATCCTCGCCTGCACCGAGCTCCTTGTCATCGTCCACCTCCTCTCAGGTGGTGATTGTTCCACCTGCACCTCATCGTGAGCATCGGATGCAAACGCGTCTTCGTGTTGGTAAAACCGTGCCCATACAGAGAACAGATGGCACGGTCACCTATTCTGATGCTCGTGTGGTGGACGGCGAGCCTTTGTCAGTTCGTGCTGCTCTGCAGACTCCGGCGTGGAAGGCTACCATGGATGTAGAATATTCAGCATTACAACGCAATCAGACCTAGCGCTTCGTACCTGTGAGGCGCGGCCTCAACATCATTGATAGTTGATACATCCAAAACGTATCTACTTTCCTGAACACTTATGCTGTTGTTTGCCCTCTATCTTGTGTGTTTTGAATGCAACTAACGCGGACTGATGCTGTTTTCAGCAGAATTGCTCTGGTGTCTCGTTTTTTTGTGTGTGCAGAAATTCAACTTTCAGGAAAATTCCCGGAAAATATCGCAAAATCCATATTTCACCCGAAGACTCACGGAGCCAGAAGACGAGAAGGAGGGGGGGGCACGAGGGGCCCACACCTGCCCTAGGCGTGGGTCGCCTAGGGGTGGTGTGGCCGCCTCAGCCCCCCCTCGACCTCTCCTTCGTACTATATAAATCCGCTGACCGAGAGAGTTCCGCTGCTCCGCCGCAACCGAAACCCCAATACGGGACCAGAAACTCCGTTTGGTCACCCTGCTGGGACGGGGAATTGGAGGAGATCATCGCCATCACCGACGCCTCTCCATCACCATCCATGATACCCCCATCCATGTGTGAGTAATTCCCCGCTGTAGGCTGTAGGGGATGGTAGGGATTGGATGAGATTGGTCATGTAATAGCTATAAGATTGTTATGGGCATAGTGCATAGTATCCGTTGTTACTATTTTTGACATTGTTGCAACTTGCTATGCTTAATGCTTGTCACTTTGGGCCCGAGTGCCATGATCTCAGATCTGAACATGTTATTGATTCATGATGATAATTATTGTTTTTGATCATATCTGCAAGTTTTATACACATATTATTGTCCGGAACCCGAGGCCCTAAAGTGACAGAAATTGGGATAACCGAAGGGGATGGCTATGATGTGAGGATCACGTGTATTCACGGAGTGTTAATGCTTTGCTCCGCTACTCTATTAAAAGGAGTACCTTAATTAATAATAGTTTTCTTTGAGGCCCCGCTGCAACGGGCTGGTAGGACAAATGATGTCGTGTAAGTTTCTTATTGTGAGCACGCACGACTAAATAGGAAGACACGTCTATGGTTATCTTATGCTAGGATGCTTTTATCACTATTACTTGCAATGCCCATATCTTGCTATTATATGGACTATCTCATTCATGCAGCGCTCGTTCATCCATCCATGTGCCTACAGTATTTTAATCCTGCTATCTACTGCAATCATCGCTACTGCTGTTTTCATTTTATTACTGCTGTTACTTCACTACTACCACTGCTATAAAACTGTTACTACCGATAAACTGTTGTGAGCAAGTCTATTTCCAGGTGCAGGTGAATTGACAACTCATCTGTTAAAGCTTATAAATATTCTCTGGCTCTTCTTGTGGCGAATCAATAAATTTGATTTTTATTTTTCTCGAAGACTGTTGCGATCCCCTACTTATAGGTCATCAATAATCGATGGGTATACAAGGTCAAACGTAAACCTGATTGCTTCGTTGATCGGTTCAAGGCGCGTGTCGTCGCCAAGGGGTTTAAACAGCGTCACAACATTGATTACGATGACACATACAACCCTGTGATCAAGCCCACTACCATCCATGTGGTTTTGTCACTTGTAGTACAACATGGATGGCAAATTCTGCGGCTTGATGTTGACAATGCGTTTCTTCATGGACACCTTGAAGAGGATGTCTACATGGTTCAGCCTCCTGACTATGTTGATCAATGTTTGATACGTCTCCAACGTATCTATAATTTGTTATGTTCCATGCTACTTTTATGACAATACTCACATGTTTTATACATACTTTACATCATTATTATGCATTTTCCGGCACTAACCTATTAACAAGATGCCGAAGCGCCAGTTTGTTTTATGCTGTTTTTGGTTTCAGAAATCCTACAAACGAAATATTCTCGGAATTGGACGAAATCAACGCCCAGGGTCTTATTTTTCCACGGAGCTTCCAGAAGACCGAAGAGCATACGAAGTGGGGCCACGGGGCCGACACCATAGGGCGGCGTGGCCTGCATGGGGCCCGCGCCGGCCTATGGTGTGGGGCCGCTGTGCCCCTCCAACGCTGCCCTTCCGCCTACTTATACCCTACGTCGCGGAAACCCTATTACCGAGAGCCACGATACGGAAATACTTCCAGAGACGCCACCGCCGCAAATCCCATCTCGGGGGATTCAGGAGATCGCCTCCGGCACCCTGCCGGAGAGGGGAATCATCACCGGAGGGCTCTACATCACCATGCCCGCCTCCGGATTGATGCGTGAGTAGTTCATCCTTGGACTATGGATCCATAGCAGTAGCTAGTTGGTTGTCTTCTCCTCTTGTGCTATCATGTTTAGATCTTGTGAGCTGCCTAACATGATCAAGATCATCTATTTGTAATGCTACATGTTGTGTTTGGTGGGATCCGATGAATATGGAATACTATGTCAAGTTGATTATCAATCTATCATATATGTGTTGTTTATGTTCTTGCATGCTCTCCGTTGCTAGTAGAGGCTCTGGCCAAGTTGATACTTGTAACTCCAAGAGGGAGTATTTATGCTCGATAGTGGGTTCATGCCTCCATTGAATCGGGACAGTGACAGAAAGTTCTAAGGTTGTGGATGTGCTGTTGCTACTAGGGATAAAACATCAATGCTTTGTCTAAGGATATTTGTGTTGATTACATTACGCACCATACTTAATGCAATTATCTGTTATTTGCAACTTAATACTGGAAGGGTGTGGATGCTAACCTGAAGGTGGACTATTTAGGCATAGATGCATGCTGGATGGCAGTCTATGTTCTTTGTCGTAATGCCCTGATTAAATCTCATAGTGATCATCATGATATGTATTGAATCTTTATTTATCAATTGCCCACCTGTAATTTGTTCACCCAGCATGCTATTTATCTTATTGGAGAGACACCACTAGTGAACTGTGGACCCGGTCCATTCTTTTACATCTGAAATACAATCTACTGCAATCTCTGTTCTTTGTTGTTCTTCGCAAACAAACATCATTCTCCACACCATACGTTTAATCCTTTGTTTTCAGCAAGCCGGCGAGATTGACAACCTCACTGTTACGTTGGGGCAAAGTATCTTGATTGTGTTGTGCAGGTTCCACGTTGGCGCCGGAATCACTAGTGTTGCCGCACTACACTCCTTCACCAACAACCTTCACGTGGCCCTTGACTCCTACTGGTTCGATAACCTTGGTTTCTTACTGAGGAAAAACTTGCTGCTGTACGCATCACACCTTCCTCCTGGGGTTCCCAACGGACGTGTTCTTCACGCGTTATCAATGTTTCCCTCACCATGTCTGCAAATTGGAAAAATCTCTCTATGGGTTAAAACAAGCGCCCAGAGCGTGGTTTGCTCGCTTAAGTACCAGAATACAAGAGCTTGGGTTTGTTCCCTCCAAGGCGGATGTGTCGCTGTTCACCTACAGGCATGCCAGTGTGACCATTTTTATGCTTGTTTATGTCGACGATATCATCGTCGTCAGTTCCACTGTTCAAGCTGTCGACCGCCTGCTCCATCAGATTCGTCAGTCTTTCCCTGTCAAGGACCTTGGGAAGCTTGGTTACTTTCTGGGCATCGAAGTGCAGCATCAGTCTGACAGTCTGCATCTCTCTCAACAGAAGTACATCGTTGATCTTCTGGCTCGGACGAACATGGCTCAAGCGAAACCTGTGTGCACACACATGGCGACCAATGACAAGTTGTCACGGTATGTTGGTACTCCTCTCTCTGCTGAGGATGTAACCAAGTACATAAGCGACGTTGGAGCTCTTCAGTACCTGACCTTAACCAGGCCTAACATCGTTTTCAGTGTCAACAAAGTTTGTCAATTCCTTCAGGCTCCAACTGATGTGCACTGGTCCGTGGTGAAGCGCATACTTCGTTATCTCAAGCTCACCATGAGTTTTGGTCTCACTCTTCACTGATCGTCCACTGTTCTGCTGATTGGTTTTGCTGATGCGGACTGAGCCGGTTGCCCCGATGATCGTCGGTCGACAGGGGCATGCGGTGTTCCTTGGAGGCAACCTTGTTGCATGGAGCTCTAGGAAGCAACCCACTGTTTCGCGGTCAAGCACGGAGGCTGAGTACAAGTCCGTCGCCAATGCGACTGCTGAAATCATCTGGATACAAGGGTTACTGCAGGAACTTGGAGTTTACCTGCGTCAAGCACCTGTTCTGTGGTGCGACAACCTTGGTGCTATGTATCTGTCAATGAACCCAGTTTTTCATGCCCGCACCAAGCACATTGAGGTGGATTACCATTTTGTTGAAGAGCGAGTTTCACGCAAAGCTCTTGACATTCGGTTTATTTTCACCCATGATCAGCTGCTGATGTTCTGACGAAACCTCTTGCTACACAGTCCTTTGTAAAGTTCAGAAACGATCTGAACATGAGCTTACCCTACTCAGATCGAGGGGACGTGTTAGGTAGTTGAGATTGTGTAGCATAGTTTGTTAGTATCTAGCTACAGATAGATACGAGGTTGTTGTATAGGATATGATCGTGAGCTGTAGATGAAATCTATACGGTTGTTAGCTGAACCCTTGCACAAGTCATTGACATATAAATACATGCGGTAGATGAGCCTGAGGGCCATCTCGCCTTCTCCAATCTTTCTGTTAGTTTACAAAAAACATAGCCTTGCGCTTGGATCGATCGAAGAAGCAAGTCATAAGGAAACAAATGGAACAACACGAAGACCTTGCAGCAGCGGCGCTGCTGCCTGAAGACGTGCTCACGGACATGCTCCACCGGCATCCGCCCCCGCGCCGCGTCTAGCTGCGTCCGCAAGACGTGCCGTGACATCGTCGACGGGCACCGCCTGCTAGGGCTGACCTCCCGCACTCGGTAGACAGCATCATCCTCAACCGAGCACGTCCACAGTCCATCTGCCTATGTCCGTGACCACGGCAACGGCCTCCTTACCTCCTCTTAATCCACCAATGCGTGGTTAACCCCGCCACACAGACATTATCTTTCTCACGTCCTTAAGCAAATAGAAGATAATGTAGTTTGTTGATTTGTCTTCTCGTGAAAGGTCATAAGAATTTAGGTCTCTGCTTTTGAATACTCACAATGGCCATTTTGTATTTCATCATTTTCGGATTTTTGTTTACTGTACTTTTGAGCACAAAAGTTTGTCCGAATGAAGATATAAAAAGGACACGGGGGCGACCTGTGCAAAAACCGAGGGGCTCGAGAGGTTACACAGGAACGAGTCGGCAGAGGTGAAATGGATACTGTGCAGCGATGGGTGCTCCAGCCTCTAGTTTTTTTTTTTTGAGATGTAGCCTCTAGTTTACACAACAGCCACAATACTCCATCAATCTGGCGACTAACTTCAATTTCTGCTGTACCGTCGAGCGCGTAGCGCAACAGAGAAGTTCGTGGTACCCTTTCGTGTATAACAAATGCCAGGAGTTAAATCAAGGGTCCTGACGCCTTCCATCCTCAATGGACAAGCTCTCTATCAGAATGCTCCCGTTTTAGCATTACTATGTATGTTTAAGCACCAACCAGTTCATCGGATCCACCGTGTTCGTGCGTATATGTGCAGACTTGCAGTGCGCATGCTCTTTTATAGCCAGTGACCCGGTTCTCCAAGAGTAAGGGGGAGAAATCCATCTCAGTTCACCCACCATCTATTCACCACCATCAACTAAAATTTATATTTTAAGTATGTATGTGTACATGTGTCACGTGCATTTTAAATTGGGAGGTACTTTGAACCGCAGTTTCACCACCTTTATTAGATCATAGACCACCATAGTTTCTTAAACCCAAAGCGGCTCATCTTGGCGATAGAAACAATCTCGCCTTTACAAATTCGCAAGGCAGACATCCTCCATCTTTCCTCTAATAAAAAAAGAGTGTGACCTGTTGCGAGCATATTCTACATTTCCACTCCCTCAATTTCAATGCATAAGACGTTCTTATTTTTCGTATTTTTCTTTGAGCAAAATTTACTTTAAAAGTTCAAATATATAGATGTTATTGGTAATACATCATTTGAATGTTTTTCAATACGAATTTGACAATACTAATTATCGTACAATATAATCAAAATTTTGTTGCTCATATTTTTCGTTCAATGTTCGTTTTTAAATACATGTACGTCTTACTCATCGAAACGGAGTTAGTATTGGTTTGACTGTGCTTAGCCAAGAAAAAAGAGAAATCAAAATACATTGTTTTCTCGGATTTACAAGAATTTGCTAGTAGTAACATGTTCTTGAGAGCAGCAATTGTTGCGTGCATGGAACAACCTGCGCGTAGATGTCGTCCATATCTTTCTTATTGCTTTGGGATTGAAGCATCAAAGGAATCTTTGCATGTAGTCTACCCCACACTAATACTTTCTCTCTCATTTTTTAGTACATGGATTTATTTTCTAGTGTTAAATTTAAAAGAGTCATACTTATTGTAACATTTATCATATTAAAAATACATTAAACATGTGTATTTCTTTCAACTATATATTTTAAGCAAACCTAAAAAAAGTTTTTTAATAAAAATTAAAATTTTGAGTTTTTTTAAAAATCAAATATGATGATACAAAATGAACTCGATAATATTTGATACAAAAAATTGTTTGTCCAAATTAAACTCTAAGATAATTGCAAAATATTTTCTACATCTGATGAACCAAGTTTAGAACATCGAGATTGTTTCTAAGAAAAATAGATCAAGTTCCACTAAGTATATATTGCTCATTTTCATAAGTCAGTTCTCAAAAATATCAAAATATAGTCAATATTAGCATGTTTTGTGACTGCTTTAGCTATGAACTCAAATATTCAAATAGTTTATAAAGGAAAATTATGGTACAAAAGTTACGTAGATTTTAGAATTTAAATCTAGATCTGATAGTGTACACGAGGAAGAATCTAGCTCATAAACAATGAATAAAATAGATGAGACACAAGGTGGGTCCGTGCATACGTTGTCCTTATAACATTTTCCAGATACATGCACGTGGTACCTCTTGAATCACTGAAAGTGAAGAAAATGGAAAGTAACTATTCTGCGTTATTCGAATTTACAAAACATGAAAATCCGGTACAGCCAGTCTTTAGATGCAAGGTCGGCAATCCCAAACGAAAGTCGGTTCAAAAATATTGCAAGATTGCTAGTCTGCAGCAACTATCGCGCGCGTTCTCCGCGAGGAGATGCGCCGTTTTTGGCCCATACGAGTGAGGAAATCTTCCTCCAATCTGGTAGGGAGTGGATCCTTCGCCTTCTTGATCAGACCCCGGCAAGGAATAGAGATTATGTGATCTTCCTCCTCTGGAGGGTCTGGCATCATCGCAACAACCTAATGCATGGAGACGACAAAGCATCAGTGGCCGCCTCTGTCCCGTACCTCCGCAGCTATATTGACTCCTTCAGAATGTATGCTTATACTCCGGTGAGCCCTTCTGACCTGAAGGGGAAGACAAGTGCGGAGGTGCCCAAACCATTACCTGAGGGGCGGGTCATTGCTTCCGAGTGGTCACCGCGAGAAGAAGGACATATCAAGGTGAATGTTGATGCGGGCTGGAATCCGACTTCAAAGCGGACTGGGATTGGTATCATTGCAAGAAATTCCCAGGGTCGAGTCCTACGAACTGAATGGAAACATGTAGATTCATGTGTTAGTGCGGAGGAGGCTGAGGTCCTAGCTTGCCTTGAGGGCCTGGGTCATCTAATCCAATATTTTGCTGGTCAAGGTATTCTGGAGACTGATTGCCTCCGAGTCGTCCAGGTCTTGAATGCAAATGACAGGGACAGATCTGAATGTTGGAACCTATATATGCAGGCTCAGGATATTCTGAGGGTCTACGGTGGTATCAGAGTAGTGAAAGTAGGTCGTTTAGGCAATGCTGCAGCTCATAGTCTTGCTTCCTTAGGGAAGTCTGGTGCCAGTGAGTCTCTTTGTAATGCAGCACCGCCCTGTGTGGCGGAGATTGTTGCAAACGATGTAACCTAACTTTGGTGGAAGTGACAGGTTCCAGACGCACTCTTTTCCTCCCAGGGTAACGGGGGCTGGGAGGTTTTTAATGAGGCGGCCTGTCTGCTTAATATATACTGTGATTCCTTCAAAAAAAAAAAACTTGCAAGAATTTTTTAATGAACCATGAGCTAGACTTGCCAGAATTCTATGATCGAGCGCCCTACCTCTGTATATCTGCTGGGAACTACAGCTGATCACCATTAGAACTTAGAAGCTGTGATATATGCTGCAATTATTAAGAAAAGCTATATCAGAAATTTACGTAGTTAACAACAAACCCATCGAAGATGAACTTTTGACCAAGAACTACAATTCATAATGTGCAGATGCTAGATCGATACTCTCTCAAGCCTTTTCCCTTAGTGATTCATAGTCCGATATGTATGTTGGATAAGTTCACGGTAGTTTTTGGCAATTTAGCATCCCAGACAAAGTTGGGTTTGATGTACTCCATGCATTGTTAATCCGAAGGATCATTGTGTTACCAAGTTCTGAAGGCCGAAGAGTTTTCTTCCTAGGCGAGCGTCACAAGAGAGCATAAGATGTGTACGTCCGTTGTTCAAACCGAGTCGTGAAGTACTCGGAGTGGCAAACCGAAACGAATTCAGCTAGCTAGCTAGGGATCCCATCCTTAAGAAGAGTCCAGCATCACCACAGGGACAAACGAATCTAACATCAGTACAGCACAAACATAGCCTTGCGCTTGCGCCTCGATCGATCGACTAAGCAAGTCGCGAACGAGGAAGCCATCATGAAACAAATGGAACGTCACGAAGACATGGCAGCGGCGGCGGTGCTGCTGCTGCTTCCTGAAGACGTGCTCGCGGACGTCCTCGGCCGGCTTCCACCGCGCCTCGTCGCCGCGTCCCGCTGCGTCTGCAAGACGTGGCGTGACATCGTCGACGGGCACCGCCTGTTGCGGCTGGACCTCCCGCACGCGGTGGACAGCATCATCCTCAACCTGTACGGCCTAAAATCCTCGCGGTTCCTCACCCGTCCGTCCAGAGGCTCCGCGACCTCGGTCGACCTCGACGGCACCGTCTCCGGCAAGCTCGACCACCTCTGCGATCCGTCAGCCTACGTCAGCGACCACTGCAACGGTCTCCTCCTAATCCACGACTGCGTGGTTAACCCCGCCACGGGACAGTTGGCTCGCCTCCCGAAATGTCCATCCCCGTCCATGGGAGCTTCCGATCCTGATGTACGTACTGGTCGTAGAGCCGGACGCGCTCGCGCAGCTCCTGCGGCAGGAGGCGGTGGTGCATCCACGTACTGCTCCGAGTCGCGCCGCTTCTCCTCGAGCGCGATCAAGGTTCACGTGGCCCGTACATACGTGCGCGCGCGCGTCCCGTACCGGTGGAGCAAGTGCCTCATTTTCGGGCATGGATCAATTAATTGTGCTCACGCGCGCGTGCGAGTCGATCAATTCATTTTATTTGGTCCCCGTCTTTTCTTTTCTAGCGCACACGATCCAGTCGATCCTGCCAGCTGGCGTATCATCATTTTCTTTTTCTGGCTCCCGGGACTGGAATTAAAGGATCCTAGCTGTACATCGATAGCGCGCGACGGCATCTCCATCTGCTGTGCGCGAAACCAAAATCGATTAAGCAACCACAAAATTAATGAGCGATCAAGTAGCTAGTGTCACCCAAAGATGACGCAACTTCCTCCGTAATTAATCCATTCGCTCGCTCGCGCCGGGAGTATCATCATTTTCTAGCCAGCACAAACTTTTTCGGGATGGAAATTAGTAAGGAATCTCCTTAATTACCTGCCGAGAATTAAAATGAGCCATCAATTCGGAATCCATTAAGCTCGCTGGCGCCGGAAGCTAGCCGATCGCGAGTCCATCAACCAACACAGCTGCATCCACCTAAAATTAAGTCCCTTATTTGACACTGGCCTAAAATTTCTTCCTTATATGACACTTTGTGTAATTTTTTTTTTGCCTTATATGACATTGCCGTTGGTTCCCGTCACGATATTCCGTCAATTTTTACACGAATGGACAAGAGCACCCCTCTACGGCTCCATCCATCCATCCTTAATTTCCTTTCCTTTGTCTTCTTCTCACTTCGACGTGTATCATCATTTTCTAGCCAACACAAACTTTTCGGGATGGAAATTAAGGAACTCTCATTACCACCTGCCGAGAGAATTAAAATGAGCGATTAATTCGGAATCCATTAACTCGCTCGCGCCGGAAATTAACTTGCCGTGTCCATCAACCACCAAAGCTGCGTCCAGCTTGCTGATTTATAGGGTGCAAAATTTAATCACCTTTGTCGCATCGGCCGCTCTATTCGCGTATATATATACGACGACCTCTTGACAAAACAAAAATCTCTACTAATAAATTGGAACCGGTGTGGTACGGCGTGCGTCGTCTATCCAGCCAAATTTGTTTTTGCATTTTGACTCTGAATATCAGCCAACGGTTCTCCCTCCCGGAGCAGCCGTCCTGCCGGCGAGATTCCATCCCTGTCTGTCTGTAGCCGCGCACTACGCTCCTCCACGGCCGGCGACCATGACTTCCACGGGTTCTCCTCCGACCACCACACTGGCTGGCCCCCTGTCTTTCGCCTCTGCGCTCCTCCACGGCCGGCGATGGCCGCGACCCCCACGGGGTCTCCTCCGAGCACCGCTCTGGCCGGCCCCTGGCTTTCGATTCTGCGCTCCTCCGCTGGCGGCGGCCGCGACCTCCACGGGACTCCGCCCAAGCGCCGATGCAACATGGTTGCTCCGTCTAGCCGTCCTGTGTTTTTTTGGTTGTTCCCGTATTTCACAGAAACATCGTCGGATAAGCCTACGGT
Source organism: Lolium multiflorum (assembly GCA_030979885.1). Classification (NCBI taxonomy): domain Eukaryota; kingdom Viridiplantae; phylum Streptophyta; class Magnoliopsida; order Poales; family Poaceae; genus Lolium; species Lolium multiflorum. The sequence goes on along the minus strand of CM061750.1, from coordinate 134,271,297 downwards.
TGCTTTCAGCATTCCTAGCTCATCTTTTGCAAAGTTAAATACGGAGTATATACGATGTACCATTCCAGTGATTTTATTCACACTAAATGAATGGTTTAGGCTATGGGTGTTCAGAAAATGATTTGGCCTCAAGATGGGTGCCAAGCTTGTTAATTCAAGTTAGTCTTCGATGGAGAAACTATTAATCTATTTCTTTTTACTTGCAACCAGCCTTTAATTGTTCAACAAATTTCAGCAAAACTATATCTAGACATCTAGATTCTACTAGTAATATCTTCATGCTAAGGTTAAGTAGTTCAGCGTTTCATATTGAACAAAAAGTAGTGTTGACTGGATTACAGTACAAATGTATGTTAACCATGTGTGTATATGGTCGATGTATTATTTTTTACTTTTTAAAGTCAGTTTGTGTTGCTTCGCAGCAACGCGCAGACACATTATTATTGTACACTACCACGTCCTCTCCAAAGTGGACTACTCCCTCCAATCCATAATAAAGGTTGGGCCTTTAGTTTATTTTAAAAAAATTTAAACTAAAGCCTCGACACTTAGCATGTATCGGAGTGAGTAGCAAACCAGCAAAAAATCTCTGCATTTCTTTTAAGAAAAACCTAATTCAACAGCTACCTAGTACTAATCGGAAGGGTAATTTTGCAACGGCGTTTGATCTTTTTCGGGCCTCCAAATCACACAAGCACACAATATACTACTGGTACAAAAATACTAACAGACAAACAACCTAGCTCATGCAACCAATCAATCTTATGACGGCTATTACACCAACAACACATGCATGCATGCTGTTGATGCATTGCTTCTGCTCAACAAGTAGTCTCCTACTTGTTCTTAGGGTCTTCTTCCCTCCGAGTGAAGTGATATGCAATTTAATTGCACTTACAATGATGGACACCGTGTTCGAGCTCGGCATCGTTAGCGGGTGAGTTGACATTGGTGTCCTTTTACTCAGTACCGGGTAGAGATGCAAGTGGGCCAAGATTAGGTTAACATCTACCCTATTTGGTTAAAAAAAACTAATAATTTTGGATGACATCATCATTTTAGTTTAACTTTTCCACAAAAGAGGGTAAAGGGTACCCTAATGTTGCCCCACTTGCATCTATACGGTGGACGAAATATTTCGTCCACCGTAGTATGGTAGTTTTCTTTACGTTTCTTGTTTTCTCGTATTTTGTGTGAACTGTTACGTAAAGCACAACCTTTTGAGTTCACTAGCGGCCTCTCTTACCCACCGCTTTATCTTGACATCTCTTTACCTCTCTCTCTTCCACTAGCTCTCCGTTTCTTGCCATCCCTTTCCCACAACTTTCTCTCATCATAGCCTTGGATTTATTTTACAATTAACAAATATGAAATGACATAAATCACCAATTTGGAAATAAATTTAGCGTCTAAGAGCCGTAGAACAAAGGGACACATGAAATCAATCCAAAAATCAATCTTGCAAAAATAATTTTGGACTTCTAGTTCCCAATCCCACTATGAAAATCTCCCCCGCTCTTTTATTGGGGCTTAATATGGGCATATTAGGGAGGTGTAAATAGATAAATAACATGTAATCACTGCTTACGACAGAAAGTTAAGGAGGTTGACATCACAGATTCCACATAATAGAGTTGCTCTATAAACGACATGAGGAATGGTCACACAATAGAGTTGCTCTATAAACGACACGAGGAAGGAGCACATGAGATCACACCAAAAAAACCTCTAAATCCCCAAACAAAAATTGGACTTGAGTCCTATTATGGGTATATGTATTGATGTAAAGCAGAAAATTCCGTACACTTTTAAGTGGCACCTCCTTCACAAACAAGACTATCTCGAGGAAGTTTTTGGAGTTGTAGTGGAAAACTCATGCTTCGAACCAACGTTTTTATGAACTTGGCACATATTTGAGTTGTTTTTTTATACGCTATATTCTATCAATAAAAAAAGGAAAGTCACATAAAATCACCGCTTTGTGTTAAAAGCTAGGCTATTTTCGTTGTTCACGCGCGTAGGACATGGGGACACATGAAATCATGCCAAAAATCGTCGGAAGCCCTAGCTTTGTTGTGGGGACTCATAATATGGTATATAAGGTTTTTGTACATATTTAAATGAATACATAACTTCTAAATGACACCTCTGAAAACATGACTATCTCAATTTCCTGGACTTATAGTAGAAAGCTCGAACTTCGAAGCAACCAAACCAATCTTTCTAAGAATTTGACTTAAGTTTGTATTGCTTCTTTACCCTATTTTACCACTAAAATAAGAAAGTTACATAAAGTAACAACTTTGGGGTGAAGGATACCATGTTTCCTTCCCGGGGACATATATTAAAGAGATGGCACATGAAATCATCGAAAAACCCTTGAAAGCCTTATCTTTTTACGTGGAGTTGATTTAAACAAAAAAACCCTAATGTGCGTACATAAATATCAAGATAAAATAGAGTACTTTGTATTGTGCATGAATTTTAATATGGGTGATACCATCAGGGTTTGTTGGTGCCTCACCCTAGATCATATCTCTCTATTGTCGATAAAGTCCTTCGAAGCCATGGCCCTCCACCTCTTTTCATTCTTGGTAGCGTTACCATCAGTGACGTCTCTCAAAAACGCCTCCCGACCCTGGTCGTCTTCCTCACATTGGTGGTAACGGAGGATGATGAGGAGCATGTGGCACAACATGGTGGTCTCGATTCCATATCAGGCGTCTGCCAACATCGAGGAAGGTGCCCTTCATGTTCTCCGTGGCCATAAACCTCGTTCTCGATCCTGATGCATGCATACTAGAGCATCTCCACTGGTATCATAGTTTCTTTGTTAATTATTTTTACTTCAACCACATACTGCAGCGTGGTGGTCACCTGCATCCAGCCAACGTATATATGATTGATCTACACACGGTACATACATAAAAGCTAGCTAGCCATCAATAATTAAGCTAGCTAGCCATGAAAAGAATGTCATCACCCTTTGCATTTTATGACACGGTTGGCCATGTATACATTCTTTACCCCCCACCCTCCGGGACATGCATGCATGTTCTTCGTCATTGCATGCGTACAAGGATCGAAAACTTACGTGCTTACCAACTTGCACATCCATGCTTCCTCCCCCTCCCCCTCATTCAGGGACGAAGCTAGAAAACTAATCTAATGGGGTTAGCCTTTGTAGCATTGGTGTCATCTTTACTAATAATCAATGTTTAGTGCAAAAATAGTGAAGGATTTTCATAATCCATTGTTGTCAGCTGACACCATTACCATGCATGTAGCTCCGTCCCTGCCCTCATTTTCTCTTTTCTCGCATGCTATCTTCTCCCACCATATGGCCAAAACCATGGCTCTCCCCCTCGGCGACCACCCTCACCGCCACTACAACATCACCGGAGCCAACACAGAGAAGGTGACAACGAGAAGAGTCCGGGATATGTGTGTGTGTGTGTGTTTTCGGGGGGGGGAGGGGGTGCTTTAGCACTTATAGATAAAGATGGTGGCATCAGAGCTTACAGTGACGGTTAGGGTGGCGGATCGAAGGAGGAGGACTAGGAAGTATGGGATAGTGAGGCGCTGCTAAAGCGTGCAAGCCTCGAGAAGAGATGTCGGTAGATTTGGCAGAGGAATGGAAGTGGTTGTGGTGGTGCGGCACCTTCTTCTCCCTCCTATCCCACGAATAACGGTGGTGCTTCTACCCTCCTATTATTCTTCCCACTCCGTTCAGACAACTACCAAACAAAACATACAGTTGGAATTTCACCGAAGATAGAACTGGTGACCATAATCTAGCAACAACAGATGACGTCACAGTTTGTAGATAGGCTTTTTTTGGTTGAGCTCTCCAAGACTTGAGGGGGAGGGTTCTTAATGTCACGTACATATGTGCCAGTGGCGGAGGTGGGGGCCAACATGGCCTGCCCCTGACTCTCTTCTACCTCGAGGAGAGTATCTAGTGGTATCAAGTGAGAGAATGGTTGGGCTCCTCCTCAGGGAGAGGGGGAGGGGTATTTATAGGGAGAGAGGGTGAGGAAACCCCTTCTACACAGCTCGGTGGTGTTGTGAAAGGACATGCATGCTTGTGTGGCCACAACAGGCGCATGCCTTGGCCGTCCACGGGTCTTCCACCCCCATGCTCGTGTTAGTGTTGTCTACGACACTTAACAATGTGATGAAGGAATGCCATTGATCGAGCACATGAGCTTCAAGGCGAGAGGGGTTCGAGGCTTGAGGCCAGCAAAGACGGTGCCGACACACACAATCCAGACATGGCGAGGCCGTTGTCGGCTTGGAGGAGCGTGCTTCTGCTCCAAACCCCCATCGTCCACCTGGAGTAGGAGTAGTTGACGTACAACGGCTGCAACCAGCATGGCAATTGTTGCAGCGGTGGTTTTTTAGATAAAAGGCACTCAAGTGCCCAACTTTGAATTAACAAAGCCACCAACGGCGAGAACGATACAAAGTGTTGAACCCAGCTTACAGAACGACACCACACACCCACACGAACTACCGAAGAAGCTACAACCGGAAGCACGACCAAAAGGCTCAGCCAAAGCACCTACGAGGACTCGGAGGAGAACAGGAGTCTACAGTGTCGGGCCGGAGCTCACTCGAGAGCGAGCCATTTTCACGCGCGCGCGTCAACAAAACTCCTCCGTCGCAGAGATGCCACCGGAAGCCGACCACCACCGGGGACCGACCCACGTTGCTCGCAAACCGAAGAGCAGCGCCAAGGAAGCTCGACAAGGGAAGGGCACGGAGCAAGCCTTGCCGAAGATCGCCGAAGAATCACCTCCGTCACAACCTTCGGTGAGCCTCGCGCTGTGGGCTCCAAGACGGTGTCTTCAAGAAGAGCACGACACCGGAGTGCCGCCACCGCCCGATCCGAGGATCTTGGGTTTTCACCCGGATGAAGTAGAGGGACGAAGGTTGGCCTCACGACGCCTTCAACAAGGGAACGCCGTCCGCGGACGCCGCTGCCGTGGCCCGAGGGGCAAAGGTTTCCCCTTGGCAACCTCTCCACCATCTACACCCCACACCACTCGACTCGCCGAGTACCACGTCGCCCCCACGACCATGGCACCGACCAGCACCAGAGCTACTGGCTCGCCCGCCAACCAAATAGCTCCCCCCTTCCAGGGCCGCCGCCCCGGCATCCCAACCCTGCCCGCTGCAGCACCGAGGGAAGCAAGAAACACCGTCGCGAGGTTCGACCAAGAAACCCCAAAGAAGGCCAGAGAGGCAGCCGCCGGCCACCATGGCCGCCGGGTACCAGATCTGGGGGCGAACTGGGCCTGGCAGGGCTCGGGGCCCCTGCCCCAACCCGCACGCAGGGCGGCCAGGGAGGCCACCCAGCCCACACCTCGCCCTGCTCCATCCCTGAAGGCCTCGCCACCGTCGGCCCGCCCGGCCATGGCCGCCGAAGATCGCGCCGCCGCGCTCGCCGCCCAGATCCCACCGCCGGCCGAGCTCGCGCCGCCCAGCACCGCAGACGCCTCCACTGGAGCCGCCGCCGCCCTGAGTGCGCCCAGCACACAGAGCCACCACGCCGCCGCCGGAGCAGCCGCGCCGCCACGCCCCCTGCCAACGTCGCGCCCCTTCACGACGAGACCGCCCGCGCCGGCGACACCGCGAGGTCGTGCACCATGTCTTTAGATTTATCTCTCATGTAGCTCGTGAATAGAGGGAGAGTTGCAAAAGAAAAGAAAAGTTAGCAATGCTAAGCTAGCAACTTGCCCATGTCATGTAGATCTAACATTTTTTAAATGAGACACCTTTGCATGTTTTGATCAATTACCGTAATTAAGTATTTTTGCAACAATTATGGTAGGGACATAAGCGAGCAAACATAATTACGCTTGGAAATAAACTCGATGCCCTTTTTTCTCCGTCCAGTTCGTGTATGGAAATGCCCTCGGAAATTTTGGAATCGAACAAATGACGGAACGGAAATTCTGGGCAAACATTATTGATGATTGTCAATCAAATCACACAAAACCCGCCTTGTTTGGGTCGCCGATCCAACAAGACTCCCGACACCCACCGCCTCCGCCGCCGCTCACCTATGCGGGCGATGCCCCTCGCCGCTGCCCGCCCCCCCCCCCCCCCCCCCCGCTGACTCCCACGGCGACTCCGCATCCACGCACCTCCAATCCCTAACCCAGCCTGCTCGTGCGCCGCGCCTCGGCGGACGATTCCCAAGCCATGGGGGCCGGTCGCTCCTGGACTTCCATGGCCACCGGTCGATCCCTCCATGGGGGGCTTCTACCGGTCGACGGAGCTTCTGCACGCCGGCCACCAGGATGCGACCCGCGGAGGGGATCAGCAGACGCAGGCAAGGAGATGACGCCCGCCTTGTCCCTGCCGCCACCTTCCTCGCATCCTCCTCCGCGTGAGGCAACTCGGTCGCAGCAGCGCCTGTGGTATGTCTCCTCCGACGTGCACGCCGCTGGTAAGACCTCTCATCTTCCTACACAGAACCGTTCTTGCAGGACTTTAACATGGATGGTTACAATCCATTGTGTGCAAGAGGAAGAATGTGTAGCAGATGTGATTTTATTTGTCTAGGCGAACAGCTAGCTAGCTGCAACCTTTTCACAACTCACACGAGCTTTTTAATCGATCACACAAATTCAGATTGCGTATAATGGAATGTCTTCTTCGGTCGTTACAGTTACTTTGTTCAGATTGGTTTGTAGATTCATGGGGTGTTAGTTATGGATTTACTGCAGTAGCTTTCTTCAGATTGGTTTGAGAATTATCCATTTGCTAGCAAGTTGCCTTCTACATCTTATATCTAGATGTGTTGTTTCCTGTCTAGTTTCATATCCTGTGTATGTACTACTGAAACTTAGTATACCTCGATTATTCAGGCACCAACTGAAACTTTGCGCTTTAGTCGTCGGTAATGACGTGTGACTGCGGCTGGCGGGAGGGGATCGCCGTGGCGCGCTGGGATGGCGGCGGGAAGGCACCAAGGACGAGCTGCTTGTCACCTGCCCTGGCCGCTGCTGCTGACAATTTAGCTCGAGCTGCTGCCGGTGTCTTTCGGCCACCGGCCAAGTCCCCGAGCTGCTGCGTGCCTGCCGGTGAGTTCTCTATTCTCCGCTTTATGTATTTTTGCTAAAATTTTGTTCCTTTTCCTGTAGAATGTGTAGAGAAATTTATATACTTCCATGAATGGAAATTTTGTTCCACTCAGTAAAAAGTTGTGCTTTTGCATAGGCATTAGATGTGTGCTTTCGCCGGTGGGAGACAATGATAGTGGAGGAGCTTCGAAGCCCAACAGTGGGCTGCGACCATGATTGCGCTCTTGCCGGTGTCAACGCCATGCTCTAAGCACCCTCGCCTCGACCTAGCTGCAGAACGAGCAAAGGCTGCTCCTGCTGCTCCCCATCTTTGTCGAGTTGGTTCTGCCACAGGGAGGTATAAATCACTCTTAGATCCATCTAGTGTTGTTCTCTGTGCAATCTGTAGCTTAGTTCTTCTCTGAATCATCTAGTGGATCAATCATACTTTCAGAGGACACATTCAGAGCTCTTGATAGTGACATGCATATAATATTTTCGCAAATCACCTACTGGATCAGAGCATGGTTTGGAGTAGTTCATCATATACTGATGCAATCTTGGGTTCGGTTTATTGATTCACCATGTTTATACATATTAGTGTCGCATCGACAAATATAGCATGCATTTATTTTATCTATCTGCTTCCATCCTTGTTTCAGGTTCCGCTAGTAGAGAGTATTAAGGATGATATTGTCATGTTTTTATTCTAGTATATAATTGCAGTTACACTAGTAATGAAATAGGCGTATGAATGTGTGTAGTTTGGTTTGCCGTCTGATGCTTGTGCAAGAAATAAGTAAGGTTTTATGTTCCTTTGGCTGTAGTGGGTCTAGACGGGTCACAGTAATCCCATTATGTATGTGGGACAAAGATTAAAATAGTCACATTTTGTGTGCGATTGATTCAACAAAATGTCTATGCTGCTTGCAAATGTATCACTGCGGTATTCTTATATGCATCTGAGTATGAACTTTGTTCTGTTGTTCATCTTTTGTACAATTTTCTGGTGTATGTATGCATTTGGGGTAACCAAATCACATGGTAAAAACTTGGAAGCTTTTGTTATGCACTTGCATGCTTAGATCATCAGATACGCACTTATGATTTGTGTGCATAAACCTCTTCCCAGTGTTGTCATTTTGTCTGAGCCACCTTTTGAACATAATACATGATGTATCTATGAAATAAAGTATAAAAATATTCCTTTGCTTTTTTTTTTGCTTCTGTATAATCCTACTATACATTGCAGATTTGCTAATGAAATCGTGCACCACTCCCTTTTGACAGCAAAAAATGATTATAAGCTGTCATGATTCGAGTGAATAAGCAGAGACATTGGGAGGAGAGGCGGAGCTCGATGGCTAGCGGTGACCACAACTGCTCTCTTGCCAGCGCTGCCGCCATAGCATGTGCGATCCTTCTCGGGCCTCCCCACTGCCAGGGCCAAGAACTGAGATGCGTGCACGTACTCCCTGCCCTAACCTAGCCGACAACACAATGCTGCTGCTGCATCTGATAATGATGATGCATGTCACTGTCAAGGTGGTGTTGCCATTTCTAGTGAGGTAGATCTTTCATCTCTATGTCTATTTCTAGTGCCGCTTTGTGTGTATTATGCTAGCTAGTTCTTATCTGAATTTTAAGATCCATTCAAATGTTCATAACTTTGTTCAAAAAAAAGTTCATAACTTCTGTTTGTGAGATGCATCTGTCTTCTTGCAAAGAATGTAATGGACCAAATCTTGGTTTGGAGTCTGATTGATCATAGCGAAGATCAATTTAACCCTTCGTTGCTGATCATGCAAAAATTGGCTGACGCAAAGTTCTGTTATATTGTTGTGCTGTTATCTGATGGTGTTATCACAAGTGTGATTTTGTGGGAGACTGCTTAATTGGCTGGTATGCATGTCAATGGTCTTTGGTTTGTAGTTTGTCTCCTGGAATGTTTAGAGGGCATGTGGGATTTTTATTTAGTGAAGACATGTGGTAGCTATCATGTATTATGCTAGTGGTGTTGAAGACGCCATTTATGGCCTTTGTACGTGTGCGTCTTGTGCTAGCCATTCTTGATGATGACTTTGCATGCCACTCTTACACATGAGGTCGTAGTTGTACATGTTCCGTTCAAAGTGTAGCTCTGTTCCTGATATTGGCTTAAAGTTAATTATTTGCTTATGCTAGAAGTTCTCCCAAAACTTAGTCCTAGTAAAAAATCATGTCTTGTTCATTTTTCAATAGTTGCAGTGGGTGAATTTTTTTATATCTAACATGATGGCTCTAAAGTTATTTCTTGATCCTATTTTGGTAATGGCATGATTCTGCATATGTATTAACTGATCATGCTTGTACCCATGCAGAAAAGGAGATCAAGGCTGGCGTCCCTTCGCTCCTGCTAGTGCGCACATGTTCGGGTTGCTGTTGTTGTTTTCCATATCCGTGTCCCCGATCTGCTGCCACGGGTACGGCTTCTCGGCCTCAGATGCGGCCCTAGATTCCTCCACTAGTCGTCACAAGCATCGACCAGCGGTGGGCTTGCTTTCCGGGTGGATGACACCTCTTGGTGCACTGAGATTGGCATCGACTACAATCCGTCCTAGGTGAGCTCCAACTCTTATCCTCTGCCTTGTCCTATGGCATCATTCCATGCTGTTCTAAGTTTAGAATTTGTTCCTGTTGTATGGCGTGATGACTTTGATTGCATTAGATCGCAAATCTACAGGAAAACTCTAGATTCTGTTAATTTAGTCACTCCTAACTGCTATATACCTGAATGCTATTTGTAATGTGTTGTTCATTATCATTATTACCATGGACATGCCTAGCAGGGGCATTCTAGGATAGTTGACTTTCAGTAGAAATATACTGATCTGCTTCATACCAATTAGTACGTTACTAAGAACCTTAGGTTGGATGATAAGCGAAGTAAAGATAACAGAGGTGACGAAGACAAGAGGAACTTGTGACCTTAGAATGTTGTGGGAATTTGGGCCTTTATGAGATGTACTAAAATTTTCGCATTTCAAGATTGAAGGTTCTTCAATTGCCTGCATGCCTTATCTTTTAAAACATAGGTAGTATACTTAGACATTTTTATATTGCTACCCTGCTTATAAATGTTATCGTTCATAATAATACCGGTTCCTTTCACCCATTAAATGATATAAGCTTGTCTATATGTTTGACCCATGTTCTCTTGTAAAGTGCGTGAATGCTTACCTCTTCAGGATATTTTGGATTGACACAGTGTTTCCTTTAGAAACAATCTGTGTTTTATATCTAAATGTAGTGGCCCTGTTAATATTAGTTTTTTTCTATGCAACATTCCAAATTACAGAATTATTTTTTAGCAGCAAGCATATGATAGTTTTATAATTTTGTGACAGATCTGGAAGGGGCATCTTCAAGATCATGTGCATCCTGAGCCTTCGTCTTCTGGCTAAGGAGACTAGTCACTAGCTGATTTGACACCAGATTCTGTTGTACCCACTGAACTTCATCGGGTCCCTAAATATGTGAATTCTTCTCAAGGACCTGTTAGTAATACATCATCAACATTCTAGCGTGGTGCTGCAAACTCAGCTGTGAGTGTTCCATATATGCTTCTCGATGCCAAGCTCTTCGATGGGATCTCTTAGCTTGGACAAAACAAGTTTCAACCTAGATGCTAAGGTTTGGTATGTGATGCATATTATACTTGTCCATGCTTTTTTTTTCTTTGGTTTCCTATTGCTCACCTGTTTCAAGTGCACTGACAATTACTATTTCTAGACCAGGAATTCAAGTTTAACCGAAATGATGAGGGTTTCACTCCATTGACTTCTTCTGTCGGGCCACCTCGCCCTCTAGCAGCTGATGCAACTTACTATTATCCTAATAACATGCAAACTACTCATGGACCTTGGCATGGCCGCATGGGGGTGAGTTTCTACTATTTTAAATACATTTTCCTTATTTACTTACTATTTACATGAAATGGATGCAATACTGAATTCAAATATATATGTCTGAATTATGACCTATTTTTTGAGTTTATTTTCAAAAAGAATTGGGTAGAGTGGCAGTGGTACCAGGTTGTTGATTTGGTACTAAAGTTTAGTTACCTGCTAGTCAAGATGTCGATGTTGTAATAATCCTTATTTAACATCCTTTTTAAATGATGTGGCCCTTCACTAATTTCCAAGGTTCCTAAAGCCGATACTCCATGCTTTCCTATTGATGACAATTCCTTGTTGGATTTTTTGTGGTCTCGATTCTCGAACAATCCATTAGATGCATGTTGTATTCTGTTGGTTTCTGAAGCTTCTAGGCCTGTTGGTTTTCTTTAATGTATACGGGCAAATGCATACTTTTGTCTTGTCATGTCGATCCAATCAGCTTCCAGATTCTTAGATTTGGGTAATGATATTCACTCTGAATTTGCAGCTCTTTTTTAGTATTCAATAATTTTTGTAGGGTCTGAATTTTGAGCATGTACTAGTTTAAGAATTTCTTGGGGGGGGAATTGAAAGCTCAGGAAATAATATGGTCCTATTTTTAACTTTCTTCCAGTACATGTGCTTCTGGGGACCTTCTCTTTTCGAGTTCACTGTTATTACATTGAATTGTTGTGTTGTTTTCTCTTTTCCTTCTCTAATTTCCAACCATCTTGGTTAGGTTTCTTCTAGTGGCCTGTAATTTGAGTTTATTGGTAGTTTGAGCTTCTAGATAATTTTAAGTTATGGTGATTGCTGGCTAGAATGTAAAAGATTTTTTCCTTCTTCTAATGAAGCCAAAATCTCCAAAAGCTTTGTTTCCTGTTACTCTTGCCTTTCTGCATCAGTTTTGTTGTCGGGTTACAACACTACATATTTTTTGCTAATGAAATCCTCTCTTTTTCATCAAAACTAAGTGCTTATGTTAGCTTATTATGTAGCCTGTAAACAACATTTTTGGTGCCGTGCAGTTTTCTCCTGGTTCCTTTCGTGATTAATTAAGCTAAGAAGGTTCATCCCTTCCTTGCAGATTGATTAGGAAGCTAAGCCTCACATCTCATCGATAACGCGGTGGTTGAAGCGTCTTTGAGCACTCTTATATTGTGTTTAATAAGGTGGCTTACAAATATTCAGTACTCGCCCAATACTCAAATATGAACGCAATTTTCCTGTTTAACCGTGGTTTTCTGCCTAACATGTTTTTATCCATATGGCTGGATGAAATAAACACACACACACCGGTGCAATTATTTGATTCTGGTTTCTTGTGCTATCTGATTATATGCCATAGTATAGACAGTACAAATTCAGAAGCAAAGGTTCTTCCTATCTTGATAACAAAGGAGGAGTACATTGCCCAAAACTTTCTGGATCCATTGTGAAAGTTGAAGGACCACTTTGTGCCTTTAAGCCTGCAGAAATATGCAGATGGAGTTATGCGACCACAGGGCAGCCTAGATGGAGTGCCCCTGGAGGACTTTTGCACCTGCGGGGTGGGGTTGTGGTGGCTGCAGCCGCAGGGCTAGTGCGCCGACTTGTAGATCCTTACACTATAGTGGCAGCACTTGTAGATTCGCACACGGGTACCGCGACAACATATCTGGGTGATGGTCTCATCACCACAAAGGGGGGCAAGTCACCAAAGGGAGGATCTAGCGCTTGAGGCGGACGAGGACATGCTGCTGCGGAGGGACATGATGGTGAGTCGATGTGCTAAGTGATTGATATCGATGGGGAAAGCAGATGGGGAGGAGGCTTGTAGGAGAAGGAGAATATATGTGCAGGGGTTAGGTTTCGGGGCGAGTCTTCATTGAATGACCATGGCGTGAGAGCCGACCATCTCCACCATATGGCACATCACCCGACACTCCTACAGAACATTGAGGCCGCGGTCCACTCCGTCAAGCTATTCTGTACTAGTCGGGGGCAGCGGTGGAGACTAAATTGAATACGTGTGCAGACGTGTGCTAGGAAGCGGCATGGCTTTCTTTATAAAAATAGCATTCAACACAAAATACATCTGGGTACCACCGATCTTGGCGCATTTGGACGGTCCAGGAAACGGGACCATCTGTGCCAGGGATCACTTGTGCTTTTTCGCTGGTTATAGAGATATGATGTTGGTTATATTTTAGAGTCTCCTTCTATATATCTATAATGCTGTTGTTTGAAATCTGCTTGAACATTGCAAGTACTTGATACTGATTCCACTTCTTGTAGGCGAACATATCATCGCAAGCCTAGGAGCATGCATGTACTTTGTTGAGACCTTCCCATGTTCTCATCACTTCCATTTCGGTAAACTCTCGAATAAGGTAAATTCTTGGTTTCTTTTTCTTTTTCGTCTACTTGCTCTTGGGCATGTACAATGCAAGTTGCGTAGAGAGGTGCTTAGCAAGTTAGCAAAATCAACCGGTTTTTGCTTATGCAATGGTGCTTATTTACACTAGGCTGATGCCTAACTAGGCACCTCTCCTATACAAATAAGCACCTGTGCTTAACAAAATGCTTCGTTTATTTTTGTAAGCACCTCCTTGCATCGTACATGCCCTGATAGAAAATCCATCAAGCCATGGTTGTTCTGTGCTCTGGACAACCTATAACGTACTGGTTGGTTTAGTGTTGGTAATATGGATAGGATTTGGTTTTGCATTTTTAGCATGATTCAAGCGATGTCACAATAGTGAAATGATTTGTGTTGATTCAGGGTACAAGAAGTTGAACAAGGACTACCCCCACAGGTGGTTGCCATCCAGCTGGGCAGTGTCGGTCTCCCTGAGCTCCTTCTGGTGGTTGCCTGCATGGGTTGCTGCTGACGACTACTGTCTCGCTACCATGCAATGACGGAAAGTTCACCGTGGTGCAACTGCGCCAGAGGTGGTTTCTTCATCGAGGCCGTGATTTAGTTGAGTTTTTGGTTCTCCTTTTCTTTAGAGCAAATGAATTGAGTGCAAGGCAGCTGACGTTCTTGCTGTAAGTACCTATTTTTCCTTCTTGGTATTGATAAGTTTTATGTAATTCGGTACAGACATATGTTGTTTTACTAGAAATGAAAATGTCCAAGATCTGGCCTTGATTTATTTTTAGTGTTTATATCTTTGTGAAACTGATGTGGATAGGTCAAAAATGAGATAGTTTATGGCTGAATTCCTTCTGAAATTCAGTGAAAATTGACTGAAATATTGTGTTTATGAATTCAGTGGGGTTTGTCTTACATTGCTTTCACCAAGTTCTGTAGTTTGTGAAGTTGGGATATCGATGTATCATCATTTTAAATTCTGCTAGCTATTGTACTTTGCATGTCTTGTACGATTTCTCAAAGCACAAAGGGTGTATGTGTACATGTGGTTCCTGATGGGATCTTTTTTTACAGGATGATAGACTTGCAGAAATTAAGGGATCGGATCTATGTTTATTGGCAGCTTTGCTTGGTTGATGGAATTGTCGGTATGCTCTCAAGATACCCACCCACATTAGCTATTGGAAGATATGCAGTCCTCTATGGAAGTAACGGAAGCTGGGACAACTCTAGCTGGTGAATTGAGGTTGCTTATGCTACATCTTAATCATTTCCGTGCTTGCATTATATATCTTGATCACTTGCATTATTTCTGGTTGCATCACAAAAACTAGGACCACACTATCTGAACTCTAGCACAACCATCGTATGCATGTTGCTGCTATTGCATCAGGTAAATCACCACTTGCACTATCTGAATTCTAGTACTAAATGGACGCTCACTCTTTTTCTGTCCATGTGGAGTTCTGAATGTTAGGAAGTATTTGTATCGAGTTTTACTTCAGTTGCTCATGTACTTGTACTTCTTATGATAGATAAATACTCATGTGGTGTCCAATTGCTTGGCAGCTGCATAAATCTCCCCTTGATAGCCTCTGTTACCTGTGGTCTAGACTAGCTATACATCATGAAATTGCTGATGTGATTCCCAATGGCTTGGCAGCAACATTTGCCATGTGTGTTAGCCTATTTTATTGTCTATTGATCCAGTGTGTACAAAAATATGCTCATCCATGTGAATACTAAATAATTCTTGCTTATTAGTCTTGTGACAGCTGTCGTGCTGACATAAGTTACCCTCCCAAGTTCAAGAGCACGCGTGAGAGCTTCTTCCCATGCTCTGACACTTCCATTATGGGACGTGATTGATGCTACTCT
Source organism: Lolium multiflorum (assembly GCA_030979885.1). Taxonomy (NCBI): domain Eukaryota; kingdom Viridiplantae; phylum Streptophyta; class Magnoliopsida; order Poales; family Poaceae; genus Lolium; species Lolium multiflorum. Next base: position 134,256,073 of record CM061750.1, on the reverse strand, counting down.
TGTTTTGTATATGAATGCATGTGCTGCTGGGCTGGCCATGGACTGGAGAATATCCAACCCTCTAACTGATTTATTGGCCTTATCCAGTTTTTTTATGCCTGATGAAGGTCTGGGAAGCAGGACAAACTGGGTTGTTTGCTCACACTTGGTTGTATTTCTTCTTTATCTGTGTACATAGTGTAGGAGTTGATACCCCTAGCTTGCTTACTCTGCCTGATGCATGTATGTATGCCTAGGTAATGTAGTACTCATGTATTGCTTATTTTGTTGCACTATTTTTCGAGAAAACGCCAATGACCTTTGCATTTCATTTCATTGAAAAGACGGAGAGTTTGTTACAAGCTTCCTAAGAAGCGGGTGTTACAACAGTTTTGACTTAATGCACGTCCCAGGTCGATGGCAGGACTACCCTAAGGCTTGTGGCACCGGCTCTAGCCCAATGCTTTGCTTCAACTTTAATCCGGGAGACCAAGCCATCTGTTCTTATGAAAATCTTCAACCATTGTTCTCTTGAATGCAAATCACCCCTTGTATGTCCCGCGTCCAGCTGTTCTCATGCAAATCTTCAGTCACTGTTCTTGACATACGTCGTCGTTTGGGTATGCATGCATGTAGCTGAGGCGCAATATCACTGATGGAGCGGCCTCCAAGCCAGTGGTCCTCCCAGAAGCGCGCCGTTAGCCCATTGCCAATGGTCATCGTGGTAGAGGCAAATAAGATTGCACATTCTTACACGGGAGAATTGGAGCTCCAGGTTGCTCCAGGCACAACCTGTGTCAGTGTGGCTCAGCCATAGCCAGCGCAAGCGCAGTGCCAGACCTTCACAGCCTAGACCATGCACTCCAAGGCCACCTGGAGCAATTTCCCTGCAGACACGCCTCCAATTGACATGGCGGTTTCCTCCCTTTGCATCTGCCCTGCCTTCCCAGAAGAACCCTCCTTCGATTTTTTTGAATTGTTTGATGCTCTTCTTTGGCGGTGCGAGGACCAGCAGCTGATGCATAGGGATGTCATTGAGCACGGACTTGATGAGTACGAGGCAGCCATGCTTATTCATCAGACGAGCCTTACAGGTTGGTAGCTTTCCTCGCATCTTCTCGGCCACTGGCTGTAGCTGAGCAGTGGTCAGCCACCTAAGTGGGAGAGGGATGCCCAGGTAGATGATGGGAAACTTGACGATTGGGCAGCCAAGGTCCACCGAAACCTTCATGGCATCCATGTCGCTGTAGTTCATCAGTGTAGTTGTGCTTTTCGTGTAATTGACATCCAGCCCTAATGCTTGGCCAAACAATTGCAGTATCTTCTTCGCCGTCATGATGTTGTTGTTGCACTATTTCAACTTATTTATATCATTGCTAGATCAATTAGGTATTGTTGTAGCTTATCCATGTTGTTTGGTTTGATTAAATGACTTATTGTCTCAAGTATCTCGTGAATAGTTTGGCTCCTTTAAGGGGTACGTTTCTTGACTTTGTCGAATGGATGAACCTACTAATTACTTTGGCAAATGGCAGCTACAAGAAAGGATTAATGATGACAACTGTTGAAGCAATCTTTTTCGAGAAAACGCAATGACATTGCGTTTCTTTTTATTGCAAAGAAGAGTACAAGCCTGCTAAGAGGGTTAGTGCAGAATTAAAGATACAGGGATTAGTGCACGTCCCAGGTGGTTGGGATGATGTCTCTAAGACCAGCTGCTCCGGCTTTCGCCCAAAGCGCCGCCTCACTCCTAATCCTATCCAGAGTTACAGAGATCGAGGGCCGCTCGTTGTCGAAGGTGCAGGCGTTCCTCTGCTTCCAGATCATCCACGCTGTTAGAAGCGTGGCGGAAGCCAGACCTTTGCGCATGGGTTTTGGCGTGGCAAGTTTGGCCGTGAGCCACCATTTGTTGAGCGATGGCTCTCCATCAAGTGGCCGGCATATCAGTCGTAGCCAGGATAGTGTCTCATGCCACACTTGCCTCGAGAAAGGGCATGTGATGAGTAAGTGATGCATTGTCTCCGGCTCTTGATCACACAGGGTGCACCGAGGGTTGTGTTGGAGGCCTCGGCGTGCAAACGGTCGGCCGTCCAGCATCTGTTCTTGTTGGCCAGCCATAGGAAGAATTTGACCCGCGGGGGCGCCCAACTTTTCCAAATTAGTTTCCAAGCGTTGCAAGTGGTCGATCCCTGGAAGGAGGCGAGGTAGCAGGAGCGCGCCGAATATGCGCCGCTAGGGCTCCACTTCCAGAGCAGCTGATCAGGCGTGTCTGTTAGGGTAATCAATTGCAGTTGGCGCCAGATTTGGAGGTATTGCCCGATTTCGTGCATGCCGAGGACCCCGTGAATGTCGTGTGCCCAGTTGTTGTCCTGTTGAAGCAATCTTGCCGGTATGTTTATATTTTCCATCTCATAATTATTTTTGTACTCCCTCCGATCCATATTATTTGATGCTAAAATGGAGGTATCTATAACTAAAATATGTCTAGATACATCTATATAGCATCAAGTAATATGAATCGGAGGGAGTATATTTTTGTGCTTGAAAACCGAAGTTACCTATCTTCTTGTGGGTGTAGTACTACCCAAGGATACTTATCTTCCGTGCTGGTGTTCTTTTTATTCTCGGATAAGATGAAATGAGTCTATTTGTTTGGTGATTAATGTGGATACATGTATTGTCCTTTTTGCAGAAATATTTCATGGTTCCTATGATGTCATGCCTAGCTCTTTCTGGTTTTGTTTTTCTGCAATTCTTATATATGTAATAATACACTTATGAGATTACTTGCAAAGGTTAAATTATCCCATGGCTTGGTAGAGGAATAAAATCCCGTGTTTATTTTTCTGATTTTGTTCTCCTGTTTGGTAGTGGTAAATAGACAGTTGGTGATTAAAAAGTAGATGTGGTTACATTTTATATAAAATAGGTTCATATCACTGGAATATATGCATGTAATGTAAGCATTGCTGCTGATTGGCATGTTGCTTTGTCGGTTGTCCATTTTTCATCCAACTTGGAACTTGCATACAGTATGTAGGTAATGTTGTCTGTTACATGGATGTTTTATTCATCACTTGTTCACCTGAACCTGCATACAATAGTTAGGTACAATAAGGTTCATTAATCAACACCACAATGTATAAATACATATATAGATGAGTGAATACTCTCAGTAGTAGATGATAGGTGTGTTCAGGTTGCAGATTCAGCTGGTGTTGTTGGTGGCATGTGCTTTCTGGTACATGTAGTGTCCTATTGTTATTTGATTCATGCTAGTCTTAGTGAAGCTCTTCTTTTTCAACTTCTTGGCAATTTTCTTTGTGCTAAATTTATAGTTTCTCAGATTCAAATTGTTATTGTGTTCTTTTGTTTAACAATTCATTTTTGATCTGCAAGTTTATATTTGTTTCTTTGAACTTTATGTGATTAATTGCCATGCATCCTGATTCAGATAGCCTATGGAATCTCCCAGGTTTCCTCCGTGGCTCCTGATGGTGGCAACGATTGTGACTGGTTTCAACCATGGCCTCTCGTAATACAGTCGTAGGCCATAGTTGGAAGTTGAAGGAGCACTTTGTGCATTTTAGCCTGCAAATATGCAGTTCTAAAGAGTGAACCTCAATTTCATGTTCTCTCTCCAGAGTGATATTGTTGCAGCCCACAGAAGATGTTTTTATTGAAGTTTTTTTTGTCCACAGCTTTGCGGAGATCTTTCATTCCGCTCTACAAACACTTGCGTTCTAATTATTGACATCTCATAGTAGAAACTATCTGTATGCAGATATTAAACTTGGTTGTAATTTCTCATCGTTTAATTTCATTTCTGTTTATCCCAGGAAATTGTAAGAGGAATATTTTAACCTCGTCTAGACTGATATTCTGCAGAATCATGATTGAGTTCTGGTTAACATCTATGCTTGGCAGCAATCTCAATTAGATAAATAATCAGAACTTGAGATGGTACATACTACTTTGGCAGGCCACTAACAAAAGAGAGTTGCAAGACATGTACTCAAGAGAACTGGGAAATTCATAATATCTGGCATTTAGGTAAGTTTACAGTTCCGCTCTCCTCTTTGTACTTTGTTATAATATAGTGCGTTTATGTAAGTTTCTAGTTCCTCTCTGATATTGCGTTTGTGGTGAACAGGATTTCATTAGCACACTAGAGAATCAAAAAGAATAAAAGATTCTCCTGTCATTTAATATTTTTTTACTTAATTCCTAAGAAGACCACTCAAATTTCTTGAGCAGTGGCGAGTGGTAACTTGTTTCCTAAGACGGCATTCAGTCTAAGTTACGGCTTAGACCCACCTGTTAATCTTCATCCTTTGGTGCTTATGTCGGTGCGTAGTGCTGTCACAATTGCTAAGAGATAATGGACATTTTATTTGAGTATGTTCTAAGTAATCCTAATGCTGACCAAGTTTTGCTGGTCTTGTCATTTGTTAAACATTTTCTGTGTATCCTTGTTTGTGCGTTGAGCAATATTTTCCTATGCTAGTCTTGGAGCTAAACCTTTCTTGGTTTATGGTGATGCAGGTGATAGGATGTACAGGCAGCATGTTGCCGTGGCCCTTGCTCTTGAAGGGAGGAGTGGAGCTGGAGATCCGGCCGGCCGGACATGCTTTCTTTGTCAATTTCATTGACTGATCCAGTGGCATGTTCACTGCCTGTTAGGTAGTAATGAGTAGGTGGAGTGTTGTTTGGGCAGAAGCATCTATGTGGATGGAATGTCCTTTATTTATAATACTATGCAATATAATGTTGGTACCAGAAATTTCTTCGGCTGATCATATTGAACCTGATGGAAGAGTGAGAGATCCATGTGGGTTCTTTTTATGCCAAAACTGATAGAATTAACATTTCACATTGATGAGAGATGCATGTAGTGCTTGTTTTCTTTCTGTCTTCCCGGCTGTATTATTGTATAAATGACACCGTTTTGATTGTGTGGAACATACATATACTTGCTCAGAAATAGATACAATTCCGTGTGCAAGTAGACACCTGATTTGTTGTGTATGAATCCTTGGCTCCAACATCTATCTTCACTGTGTTGGCTAACTAAAAGCAACCAAGGTCAAGCACGGGCTGATTTCTAGGAACCCAACCGAATGATTCATGTATATATATCTAGCAAATAAAAGAGGTATGAGCCGATTGCTGTTCCGTAAAAGGGGTATAAATTTAGTCTAAAATCAAGATAATTTTGACCATTTTTTTTGAAAAAAAAGTAGGTGGTACATGCATGGATTTCTTGGCGCATTGAGCTCAGCATGATGCATTTTTGACATATACATAGATGGCATGGTTTTCAAGAAAACAATTGCCAAATCAATATGGTGCGTCAGCTCCCACTAATACAGGGAATGACGTGAATACCTGGAGCAGTTATTAGGACTTTCTTAATGAAGGAACGAGTAGGTGGTACTCCAATACTCCATGCATGCATGTTTTTCGTGGCTAGAAGGGGCATTGAGCTCGGCGTGATACAACCGTGGTGTATACAAGGGCATTGGCATGGCTTTCACGGTGCATGTAGAATCATTCGCGAAATCCATCCACATCGGCTGTGTCGGCTTCCGCTGATTCCTGAAGCAGTTGCTGGAGAACGGATCAGCTATGGATGGAAACTAAAATAGCGAAAGGGACGAGTAGGTGCGTGTATGCATTTCTCGGCTAGGACGCGCCTTGAGCTTAGCCTGATGCATCCGTGCCCGTATACATAGCTTAAAATGAAGAACTGAGAGCATTGAATCGTTGGCCGAATCTATTCACGACGCAAACAGGGAGGGATGCTGATTCCTGGAGCAGTTATTGGGAAGGAATTCTTTCACGGGATGGAAGAATAGGTGGTGCATGCATGCATGTTTTTTGCGCTAACATAGAAAGGGATGTTGAGTTATTAGAGGAAAGAAATCATCGTTAATTGATCAACGAAGGAGAACATCACCCTTCACGTCACCGATCCGAGGCATCACCCATCATAACCGTCTGTTGTGCTTCACCTGTAATGTAATCAAGGGCTATGGATGGAAACTAAATTAGCGGGAGGGAGGTAGGGAAAATGCGCCGACAGAGCCTAAAAATTTCGAGCAGAAATTCAACCCACAGCTTGTCCTTCCGGCTGTCTATAAGTACTAACAGGGGTGGAGCTATCGCGTGCAGCTGGCGCGTGCGGCCGACTTAGACTTTGACTCTTGCTCGTCGAATTATTCGCGGAATCCATCCACCGGCCTAGATGTAACGCTAACTATTCCTAATAAAATCATTCACGGAATCCATCCATCGGCCGTTTTGGGTTCCGCTGATTCCTGGAGCAGTTATTAGAGAACGGATCAGTTATGGATGGAAACTAAAATAGCAGAAGGGATGAGTAGGTGGCATGCATGCATTTCTCAGCCTGGACGCGCAGCTCCCCGTATACACAGCCACAAATTAAGGCCAGAGAGCATTGAATCGTTGGCCGAATCCATCCACGACATTAAAACAGGGAGGGATGTTGACTCCTGGAGTAGTTATTAGGCGAAAAGAATTCTTTCACCGGATGGAACAGTAGAAAGGGATGTTGAGTTATTAGGGAAAGAAATCATCGTTAATTAATTAAGGAAGGAGAACCGCACCCTTCACGTCACTGATCCGAGGCACCACGCATCTCAGCCGTTTGTTGGGCTTCACCTGTAATGTAATCAAGGGCTATGGATGGAAACTAAATTAGCGGGAGGGAGGTAAGGAATATGGCGCCGACAGAGCCTACAAATTTCGAGCGGAAATTCAACACACAGCTTGTCCTCCTCCTCCCGCCTGTCTATAAGTACCAATAGAGGTGAAGCTACCGCGTGCGGCTAGCGCGTGCGACCGACTTAGACTTTGACTCTTGCTCGTCGAGGAGAGGAGAGGAGAGGAGAGGAGACCCTACTTGGAGATGAGATAGCCAGGTATAATGTGATCTTGTCGTGCTAACGCGTTGTTAATTGCATACATATGTGCGAGAGTGTTGTATCTCTAACGCTTGGTTTATGCAGTTTATGCATCATGCTGGTGACTGGATTGGCCACATGAGTAGGCGTGTCGTGGGGAGAGAGCAAGGAGTAGCGTCATCTGGTCGGGACACCTGGGGACGGACGGAGGCGAGCACCGTCTTCAATTTCACCAGGTAACTCGTTGACTCGATAGGTTCTCAGGTGCTGACCCTGCTCGCATGGTCGTACCGGCGGCCAACGGACCTGCATGGATTCAGCCGGCCGGCGGTGTGTCTTAGATATCCGTTTGGATCGATTAAAGACACGAAACAGAATTAGCGATTGATCCAACGGAATTAATTTTTTTTAGTTTAGGCTGACTATCATACTCCCTCGAATCAAAACCTCCTAGATAATTGGAGAAGGGCATGAGGACGTGAATTTCGTGCTGGCGTTATGGCGCCAGGACTCAATCTTTGTTGTTCATTTTTGCTTCTAGATTCCTTCTGCATGTTGACCACGGAACCCACAGGCCAACGTATCCTACCATACTTGCTAGGTAGAGCTACGGGTAGCTAGTGGTATGCGTATAAGATTCTTTTTTGACAGTTCATACTGGTACGAATGACAGTACAACCAAGTAGGAACAATACCTTCAACAAGGATGCGACGAATAGGCGCCGCCATCGTCCGCCATGACAATAGAGGCCGTGGTGGTGGCAATGGCGGCCGTGGTGGCAGCAATGGCGGCCGTGGTGGCGGCGGCAATGGCGGCAACAACCATGGCAATGGAGGCCATGGCAATGGAGGCCGCAGCCAAGGGTGCGGTGGCCACTCTGGTGGCACTGGCGGATCGCGCCCGGTCTGCCAAATATGCAACATGGTTGGGCACATTGCCCTTTGCTGGTAAAGCCGCTTCGACCACTCTTATGGGACAGGTTCGCACATTACCCATACTGGTCAAAGTTCAATTAACACTGTTGCCAATCCTCTTGTCCTTAAAAATGTCCTTTGAGTTCCCCAAATTTCCAAAAATCTTCTGTCAGTTCATAAACTTGCCAAAGATAACGGTGTCTTCATAGTGTTTTATCCTCACTATTTTCTTATCAAGGATCTGGAGACGGGGAGAACTCTGCTCCGAGGCAGGTGTAAGGGAGGACTTTACCCCATCGATTCATCAGAAATAAGCGGCCTCAAGTGTGCCATGTCTACCGCTAGGATCAGCAAAGTGCAATGGCATCGGCGCCTAGGACATCCATCATCTCAAGTAGTGCAATCCATTTTTCGGTTGAACAATTTATCGTTTGTAATAATAAGCATGCAAATGTTTGCAACTTGCTAAGAGCCATCAGCTCCCTTGTTCAATTTATAGACATGTTTCAACTTCTCCACTTGAACTTATCTATACTGATGTTTGGGGTCCTGCCATTACTTATGTTGGAGGGTTTAAATACTATGTGAGTTTTATCGATGATTTTAGTAAATTTTCCTGGGTTTATCTCCTCCACACTAAATCTGAAGTTGAGGACACTTTTCTCAAATTTCAGAAACATGTTGAACTCCTTCTTAATCACAAAATCAAAGGGGTACAATCTGATTGGGGTGGGGAATATCACCGTCTTCACAAGTACTTTGATTCCACTGGAATTTCTCACACCATTTTATGTCCTCACACGCACCAACAGAATGGATCGCCGAGCGGAAACACAGGCACATCGTTGAAACGGGACTTTCCCTCTTAGCACAATCCTCTATGCCTCTTAAGTTTTGGGATGAAGCATTTTGCACTGCCACTCACCTTATAAACCGTCTACCCACGCGAGTTATTGACAATGCCACTCCTCTCGAGCGTCCTAGGTGACAAGGCTAAACCAAACTACCATATGCTTAAATCCGTTGGTTGCGCGTGTTGGCCCCTTCTCCATCCCTACAATGCTCGAAAACTCTCTTTCAGATCCAAGGAGTGCGTTTTCATTGGTTATAGTGGTCATCACAAAGGGTATAAGTGCCTTGATGTAGCAACGGGTCAGGTTTATATTTCACGGGATGTCATCTTTGACGAACAATCCTTTCCGTTTTCTCGGCTTGATTCCTCTCAAAATTCCCCATCTTACACATATGAGTCCCTTCTTGATCTTGGCAATATTGTTTCTTGTACTAATGATCGTATCAATGTGCAAAACCCCGTTATTTTTCCTCATGCAGGATCTCCGGCAGCCGGCGTCCCTGGTGATCACGTCGATAACGTCGATCACGTACCCCAGCCTCGACATGCCAGGCCGTCTGCGGACAGTGATGCGGCCCATGTAGGGTCTGCTTCTCCCTCATCCTCGCCTGCACCGAGCTCCTTGTCATCGTCCACCTCCTCTCAGGTGGTGATTGTTCCACCTGCACCTCATCGTGAGCATCGGATGCAAACGCGTCTTCGTGTTGGTAAAACCGTGCCCATACAGAGAACAGATGGCACGGTCACCTATTCTGATGCTCGTGTGGTGGACGGCGAGCCTTTGTCAGTTCGTGCTGCTCTGCAGACTCCGGCGTGGAAGGCTACCATGGATGTAGAATATTCAGCATTACAACGCAATCAGACCTAGCGCTTCGTACCTGTGAGGCGCGGCCTCAACATCATTGATAGTTGATACATCCAAAACGTATCTACTTTCCTGAACACTTATGCTGTTGTTTGCCCTCTATCTTGTGTGTTTTGAATGCAACTAACGCGGACTGATGCTGTTTTCAGCAGAATTGCTCTGGTGTCTCGTTTTTTTGTGTGTGCAGAAATTCAACTTTCAGGAAAATTCCCGGAAAATATCGCAAAATCCATATTTCACCCGAAGACTCACGGAGCCAGAAGACGAGAAGGAGGGGGGGGGCACGAGGGGCCCACACCTGCCCTAGGCGTGGGTCAGGCTTGGCCGCGCCTAGGGGTGGTGTGGCCGCCTCAGCCACCCCCTCGACCTCTCCTTCGTACTATATAAATCCGCTGACCTGAGAGAGTTCCGCTGCTCCGCCGCAACCAGAAACCCCAATACGGGACCAGAAACTCCGTTTGGTCACCCTGCTGGGACGGGGAATTGGAGGAGATCATCGCCATCACCGACGCCTCTCCATCACCATCCATGATACCCCCATCCATGTGTGAGTAATTCCCGCTGTAGGCTGTAGGGGATGGTAGGGATTGGATGAGATTGGTCATGTAATAGCTATAAGATTGTTATGGGCATAGTGCATAGTATCCGTTGTTACTATTTTTGACATTGTTGCAACTTGCTATGCTTAATGCTTGTCACTTTGGGCCCGAGTGCCATGATCTCAGATCTGAACATGTTATTGATTCATGATGATAATTATTGTTTTTGATCATATCTGCAAGTTTTATACACATATTATTGTCCGGAACCCGAGGCCCTAAAGTGACAGAAATTGGGATAACCGAAGGGGATGGCTATGATGTGAGGATCACGTGTATTCACGGAGTGTTAATGCTTTGCTCCGCTACTCTATTAAAAGGAGTACCTTAATTAATAATAGTTTTCTTTGAGGCCCCGCTGCAACGGGCTGGTAGGACAAATGATGTCGTGTAAGTTTCTTATTGTGAGCACGCACGACTAAATAGGAAGACACGTCTATGGTTATCTTATGCTAGGATGCTTTTATCACTATTACTTGCAATGCCCATATCTTGCTATTATATGGACTATCTCATTCATGCAGCGCTCGTTCATCCATCCATGTGCCTACAGTATTTTAATCCTGCTATCTACTGCAATCATCGCTACTGCTGTTTTCATTTTATTACTGCTGTTACTTCACTACTACCACTGCTATAAAACTGTTACTACCGATAAACTGTTGTGAGCAAGTCTATTTCCAGGTGCAGGTGAATTGACAACTCATCTGTTAAAGCTTATAAATATTCTCTGGCTCTTCTTGTGGCGAATCAATAAATTTGATTTTTATTTTTCTCGAAGACTGTTGCGATCCCCTACTTATAGGTCATCAATAATCGATGGGTATACAAGGTCAAACGTAAACCTGATTGCTTCGTTGATCGGTTCAAGGCGCGTGTCGTCGCCAAGGGGTTTAAACAGCGTCACAACATTGATTACGATGACACATACAACCCTGTGATCAAGCCCACTACCATCCATGTGGTTTTGTCACTTGTAGTACAACATGGATGGCAAATTCTGCGGCTTGATGTTGACAATGCGTTTCTTCATGGACACCTTGAAGAGGATGTCTACATGGTTCAGCCTCCTGACTATGTTGATCAATGTTTGATACGTCTCCAACGTATCTATAATTTGTTATGTTCCATGCTACTTTTATGACAATACTCACATGTTTTATACATACTTTACATCATTAATTACGCACCACTTTAACAAGATGTGAAGCGCTGTTTTGCTGTTTTGGTTTCAGAAATCCTACGAAATATTCTCGGAATTGGACGAAATCAACGCGGGGTCTTATTTTTCCACGGAGCTTCCAGAAGACCGAAGAGCATACGAAGTGGGGCCACGAGGGGCCGACACCATAGGGCGGCGTGGCCTGCATGGGGCCCATGCCGGCCTATGGTGTGGGGCCGCTGTGCCCCCTCCAACGCTGCCCTTCCGCCTACTTATACCCTACGTCGCGAAACCCTATTACCGAGAGCCACGATACGGAAATACTTCAGAGACGCCACCGCCGCAAATCCCATCGGGGGATTCAGGAGATCGCCTCCACCCTGCGGAGAGGGGAATCATCACCGGAGGGCTCTACATCACCATGCCCGCCTCCGGATTGATGCGTGAGTAGTTCATCCTTGGACTATGGATCCATAGCAGTAGCTAGTTGGTTGTCTTCTCCTCTTGTGCTATCATGTTTAGATCTTGTGAGCTGCCTAACATGATCAAGATCATCTATTTGTAATGCTACATGTTGTGTTTGGTGGGATCCGATGAATATGGAATACTATGTCAAGTTGATTATCAATCTATCATATATGTGTTGTTTATGTTCTTGCATGCTCTCCGTTGCTAGTAGAGGCTCTGGCCAAGTTGATACTTGTAACTCCAAGAGGGAGTATTTATGCTCGATAGTGGGTTCATGCCTCCATTGAATCTGGGACAGTGACAGAAAGTTCTAAGGTTGTGGATGTGCTGTTGCTACTAGGGATAAAACATCAATGCTTTGTCTAAGGATATTTGTGTTGATTACATTACGCACCATACTTAATGCAATTATCTGTTATTTGCAACTTAATACTGGAAGGGGTGTGGATGCTAACCTGAAGGTGGACTATTTAGGCATAGATGCATGCTGGATGGCAGTCTATGTTCTTTGTCGTAATGCCTGATTAAATCTCATAGTGATCATCATGATATGTATTGAATCTTTATTTATCAATTGCCCACCTGTAATTTGTTCACCCAGCATGCTATTTATCTTATTGGAGAGACACCACTAGAACTGTGGACCCCGGTCCTATTCTTTTACATCTGAAATACAATCTACTGCAATCTGTTCTTTGTTGTTCTTCGCAAACAAACATCATTCTCCACACCATACGTTTAATCCTTTGTTTTCAGCAAGCCGGCGAGATTGACAACCTCACTGTTACGTTGGGGCAAAGTATCTTGATTGTGTTGTGCAGGTTCCACGTTGGCGCCGGAATCACTAGTGTTGCGCCGCACTACACTCCTTCACCAACAACCTTCACGTGGCCCTTGACTCCTACTGGTTCGATAACCTTGGTTTCTTACTGAGGAAAAACTTGCTGCTGTACGCATCACACCTTCCTCCTGGGGTTCCCAACGGACGTGTTCTTCACGCGTTATCAATGTTTCCCTCACCATGTCTGCAAATTGGAAAAATCTCTCTATGGGTTAAAACAAGCGCCCAGAGCGTGGTTTGCTCGCTTAAGTACCAGAATACAAGAGCTTGGGTTTGTTCCCTCCAAGGCGGATGTGTCGCTGTTCACCTACAGGCATGCCAGTGTGACCATTTTTATGCTTGTTTATGTCGACGATATCATCGTCGTCAGTTCCACTGTTCAAGCTGTCGACCGCCTGCTCCATCAGATTCGTCAGTCTTTCCCTGTCAAGGACCTTGGGAAGCTTGGTTACTTTCTGGGCATCGAAGTGCAGCATCAGTCTGACAGTCTGCATCTCTCTCAACAGAAGTACATCGTTGATCTTCTGGCTCGGACGAACATGGCTCAAGCGAAACCTGTGTGCACACACATGGCGACCAATGACAAGTTGTCACGGTATGTTGGTACTCCTCTCTCTGCTGAGGATGTAACCAAGTACATAAGCGACGTTGGAGCTCTTCAGTACCTGACCTTAACCAGGCCTAACATCGTTTTCAGTGTCAACAAAGTTTGTCAATTCCTTCAGGCTCCAACTGATGTGCACTGGTCCGTGGTGAAGCGCATACTTCGTTATCTCAAGCTCACCATGAGTTTTGGTCTCACTCTTCACTGATCGTCCACTGTTCTGCTGATTGGTTTTGCTGATGCGGACTGAGCCGGTTGCCCCGATGATCGTCGGTCGACAGGGGCATGCGGTGTTCCTTGGAGGCAACCTTGTTGCATGGAGCTCTAGGAAGCAACCCACTGTTTCGCGGTCAAGCACGGAGGCTGAGTACAAGTCCGTCGCCAATGCGACTGCTGAAATCATCTGGATACAAGGGTTACTGCAGGAACTTGGAGTTTACCTGCGTCAAGCACCTGTTCTGTGGTGCGACAACCTTGGTGCTATGTATCTGTCAATGAACCCAGTTTTTCATGCCCGCACCAAGCACATTGAGGTGGATTACCATTTTGTTGAAGAGCGAGTTTCACGCAAAGCTCTTGACATTCGGTTTATTTTCACCCATGATCAGCTGCTGATGTTCTGACGAAACCTCTTGCTACACAGTCCTTTGTAAAGTTCAGAAACGATCTGAACATGAGCTTACCCTACTCAGATCGAGGGGACGTGTTAGGTAGTTGAGATTGTGTAGCATAGTTTGTTAGTATCTAGCTACAGATAGATACGAGGTTGTTGTATAGGATATGATCGTGAGCTGTAGATGAAATCTATACGGTTGTTAGCTGAACCCTTGCACAAGTCATTGACATATAAATACATGCGGTAGATGAGCCTGAGGGCCATCTCGCCTTCTCCAATCTTTCTGTTAGTTTACAAAAAACATAGCCTTGCGCTTGGATCGATCGAAGAAGCAAGTCATAAGGAAACAAATGGAACAACACGAAGACCTTGCAGCAGCGGCGCTGCTGCCTGAAGACGTGCTCACGGACATGCTCCACCGGCATCCGCCCCCGCGCCGCGTCTAGCTGCGTCCGCAAGACGTGCCGTGACATCGTCGACGGGCACCGCCTGCTAGGGCTGACCTCCCGCACTCGGTAGACAGCATCATCCTCAACCGAGCACGTCCACAGTCCATCTGCCTATGTCCGTGACCACGGCAACGGCCTCCTTACCTCCTCTTAATCCACCAATGCGTGGTTAACCCCGCCACACAGACATTATCTTTCTCACGTCCTTAAGCAAATAGAAGATAATGTAGTTTGTTGATTTGTCTTCTCGTGAAAGGTCATAAGAATTTAGGTCTCTGCTTTTGAATACTCACAATGGCCATTTTGTATTTCATCATTTTCGGATTTTTGTTTACTGTACTTTTGAGCACAAAAGTTTGTCCGAATGAAGATATAAAAAGGACACGGGGGCGACCTGTGCAAAAACCGAGGGGCTCGAGAGGTTACACAGGAACGAGTCGGCAGAGGTGAAATGGATACTGTGCAGCGATGGGTGCTCCAGCCTCTAGTTTTTTTTTTTTGAGATGTAGCCTCTAGTTTACACAACAGCCACAATACTCCATCAATCTGGCGACTAACTTCAATTTCTGCTGTACCGTCGAGCGCGTAGCGCAACAGAGAAGTTCGTGGTACCCTTTCGTGTATAACAAATGCCAGGAGTTAAATCAAGGGTCCTGACGCCTTCCATCCTCAATGGACAAGCTCTCTATCAGAATGCTCCCGTTTTAGCATTACTATGTATGTTTAAGCACCAACCAGTTCATCGGATCCACCGTGTTCGTGCGTATATGTGCAGACTTGCAGTGCGCATGCTCTTTTATAGCCAGTGACCCGGTTCTCCAAGAGTAAGGGGGAGAAATCCATCTCAGTTCACCCACCATCTATTCACCACCATCAACTAAAATTTATATTTTAAGTATGTATGTGTACATGTGTCACGTGCATTTTAAATTGGGAGGTACTTTGAACCGCAGTTTCACCACCTTTATTAGATCATAGACCACCATAGTTTCTTAAACCCAAAGCGGCTCATCTTGGCGATAGAAACAATCTCGCCTTTACAAATTCGCAAGGCAGACATCCTCCATCTTTCCTCTAATAAAAAAAGAGTGTGACCTGTTGCGAGCATATTCTACATTTCCACTCCCTCAATTTCAATGCATAAGACGTTCTTATTTTTCGTATTTTTCTTTGAGCAAAATTTACTTTAAAAGTTCAAATATATAGATGTTATTGGTAATACATCATTTGAATGTTTTTCAATACGAATTTGACAATACTAATTATCGTACAATATAATCAAAATTTTGTTGCTCATATTTTTCGTTCAATGTTCGTTTTTAAATACATGTACGTCTTACTCATCGAAACGGAGTTAGTATTGGTTTGACTGTGCTTAGCCAAGAAAAAAGAGAAATCAAAATACATTGTTTTCTCGGATTTACAAGAATTTGCTAGTAGTAACATGTTCTTGAGAGCAGCAATTGTTGCGTGCATGGAACAACCTGCGCGTAGATGTCGTCCATATCTTTCTTATTGCTTTGGGATTGAAGCATCAAAGGAATCTTTGCATGTAGTCTACCCCACACTAATACTTTCTCTCTCATTTTTTAGTACATGGATTTATTTTCTAGTGTTAAATTTAAAAGAGTCATACTTATTGTAACATTTATCATATTAAAAATACATTAAACATGTGTATTTCTTTCAACTATATATTTTAAGCAAACCTAAAAAAAGTTTTTTAATAAAAATTAAAATTTTGAGTTTTTTTAAAAATCAAATATGATGATACAAAATGAACTCGATAATATTTGATACAAAAAATTGTTTGTCCAAATTAAACTCTAAGATAATTGCAAAATATTTTCTACATCTGATGAACCAAGTTTAGAACATCGAGATTGTTTCTAAGAAAAATAGATCAAGTTCCACTAAGTATATATTGCTCATTTTCATAAGTCAGTTCTCAAAAATATCAAAATATAGTCAATATTAGCATGTTTTGTGACTGCTTTAGCTATGAACTCAAATATTCAAATAGTTTATAAAGGAAAATTATGGTACAAAAGTTACGTAGATTTTAGAATTTAAATCTAGATCTGATAGTGTACACGAGGAAGAATCTAGCTCATAAACAATGAATAAAATAGATGAGACACAAGGTGGGTCCGTGCATACGTTGTCCTTATAACATTTTCCAGATACATGCACGTGGTACCTCTTGAATCACTGAAAGTGAAGAAAATGGAAAGTAACTATTCTGCGTTATTCGAATTTACAAAACATGAAAATCCGGTACAGCCAGTCTTTAGATGCAAGGTCGGCAATCCCAAACGAAAGTCGGTTCAAAAATATTGCAAGATTGCTAGTCTGCAGCAACTATCGCGCGCGTTCTCCGCGAGGAGATGCGCCGTTTTTGGCCCATACGAGTGAGGAAATCTTCCTCCAATCTGGTAGGGAGTGGATCCTTCGCCTTCTTGATCAGACCCCGGCAAGGAATAGAGATTATGTGATCTTCCTCCTCTGGAGGGTCTGGCATCATCGCAACAACCTAATGCATGGAGACGACAAAGCATCAGTGGCCGCCTCTGTCCCGTACCTCCGCAGCTATATTGACTCCTTCAGAATGTATGCTTATACTCCGGTGAGCCCTTCTGACCTGAAGGGGAAGACAAGTGCGGAGGTGCCCAAACCATTACCTGAGGGGCGGGTCATTGCTTCCGAGTGGTCACCGCGAGAAGAAGGACATATCAAGGTGAATGTTGATGCGGGCTGGAATCCGACTTCAAAGCGGACTGGGATTGGTATCATTGCAAGAAATTCCCAGGGTCGAGTCCTACGAACTGAATGGAAACATGTAGATTCATGTGTTAGTGCGGAGGAGGCTGAGGTCCTAGCTTGCCTTGAGGGCCTGGGTCATCTAATCCAATATTTTGCTGGTCAAGGTATTCTGGAGACTGATTGCCTCCGAGTCGTCCAGGTCTTGAATGCAAATGACAGGGACAGATCTGAATGTTGGAACCTATATATGCAGGCTCAGGATATTCTGAGGGTCTACGGTGGTATCAGAGTAGTGAAAGTAGGTCGTTTAGGCAATGCTGCAGCTCATAGTCTTGCTTCCTTAGGGAAGTCTGGTGCCAGTGAGTCTCTTTGTAATGCAGCACCGCCCTGTGTGGCGGAGATTGTTGCAAACGATGTAACCTAACTTTGGTGGAAGTGACAGGTTCCAGACGCACTCTTTTCCTCCCAGGGTAACGGGGGCTGGGAGGTTTTTAATGAGGCGGCCTGTCTGCTTAATATATACTGTGATTCCTTCAAAAAAAAAAAACTTGCAAGAATTTTTTAATGAACCATGAGCTAGACTTGCCAGAATTCTATGATCGAGCGCCCTACCTCTGTATATCTGCTGGGAACTACAGCTGATCACCATTAGAACTTAGAAGCTGTGATATATGCTGCAATTATTAAGAAAAGCTATATCAGAAATTTACGTAGTTAACAACAAACCCATCGAAGATGAACTTTTGACCAAGAACTACAATTCATAATGTGCAGATGCTAGATCGATACTCTCTCAAGCCTTTTCCCTTAGTGATTCATAGTCCGATATGTATGTTGGATAAGTTCACGGTAGTTTTTGGCAATTTAGCATCCCAGACAAAGTTGGGTTTGATGTACTCCATGCATTGTTAATCCGAAGGATCATTGTGTTACCAAGTTCTGAAGGCCGAAGAGTTTTCTTCCTAGGCGAGCGTCACAAGAGAGCATAAGATGTGTACGTCCGTTGTTCAAACCGAGTCGTGAAGTACTCGGAGTGGCAAACCGAAACGAATTCAGCTAGCTAGCTAGGGATCCCATCCTTAAGAAGAGTCCAGCATCACCACAGGGACAAACGAATCTAACATCAGTACAGCACAAACATAGCCTTGCGCTTGCGCCTCGATCGATCGACTAAGCAAGTCGCGAACGAGGAAGCCATCATGAAACAAATGGAACGTCACGAAGACATGGCAGCGGCGGCGCTGCTGCTGCTGCTCCCTGAAGACGTGCTCGCGGACGTCCTCGGCCGGCTTCCACCGCGCCTCGTCGCCGCGTCCCGCTGCGTCTGCAAGACGTGGCGTGACATCGTCGACGGGCACCGCCTGCTGCGGCTGGACCTCCCGCACACGGTGGACAGCATCATCCTCAACCTGTATGGCCTAAAATCCTCGCGGTTCCTCACCCGTCCGTCCAGAGGCTCCGCGACCTCAGCCGACCTCGACGGCACCGTCTCCGGCAAGCTCGACCACCTCGGCGATCCGTCCGCCTACGTCAGCGACCACTGCAACGGTCTCCTGCTAATCCACGACTGCGTGGTCAACCCCGCCACGGGACAGTTGGCCCGCCTGCCCAAATGTCCATTCCCGTCCATGGGAGCTTCCTCCTACACCAACAAGTTCCTCGCGTTTGATCCCGTGGTGTCGCCATACTACGAGGTGTTCGCGATCCCTCGTGTCCGTAACTTTGCAAGTTTCGTCAAGTTCCGAGAGCCGGCGATAGAGAATTTGGAATGGCCGCCACCGCGATGCATCCTCCTTCCTCCATGTCTTCTCGTCTCGGACGGGGCGATGGGAGGAGAAGTCCTTTGTTCGGGAAGGGGAGGCTGCGGGGATTGTTGCAGGCATGCGGGCGGACTCGAAACCAAGAAAGCGCCATGCTGTCTATTGGCAAGGGGCACTTTATGCACACTGCGAAAATAACTTTGTAATGAGGTACGTACGTATCTACTCCTACTTCCTCCTTTCACTTCAGCATGATTTCTTAGTTATATGATGTTATTATTCAGCTGCTTCTGCTTGCATGATTTATCTAACAGAGTGTCTTCTCTCTCTAGAATGTCACTATCAAATGGCAAGTACCGCGTGATTAAACCAGTTCAAGATATGATGCAGAGTAAATATCCAAATATCTATCTAGGAAGATCAGAACATGGGGTGTACTGCGCAACTGTCAAGCTTAAGATCCTTCGGGTTTGGTTCCTTAGTCAATCCCACGGCCAAATGGAGTGGGTGTTGAAGCACACCAGTGACCTGCGTCATGTGCTACCACCTCTAAAGTATGATTTCCAACGTCGTCGCGTGCTACCGCCTCTCAAGTGCGATGGGAATGGACCATGGACCTTGCATCGTGCAGAAGCTTACAACGATCACATCGTCGAACCAGTGTGGGATCACATTGGCAAAATTGACCGAGACCCCGATAGTGGTGTTGATATCAATCTTAAAGACAGGACTGAAAAACACCACTCTGATTACACCACCCTTCTGGGATTCCATCCATATGAAGAGGTTATATTCCTCGGCGCAAGATTCAGAAGAGGACTTGGCTACAATTTGAATGACTTTACAACACAAGAACTGGGGGACTTGTGCTCACCATTTTATCAAGATACCATTAAGAACCCATACATAGATGCCTCTTTTGTGTACACGCCTTGTCTGATAGGGAAGTTCCCCGAAAACAGTTAGTTTAGGAACTCATCTCGATGATTAGAAGTCATTAATAATTGAGTGGAATGAATGCCTGTCCCGGCCGTGTTTGACACGCTGTTAATTCTATCCATATACATACGGAATCATGTATATCACCTAGGGGGAGAATTCACAACTTCCTTCTTTGATTTGTCATATTTTGTATCACTTTCTTCAACAAGGCGTTAGAAATTTGCACCAGAATTCCCATTACTCTGCAGAAAAAAAAAACAGATGGGTTAGGATCAATAACTATTCTAATCCTATGAAAAACAGCAGGATAAAGGAATTTATTAACCTTTGTAACCTTCCTCTGAAAATCAGCCACCATCGTAGTACAATATTCAGCTATCTCCCTTTTTGTCTGGTCTTTGCTGCCAAGCTTCGCCAACATTACCGAACAATGAACACTAGAGGATGGGGCACGCCTTTGCTTAGCTCATGGTTTGTACTCCCTCCATTCACAGTTCAATTGTATTATGGGTTTAGTCAAAGTCAAAGTTTTTGAAGTTTGATTAAATATAGTAAATATAAAAATATCTGCAACGTAAAACCTATAGTATTGGAATCGTCATAAGTTAAATTTTATAATATATGCACTTTGAATTAAATGTTAATATTTTTCCTTTATTCTGGAACGTGAAGTAATAAAATACAGAGGGAGCACCTTTCTCACAGATAATTATGAAAATTAGTAAATACACGGTACAGCTACTCAGTTATTTCTTAAGCTTCTAGCAGGATAATATCCTTGTCTTTTTTTTTCTACAAAAATTTCACCAATCTATTAATAATCATCAGTACAAATAACCCAAAAGGTAATACTGAAATTAGGCCAGCACCACTCGACTAATAAATTGCTACTATACTTTCTCTATTTTTCAATATAATTTCTATAATACGCATGCCTCTTAAACATGAGTACGGAGCTGCTGAAACTCGGACAACAACAATTCCTTCACATGAAACATCTAGCCCACCGTGGTCCAAAATAAGAAATCAACAACTTTGAAAAATCACAGTATACTTTTTGCGATGGTCATATGTTACTACTTGATATATTCGATAAAGAAAATTTGAAAACTTACGGGGGAAAATCGAAGGGTATATTCAGGTAAAGATGCTTCTATGCAGTCATGAACCGAGTTGAACCTGAGACAACAAAAGCTCCTTCGTATGCAACAAGTTTCAAAGCTCACAATATGGCACTACTTGACATATTAGCTAAATACGATTTCATAACATTCAAGGGACAAACTCTGCTTCTAGGCACCCAACAATTCGTGCTAAGAGATAACTAGCTAACCCGCAAAAAAAATCATCTTTACCCGCAAAAAAGAAAAAAAAACTAGCTAAACTCTGAAGAACTGTGTTTCTGCCTCCTAGGTATAGGGCCTGAGAATATGTGAATGCGTAATAAGAACCAAAGATATCTAGTGAAACTGTGAAAGGAATTACAGGAGAAAACATGCACAATAGGCTTACAAATGCCTAGGCTATACGTAGTATTAAAGACTGTATACGAAGATTGTCCTAGTGGAAGATTGGATTAAGGCCCAACTTTATGAAGGACTCCAGGAGCGATCGGGGACGAGAGTAAAACCCATCTAGGGTTACGTTTTCTCGTATGGGACGTTTCATCATTGCCGATCGTTTCTACTCTGGTGCGCTAGTCTTTTGTGGCCTCAGCCCTCAGCATGACGATTTCCCATATGTCTGCTACAACATTATTGATCTCAACCACAAGCGAGAAAACGCTAAGGTCGGCATTATTGTTAGGTCCGGCCATAAGGATTAAAAATGAACTATGCATGATCTCTTCTCTGACATAACATTTGGTTGGGAATGACAGTTGCTTCGTTTTCAGCGCGGCATAACTTATGGGCGGCGCGCTGCAGCTTTTTAGGGCCACGTTAATGGCGCGCCTCGGCTTCCGCGAGCGTGCGCTGCTGGGCGGCATCGCAGTGGCCGGACATTGAAGACGAGATGGCGTCCGAGCCTTTTAAAGGTTCGCTGCCGGCGCCCATTTTCCCGACCACACCATTGCCAGAGTCCACCGTATCCACCCGATCGATGCCATGGAGAAGAAATGTTGGCCGTTCCGGAAAATCAAGAACGACCACGAGGCTAGCGGTCTGGAAAGAAGCCGCGGGTCGGGTGGTACGTCCGCATCGAGTTCGCGCGCCGCCCTCTTCGAGGAAAACCAGGCGGTGCCATGGTCGAACGCAAACCTGTCTGGAGGAGGCTGGTACCTCAACTCCAGGCGCGTGCCGGTCCCTCCCGTGCCACGCGAGGGCCGAGAGCTTCGTGACGAGGTGCGCCGCCATAGAGCCATCTTGCCGGCCGATCTCCGAGAAGATCCGGCGTACTCGTTGAACTCCTACAACTGGATCTCGTTCGGGACGTGGGAGTTCGACGCGCGCCGCCGAGCTGGATACCTCGGCGACCTCGACTAGTTCGACTGCGAGATCACCGCGGAAGAAGAGGAGAACGAGGACGAGGAGGATGACTACTCCGCCGAGTCCAAGCGCGGGGATAACGACCACGGCGACGGCGGGCTGGCGTGGGATCTGGAGACCCAACCGCTGGACATTAGCGAGGAGGAGGCCATTGCCATGGCACTGGCCAATAGCGAGCTCGACGAGCTCAACGAACTCGCTATGTGGGACGGGATCGCCATCCAGCTTCGTGAGTCGGTGCTCGCGCAGGGGAGGCCGGCGACTCCTCCGGCCACGCCGACGCGTTCCAACGACCGCCCGCCGGCTGCTGCTCCTTCAACAGCCTGGGATCCGTGGACAGCTTCACCACAGCCTCCTGCGCCGCCGACGGCCTGGTCGCAGTTGCCGTAGCCTGCCTTCCTCCTCCACCGCCGGCGTACCAGCTTCCATGGCCGACGCCGGAGTTCATCGACCTCGTCAGCAACGACGAGCAGTAGCCAATAGCTAGGTTTTAGCAGGCCTTTCTAGCCTTTTTAAAGTCTTTTAATGTTTTTTTATTAATGTAAATTATGGCTTTATCAAAGGGGAAAAATTATGAGTCGTGCCGCTGGAGCCACCCGCCGACGCAAACGGACGCGGGGTCGATTTCGACCATTTGGCCGACGCAAACGGATGCGACGCGTCTGTTTTGGCGTCTGAAATGGGTCGCCCCGCTGGAGATACCCTGAGGAGGAAAACGAGAAAATGTGTAAATAATTGAGGGGTAAGTAAGTGTATTTTGCCTACACCTTGTCAAATCTAGAACATCTATTGAGGATACGATTGAGGGCCTGCGGTAGTCCAATACGCTCCTCTTTGATTCAAAAGAGTTTCAAAATATTTTTATTGGTTTGTAACTGTAACACTCCACACTAAATTGTTTTATTGATCGGCCTGCCATGGGGTAATTTATATCAGTAACAGATGGATTTCTTGAAAGTCTAGAGCACAAAGGAAAGGGAATCGGAGGTAAAGACCACATTGTGATTCCTATTTTTCCTTCGCACTATCTTAGGCCTGAGGAGTTACAAGTTCATTGTAGGGCTAATGACGCAGGAAGGTAACGTTGGAGCGTGGTTTTAGTTGCACCATTCTGGTCCACCGTGACAGACTGACAGGTCGACACCTAGTGCAGTTTGGTCTTCATTGCGACCCGTACTGAACTTGCCGGCTGCCTTGCTGCCCATGTGATTCAGCTCTTCCTGGTTCAGACCATTGTGGCTCGGTACTGCCTAGGCTCGTAAAGCATCCTCGTGCTGTCGTGCGTATGGAGGTCGCAACGACTCTTTTCAAAGCTACAAAGTTCAGATATCCTGATGCCTCCCATTCATATACGCACACATTCATACGTAAACGTATTTCATATGCATGTTTTCCGATAATTATGCATGCGTAGGAGAGCCATTACTGCAACCATACCGATGTAATGTACTACTGTACCTAAAGACTGAAGAGGTTACCGATCAAATCAGGAGGTAGGGATCAACGCACATCGACTACAACCTCGGGTGAATGGACGACATACATGACATGCTGTAGTCCGTAAAATATATAATAGGCTAAGTATCTTTGTAGTCAGGTAAAAACACATGCGGCAGTACACCTACCACCTACTAGTTACTTATGGTCTTTAATTAATTTGCCCATCAATGTTTGTTCAATCAAACTTCTTTCATCAAGGAAACAATACTGAAAATAATTAACCATTACACGTACGGAGTAATTAAGTAACAGTATAATGGAACCAGTAGGACCTCTCCACAGCAATTTGAGCTCGTGAGCCGTCCGATCCGACAATCTGACGGACCAAAACGTGCTTAGCGATCCGAACAGCCATCTCGTTTCCGAACATGCATTGTTTCCCGTTAAAAGGCCTTTGTCTCGTCCTACAGGCCCATTGTCGTTCTAGGGCTGCTACTCCCAAAATTAACTTAGGCTGCAGCACAAAATTTGGGCCGCAAAACGGTTGAAAGGCCTATGCACTTTGGGCTTCAAACAGACCGGCCTGCCGACCTTACGAGACGATTCGTTCCCGCTCAGAAAAAATATAAAGCAGACGATTCGTCTCTCTGGTGAATCGGCAAAGCCTCTTCCTCGGGACCAAGAGCTTCACGCACCCCATTCCTCCGGATCTCAGCCTAGGGTGAAACCTAGGGGCTCCGCCACTGCTTCCATCAACGCCACCAAGAGAAAGACCACTTTCAATTCTACGGTACCACCCCATTCTCGCCTCACGAACCCTATGGGAGGAGGCCACAACGACAGGTGGTGATCTGATGGGGATATGATAATGGAACATCGACGAGTTTAACCTACAACAGTGGCCCGGCGAGGGCACCCGTCCGCAGGCGCGCTGCCGTACAGGACGACTACGGCGTTTCCTCCCTATCTCCTTGGTGGTCGTGGCTTAACCTCTAGATGCGAGGTGGATCTAGGAGGAGCTATCAGTTCTCTCACGATAAATCGACGGCCCATCCCCACAGGGTTGACGAGGAGTAGTGTCTGCATGTCTGCACCGCTGCGAGCCTAAGGCCCTGAACAGGGTAGGTTACATCCCACCTTATTCACCTCCTTGTCTTGCTTTGGCTTTGTTATACGAGAATATCTTTCCACTGAATCATCTTCTATGATGTTGACGACGGAGTTGGAAAAATATTCGAATTGATTGGTGTGATCGTTTTAACCACATGTCAAGTTTGTTGTGTGCAGGCAAAAGAGGGGAGCAGAAAAAAATCTCAAGGCAAACATAGAAGGAGATTCAAGGATACAGGTAGTAGTATCTCTTAACTCACTGCTCAATATCTAGGAAAGTTTTTTTTTTGGCTGACCCTTCTTACTACTGACTTGATTGTTTGTATGCTCATCTCCCGAGTATTTTATTGATGCACATACTTCCACCGGATAGAACAAACTGGCGGCTTCCTCAAAGGGCCAAACAATATAGCCCGTCTGCCGGGGGGAAGCAAATTTGGTGCACATGAGCACCAGTGCTCCTGGTTTTTAAAATATTTAAAAACTATATATCTGCGTTTCAAAAAATCATCACATTTATTCCGTGAATATATACATATGTCATGAATACTCGTGCAAAGTTTCGTTAGAGATTGCATTGTATTTTGAGCTACAGGAAAAAAACAAATTTGTTGCTACGAAATTTGTTTTTTTCCTGTAGCTCAAAATACAACATATTTTTCTACAAAATTCACACCGTATGTTCGAAATGTTTATATGTATGTGAGTATTTAATATCATTTTTTTTGGAATTCGAAAAATATGATTTTTAGAAAACAGGAGCACTGGTGCTCATGTGCCAAAGATACTGCCGTCAGAAATTGTATGTTGGCTTCTCAACTTTACTGAATCCTGCAGCCATGACTTTTGGAATTCATAACCGGAAAATTCTCAAAAATAAAGATACTTTCCGGTCTGCCGTCAGAAATTGTATGTTGGCTTCTCAACTTTACTGAATCCTGCAGCCATGACTTTTGGAATTCATAACCGGAAAATTCTCAAAAATATTAGTTTTCTTTCTCCTATTGTCATGTAGATGGTATATTTTCTGGGAATCATCATGGAACTTTGCACATATACGGAAAGCAAAGCCTCCCTGTAATATTAAGTCTCTTCCATAACCGCTGGGGTGCATGACTACATTCGGAATATGCAGAATTGTTCACAATCTTATTTTGCAGAGCAAATCTTTAGGAAATGTGCAAATGAGAATTGATTAGTGTGACTCTTCCTATTTAATTTTTCAGCATGAATTTCCCATTACATTGGCAATACACGTGGATGAGCAGAACAAAATAATTATAATTTATGCTGATGCCCTCTTGTTTGTACATATCGATTTGTGTTACTGTGAATTTGTGCCTCCGGATTGACAACAAAATGCAAGCTATAATGCTTTGCAGATTCATAGATGGACCATGCTGGCTTACACACGTCTGCAATATAACTTCACGTTGTCAGCTAAGTTATAAACTCCAATGCTTAGAACATGTGCACTAAGTCCCAAGGTCCCATATTTCTTCTGCAAGAGTTAATACTTTTTTTTTTCTGTTGCTTGCAGTCTCGTGTAATTAGCCTGAGTTCACAATTTCCATCTACTCAAACTATATGTTTATGATTGACTGTATATGACCGAGTAGGGGCAGCAGTGTCGGTAGGGGTGCAGGGTGGTGCGGTAACAGCTGGTGCTGGGAGCGCCGGAAGAAACGGCTGTGGCAGCAGTGCCCTGCTAGGTTTTTTTTTTTTTTTTGAACTTTCCTGCTAGGGTTCTTCGTGGCTGTAGTGTGACGAGAACACTGGATCAAGGAGAGGCTGCGGGGCTGGATGTTTCTGGAGATGTGAGGCTACAAGCAATTTCGTCCTGAACAATATACGGTATGAATACGTGACATTTTTTTTTACCTAAAGCGAGCTCAAATGGCTAGAGTGGCATCTATATAAACGTATGCAAAAATTAGAGTGACATTTTTCAAAGTTCAGAAATTTCAGTGGCATTGTTTAAATCACATGAATTGTACTAGCGTTTGACTAATTAACCCTTTTACTTTAGGAGATTTCATCTTACAAAATTGTTTACCTCCATATCTGGAAGCGGAGAACTGCTATAAAGACATGATCTTGTCTGTAAGAAATTTCTATTTTAGGTAAGCAATTGATTTCTGACCCATTGCATATTGTCTCAATATTAAGAAGTTCTTTATGTACCTGCAAAATGTTCTAATGTTGAATCTCGATGTACACAAGGTAGCTCGCATTACAATGAGAGGCCGAAACATTACATGCCATGAAATGAATTGCCGCCTTAGCTTCATTTATGGAGACAATATTTTGGTTGAGATAAATTGCAATGATCCCATGTTTAATTTTGTTGGTTCATTTTCAAATTTCCAAATTCCACAAATCAATGTTCATTTTAGTAGGTCTACAACTAGAATACCTCATTTGATTGGTTACACGAAGTAGTTTTTTTCGATTCATCCATTGTTATAGCTGGGAAAGCAACATTAATGTCTGGAAAATTCATTTTTTTAACTCTTGAATTCCCTGTCAAATGGATCATCTTTTGTGGGGTTATACAAGGGGATTTTAATATATAAGTACATGTTAGATTTCTATAATAGATTGTAATTTTTAGTATCTTGGTTTTGTTGTACTTCTTTATTTTCTCATCCTATGTTGCAATGAATCCTTCCATATTAATTTATGACCTCTTAGATGATTTATGTGTACTCTGTAGGTTTATTCGTCCCAGGCACTGGATTGCACTCATCAAACAACAATTTCATAGTATTGAGGTTCATTAAATATGCAAGTTTGCACTATGCTAGATAGTTTGTTTCCTTGCTTGTGTGAGTAGGAACACAATATTGTATATTTCATCTAAGTCAATGTTATTCGGGTGACCATTTGAACCTTTTGGAAGAAGTACTGTGTTTCTTAGCAAAATATTGTGCCCATTTCAAGAACATTTGATCTTTTAACTATGTAACTCATCTATATTAAGGCATGATTTAAACTAGATAGATTTTTCCGAAATTTATTGAATTTCCTATCATATGGTCGTAAAAAAGGACGGGCGCGGCAACGCGCGCCATTACGGTCTAGTAGGGATATATGATGGTATTGATGTGTAGAAATGTGGGAAACCAGCAGGAGTTTCCTTGTTTAACTACTAACAAACATGAGCCCCTATTTTTTAGAGTTAATTCAAATTCAGACAACCTATTTTAAAATGGGTGACAACTTGCACCACATTTTCCGTACAATTTTGTATTTTTCACCACTTTACACCACATTTTGGAATAATAATTTATATTTGCATATATTTGTTTTTTATGGATCCGACAAGGAAAGCCCACAAATCAGACCGACAAGGCATCACTACAACACGACATGTTAGGCATGTCCGTAATCACCGCTGTCACCCTAGCACATTAGAAAAAATTCGCAGGGAAAATTGACCCGACGCTTTTTTTTGGAGGGCACTTCGCGATAAGCCGCACGACGTCGTACGCGGCCCCCCGGATTGAAATGCCTCGGTACATGAACACACTGCGGAAGATTTACTGCTGTGATACATGCAAGGTGCAACACACATTCTTTGCGTTAATTATATTCTCATTAGCGTCACAAAACACTTAATTACAATTAGAGCTAATAATATATGGTCAGATATATTCCATTTAGGATATAAAATTTCACTTAAACCCAATAGCTTTAACATATAAAATTCCACGTGAACCAATGAAAAACCTAAAGATACAAAAAATTCTTAAGAGAGAAACTAAGTGTTTCCCTTCTGCCTAAATCTCTACAAATCAAGCCTACTAAAAAAATCCTATTTAGGAAAAATCTTCCATACATGTTTGAAGTCTCGGAACACACATGCCTTCTCCACAGCTCCATCTCATCGGGGTTGGAAGACGTTCGTGATGCTCTCGCCAACGATCTACATGACATCGTCCAGCCTCACCGGTTGACATTCCAGCAGTGTATCTGCAAGAGATATTAGATCTATTAAAGATGAGAAAGAAGGGAGATGAAAGAAGAAGGGAGAAGGATGAAACATGAAACATGAAAAACAAGAGGGGTGAGAACATACCTGAATTACGGGCACGCCGGTGGATGACTCTGTTATCGACGCACCTTGAGCATATCAGGTTGTAATGGCCAAGGCCAACCAACAACTCTTGAGATTAATTAGGTACACGTGGGGAGAAGATCTATGGTTGGAAGTGCATTACTGTGGAGTGGTGCGAGATCTAGGGTTCGAAGAGGCGATTGCAGCGGCGTGGTTAGAGTAATCAGCAAGTGTTTCATGTATTATATAGAATGATGTGACATGTAGGGTTAGTTGGATGGGGCCTTGAATTAGTGTGGAATAACTATGGGCCTCACTTTCTCAAAGGCACCATAGGCCATACCGGGCTAAAATATGTCTCAGCATCAACCAGCGAGTTAGATAATGTTGACCAATCAACCCCTCAGTTTGGCATGTCGAGAAGCGTTGGACCTAGGTGTTGATCTGATGTTGGGACCAATTCATATAGATAATGTTGACCGATTAAATTATCTTGATGTTGTCAAAGGATTGTAAGGCCATTATTGATATATGACTGAACGTGTGTGACCCCTCAAATATCGTTATAAACATCTTTTAATATAAATTCAATGGTATATTTTTGTGACATTATATATATTATACAAATTTATGGTCCAACTTTTTCTTAAAAAACGCGTGAAGGCCTAATAAATTTATATTGAGAGAGTAGTTGCTCATATATACTACAACACAGTTAACCAATAAGTGAGATGATGTTGAACAGTCAACAAACCTCGGTGGTGGTAGGTCACATCTCTTAGTGATACTAGATTATCTAGTCTCTCCACGGTAAAGATCAATTCCAATCCACGGCACCATATTATATGCATGCATTAACTTACTGCGGCATTAATAAGTGTCAGTACATTATGTCATCAACCACAACATAATTATCTAGTGGCATGGGATCTACCACGACAAAAAAATGTGTGTCAGCCTTAATGGTTGCTGAGAATGCCCATCCACCAGTCAAAAAAACTCTTGCCGGTGACTATGGTTTGTGTCATCCAGGAAATCTGTTGGGTAAGGCCCTACTAGGAAAACAGCTAGTAGTGGGTTTGCTAGCAGTGACGTGATGCATATTGTTACTGGCGCGCCACTACCACATGCGTCACTCCTAGAAACTTACTAGTGACGCACAAAGTTAGGACATGCGCCACTGCTATTATTGGGCCTAGGTGACGCCAACTGCCAGATTCTACAGTGGCGCACCACTCCTTGTTCCGGCACTGCTATCTAACATAGAAGTGGCGCACCTACGTGTTGTGCACCACTACTAAGTCTGGGAGCTGTGGGGAATTTGGGAACTACTTACCGAGTGGCGCACAATGTCTTGATGCACCATAGCCCCCCTACCCCGGTCATGGATTGCCTTTTCAGTTTTGGGAAAAATAAAAGAAAATGATAGAAATTTCAAATTTCAAAATCCCCTAGAAAGTACAAAGCACACCTTTTCCGTAGAGGCAAGATAGTAGTATCCCAACCTTTTAGAGTTTGGGGAGCCGAGCCCTCAACTCCATGACTAGAAAAATCTTTGTCTTCTGACATGCTTTTGCCGAGTATCATCTCGATGACACTACGCAAAGATTGCCTTTGTCAGGTGTTTTGCTTTGACACACGGTAAAGACCATCTTTGCCAAGTGTCTTGCTTTGACACATGGAAAACACCATCTTTTCCAAGTGTCTAACTTTGACACGCAACAAATACCGACAGCGTCAGTCTCGTAGCCAGACGCGTGAGGAGAGAGGATAGAGCCACATGTCACCTACCTATGCCGAGCACCATCGTCGGACACTCGACAAAGATCAAACTTTACTGCGTGCATTTTTTGACAGAGTGTATTTTCCAAATTTTACCATATGCATGTTCTTTCCCGAGAGCCAACACTAGTAAAAGAGTGAGATTACCGTGTGCCATGGCTTTGTCGTGTGTATCCCGAGTTTTAATACTCGGCAAACGTCAAAATAGCCAGCAAAGATGCCATTTTCGGTAGTGGTACTCTCAAACAGGTTTTTCAATGTCAGAAGTTTAAAGGTACAAGGGAAAGGGGATCAAAGGTAGTGCTCACTCCGTGCTTCCTAAAAACCATGACATCGGGGTGTGATTTTTTTTTTGAAGAGCATGCCAACGGCATACCTTACATTTATAGAAAAGGAGCAACAAATTTACAAGTGAACAAAAAACCCAGTAGCAAACAACCAGGCTGGCCAGAACCCACACACCTCCCCTTCGCCTAAGCCTACTCTCTCAAAGCCGGTGCACTCCATCCAACGTGAGCTATCTCCCAAAGATACAACTCCTCCTTTATCCGCTCGACCAATTGTACATGCCTACATTGATCTCGTGTGTTTCTGAAGACTCGAGCATTCCTTTGCTGTTCAACTGCAGTCTCCCAGCAGCGAGCCACCAACTGTCCAATTTTCTGATAAATAGTAATGAGTAGGTGGAGTGTTGTTTGGGCAGAAGCATCTATGTGGATTTCATTGACTGATCCAGTGGCATCATATTATATGCATGCATTAACTTACTGCGGCATTAATAAGTGTCGGTACATTATGTCATCAACCACAACGTAATTACCTAGTGGCATGGGATCTACCACGACAGAAATATGTGTGTCATCCTTGATGGTTGCTGAGAATGCCCATCCACCAGTAAAAAAAACTCTTGCCGGTGACTATGGTTTGTGTCGTCCAGAAAATCTGTTGGGTAAAGCCCTACTAGGAAAACAGCTAGTAGTGGGTTTGCTAGCAGTGGCGTGATGCATAGTATTACTTGCGCACCACTACCACATGCGTCACTGCTAGAAACTTACTAGTGACGCACAAAGTTAGGGCATGCGCCACTGCTATTATTGGGCCTAGGTGACGCTAACTGCCAGATTTAACAGTGGCACACCACTCCTTGTTGCGGCACTGCTATCTAACATAGAAGTGGCGCACCTACGTGTTGTACTCACAAATAGTAATGAGTAGGTGGAGTGTTGTTTGGGCAGAAGCATCTATGTGGATGGAAGGTGCTTTATTTATAATACTATGCAATATAATGTTGGTACCAGAAATTTCTTTGGCTCACCATATTCAACCTGATGGAAGATTGAGAGATCCATGTGGGTTCTTTTTATGCCAAAACTGAGAGAATTAACATTTCACATTGATGAGAGATGCAGGTAGTGATTGTTTTCTTTCCGTTTTCCCGGTTGTATTATTGTATAAACGACACCGTTTTGACTGTGTGGAACATACATATCCTTGCTCAGAAATAGATGCAATTCCATGTGCTAGTAGGCACCTGATTTGTTGTGTATGAATCTTTGGCTCCAATTTAGATGTCTTCACTGTGTTGGTTAACTCAAAGCAACCAAGGTCAAGCACGGGCTGATTTCTAGGAACCCAACCGAATGATTCATGTATATATATCTAGCAAAGAAAAAGAGGTATGTGGCGTTTTGGCTCATAGGAGCAAATGCTCCCATTATACAAAATAATTAAAAATTAATTTTAAAAATGTCAAAAAAAATCGACATAATTTTTTTGGTGTGCATCGTGACATTCTATGTTCGTGCACAAGTTTTCGTGGAAAAACAACATTTTATGTGGTGTGTACAAAAAAGACAAAAAAATGCGTTGTACGCAGTCGTGTTACAGCATCAAAATTTGTCTTTTTTACGGGAGCCACATAAATTGTTTTCTTTTTTTGAAAATTTGTGTACCAACATATAGTGTCTAGATGTACATGTAAAAATTTAGTTTAGAATTTTTTGACACTTCGAAATGTGGATTTACACAATGGGAGCAAATGCTCCTATGAGCCAAAGTGCATTTCCCGTATGAGCCTATTGTTGTTCCCTAAAAGGAGTACAAAGTTAGTCTAAAATCAAGATAATTTTGACCATTTTTAAGAAAAAAAAAAGGTGGTACTGGCACATGCATGGATTTCTCAGCGGATTGAGCTCAGCATGATGCATTCGTGACATATACATAGATGACATGGTTTTCAAGGAATCATTCACCAAATCAATCTGGCGAGTCAGCTCCCCCTAATACAGGGAATGATACGGAAGAAACGAGTAGGTGGTACTCCATGCATGCATGGATTTCGTGGCTAGAACGCGCATTGAGCTCGTCGTACAGTCACACTCGCTCCGCCAAGTTGCTCATGGCCGGAGCCTATGTGAACAGCTCAAATAACTACACGTACACACACAACGAGAGAAAGAAGTCCGGATTGGTATAATTACAGAGCCGTCGACTGAGGCATATTAAGTACTAGTCGCCTGATCTCTAGCCGGCCCCATGAACTTATGGAGAGTTGGAGATACAGCTTGTTCAGGAACCGGAGTCGGAGAGCAATCCGTCCGCGAGTCTATATGCATGGGCCGCATGGCTGATCCAGGCGATCGCCCCAGGCCTACAAATATGCCCTCGACAGAGAGAAGGCTGGAAAACACACTACAGGAATGGCGACGTACGCCGAGGGCCGTGGCATACGCCGACGGCCAAATGTCGGGGCCGTCGGCGTATGGCCCGGCACGGCCAGCCAGCGAGTCTCACCCTCGGCATATCGTTGCCGTCGGCGTAGCGAAGTCTACGCCGAGGGCAGCCCTCGGCGTATGTTTGGCCCTAGGCGTAGACAGGGCTACGCCGACGGCCACCCTTGGCGTAGACTATTTGTCAAATTTGTCTAATTTTGTAAAAATCATAACTAATTCATATGATGTCAGAAAAATGCGTATAAGGTATCAAAATGTTCAGAAAAACATCCTCTACCCGTTTATGTCAAAATCATGCATATTTGAATCATGTATATCATGTTAATATAGTAACAATTCAAACACTTTCTTATATGTCATCGGGTTCCCATTTTGGCCAGATGGCGATTTGAACGAAGTCAGAAAATCCCGCGGAGCCGCATGGCGTCATTTTATGTGTCCTAGTAACCACTCCAAAAGACGGAATTGGGATACGACAGTTATTTTGGAACACCTTTCACAAACAGGGCTATCAAGTCCGGAGTTCTATGACTTTTATGGGAAATGAGTAGGAAACGGTCCGTGACACCGCATAGTTTGTCGGAACGAGGCCATATTTGACACGTGCGTGGTCCCTGGGATGGGAAGCAATGCCCGGAAGCGGATTTCCAATCCGACCCATGGCCGATGGTTTTTTCATTTTCGGGTGCCAAACGGGTTTTTTTGTGAAGCAGCTACATGGGCGTATTTTTGTATTGCACGAGACCTCCGCGTAGTAGTAGGACACCGCCTCCGCACCACATATCACATGCCATATGTGCGTGCTAGCTATCTGGGAATCCCTGCGGCTTCCTGTGTGCCGTTGAATCCGCTGGAAAGTGACCGGATTTGAACTAGGGGTACACTTTCCGTCGCTCAATAAATTCCGGGAAAAATGTTTTTAGGTCTACGACTCATCACTTTATGTGCTAAATTTTTCCGTTTAGCGCGATGGTGAACGGGTGCACCAGCGCGCCCGGTACGGCCATACCGCATCTCTGTGAGGGCCCGTTTTGGCCGGATGGCAATTTAAACTTAGAAAATCCCTTGGAGCCGCATGGCGTCATTTTATGTGTCCTAGTAACCACTCCAAAAATTGGAATTAGGATACAACAATTATTTTGGAAAACCCTTGACAAACAGAGCTATCACGTCCGGAGTACTATGGCTTTTAGGGCAAATGAGTAGGAAACGGCTGTGACACCGCATAGTTTGTCGGACCGAGGCCATATTTGGCACATGCGTGGTACCTGGGATAGGAAGCAAGGCCCCGGGAGCGGATTTCCAATCCGACCCATGGGCGATGGTTTTTCATTTTCCGGGTGCCAAACGGTTTTTTTTTTGTGAAGCAGCTACATGGGGCGTATTTTTGTATTGCGAGACCTCCGCGTACTAGTAGGACACCGCCTCCGCACCACATATCACATGACATATGTGCATGCTAGCTATCTGGAAATCACTGTTGCTTCCTGCGGTGTCCCGCCGAATCCGCTGGAAAGTGACCGGATTTGAACTAGGGTACACTTTCGTCGCTCAATAAATTCGAAAAATGTTTTTAGCTCTATAACACATCACTTTATGTGCTAATTTTTTTCCGTTTAGCATGTTGGCGAACTGTGCACCAGCGGACGGCCATTTCGCATCTCCGAGGGGGCCATTTTGGCCAGATGGCAAGCTGGACGTCATATTTGGATTACTCTAATTTTTAGGTTCAAATGATGATATGGATGTTATATTTAGATTCCTCTCATTTTTCTGATCGATTTAGACATATTATTTGTGGAATTTCGATTTTTCGATTTAAAGATATCAATTATTCCATATTAATTAGAAAAAAAAAAAAATAAAATCATTTTATTGTTATTTGAATTCAATATTATTATTCATTGTTACTTATATATTCATTGTTGTTTACTTATGTAATTGTTTGGAATTCAAAAATAAAGAGTTGTGACATCACGATTCAAGAGTTAATAGGGTTGATAGGCTATTATTATCAGTAAGGTGTCAATTCTTTAAGGGAAGCTCATCCGAATGGAACCAAGAAGTTAAGCGTGCTGAGGTTGGAGTAGTGTGAGGATGGGTGACCGGCCGGGAAGTTTAACCATGATTGTAATTTGACCTACGATTAAGTGTACCTAGAGTTAAAAGTGTATGGGTGAAAGATAAACAAGTAAAAAAAATGGCGAAAAAAAATTAAAATTTAAAAAAATTTAAAACTCTATGCCGACGGCAAAGATAAAAAAAATTATTTTTTTTTCGAATTTTTTTTGTATTTTTTTTGGAAAAAAGAATTTTCAAATTTGTATGTCGACGGTTTTGCCGTCGGCGTAGCGTGCTACGCCGAGGGCGGGGCTACGCCGACGGCAATGTTGTCTATGCCGAGGGACCTAAACGCCGACGCATACGCCGAGGGCTGCCGTCGGCGTAGCCTACGCCGAGGGCCAAACGTGGCTACGCAGAGGGCAGCTGGCCGTCGGCGTATGCGTCCATTCCTGTAGTGACAGAAGGATCCCATTAACACGCCCCGATCGATGCCGCCGATTCGACGACACCTCGATCGCGCCCGTTCCGCGGCGACACCATACCCCAACGGCTGGCTGTCGCGACGCCACCGTCGGAGCAGAACCAAGCGCGCCGATGGCGATGGGGCCCTACCGGCCAACGTCCTCTCCGAGATCATCGCCCGCGCATCTTCGGGCGCAGCCGACGTTGCGCGCTTCTCCTCCACGTGCCGCCGCTGGGGCTTCGCCGTGGCCACGCATGCCGCCGCCATCTGCTGCGCTCTGCCTCCGCCCACTCGATACCAGACGAACCTCACGCTCGGCTTCTTCCATCAAGAAAACGAAGACGTCCGCGCCTTCCAAAGGCGCCGCCGACCTTGCGACTCCGCGCAGCCGAGCTTCGTGCCGACAGCGTCCGCCTCGCACCTCCTAGGCACGCTGTCGCTGGGCTCCCATATCTTCGGCGGCCTGTTCGAGCATGCCTGCCCGGTCGCGTCCCGGAACGGGCGCCTCGTCCTGGAGCTCCGGCACGAGGAGCCCGCCCAAGGCCTCACCCTCAGCGTCTACAACCCCATGACTGGGGAGGTGTCCGTGCTTCCAGCCCTCGCCGGCGAGGACTGCCCCGGCTACTACGCGTGCGCCATACTCACGGGCGACGATCTTGACGCCAGCACTCCGCTGGGCTTCTTCCGCGTGCTCCTCGTCTACAACCGCCGCAGTTTCACGGCGCTGCGGATCTTCTCCTCCGACGTCGGCAGCTGGGGGCCGGAAGGCAGGATGCCCGGCGCCAAGATGGATGCCGGTAAGCTGCGCCGGCTAGGCCCCGCTGTCCTGGTCCGCGGAGTGGCCTACTGGCCCATGCACCGTGCAGCGTTGGGCGTGCGCCTCGACGGCGCACCCATGGAGGCGATCACGGACGTCTGCTTCGTGCCCTACATCGAGCACTATTTTCCGGATTACCGACTGCTGGGCGTGACACCAGACGGGAGCCTGAGCTTCGTCTACGCGCTATTCACCGGCCTCACCATCACCGTCGAGAGCCTGAAGCCGCAGAGCTTGAGCACGGCTACTGAGTGGGAGTTGCGCGAATTGATCGACGTTCCCGAAGCCCCGGTGAGTCGAGGGACCGCGTTTAAGTTGCGGTGGTTCAACGAGAAGAGCGGCACCGTGTTATTCACCACCAGAGAAGGCGGAGACGCTACCAGCGGCGCCTTCATGTTGAACCTCGCAACCAAGTCACTGGAAAAGCTCGCGGGCGGCGTCGAATGCCATGGATGGAGAAACTTTTGCGGGTACGAGATGGACCGTGCGGCGCTCCTTGCTTCCACAGCCCGCTTCTGAGTCGTAGCTTGTTACCATGTGGCATGTGCTACTTTTGTAAACGATGTAATCTTGTTTTTTTTAACACTCTTTATTCATTCATAATTAATTTACATCACCAACAAAAAAAGTACTTCAAAAATCCGAAGTTCAAAATTTTGACACATGGGCATGGGCTAATTCACCGCCACATGTTTGGGGTCCCGGTTTTATCCAACCGCCACTAAGGGTGTGTTTGGTAGCCGGGTCAACAGAGAATCCCTCTCTCCCCTCATACATGCTCAGCTTAGCTATGATGAGCTGAGATTCTGGCGTGTGTT
This sequence comes from Lolium multiflorum, assembly GCA_030979885.1. Lineage (NCBI taxonomy): Eukaryota > Viridiplantae > Streptophyta > Magnoliopsida > Poales > Poaceae > Lolium > Lolium multiflorum. The sequence goes on along the minus strand of CM061750.1, from coordinate 134,218,559 downwards.
TGGCAGCTCATCTGGTCTCATAATAGCTGAGTTGAGATATTGTTTGGCTGGTTTGTATGTGTTGAGATATTGTTTGGTCCAGATTTTACAGAAAGGTCCTTGCACAAAAAAAGAAAAAGCAATTGGGTCCCTGCATCCATTCTTGCCCGAGTGCCACCAGATCGAGGCACGCAGCGGCCGTGCCGGCGTGAGGCACCGTCGCTGGAGGTGGGTGGCGGCCATGGAGTCGTGGCTGGCGGGTCGCCGTGGCTAGAGGTGGCTGCCGGCCGAGGCTGGAGGCGGTTGGCGGCCGTGGCGAGGCGGCGGGCCACAGAGGACGACAGAGCTTGGGCGGCGCTTTTCGGAGGCGGTGGTTGGCGGCCGAGGCTGGCGGCGGTTGGTCGACGTGGCTGGCGGCTGAGGCTGGAGGCGGTTGGCGGAGGGCCGGGAGAGGAGACGGGGAAGAAGACATGAGAGGAGGAGGAGGAGAGGGAAAATGAGGCGTCGGGTGGGGGTCTAGGGGTCTCGCGGGACCGGCAGAACAATGTTTTGCGGGATGAGCGCGTCCCGGATGAGTAGCGAAGCTCGATTTGAGCTTTGCTCTCGGGCAGGGCTCTCGCCCGTTTTTCGTATGAGCTGGGCAATGGGGAGTTGGCCCGAGCCGACCTAACAAACAACTTCTCTTAACAAAAGGTGGGTTGGGGAGGGAAAATCTGATCTCCCCCGGTCTACCAAACACGCCCTAATGTGCTAGATTTGGCAAGGATAGTTTGCACACAAAAAAAAACTGTACATCGAACATCTTCACACTCCTACCAGTGCTTGATTTTTTGGGGAGCTTTTTTTTGGGTGACCGAGAGTTTGGGATTCTGAGTCGACTTAGACATAGCAATCCGGGATTGAAATAGCAGACATATACTCCCTCCGTGCTAAACTGTAAAACATTTAAGTGTAGTAAAACAGTGTGTCACAACCATGGATTTCATTTTCACTGAGATTTCAACGTAATACAATGAATTTCAGTGATTTCGGTGGACACCGAAATTATTACCTTTCGGCCAAAATATTTCAGTCATTTCAGTAATACACATGGATCTAAAAAATATTCAAAATATTTTTCAAATTTTTGAATATTTTAATTAATTTTGAGAGAAAATTTCGCTCTTTTGGCCGAAATGAAAACCGAAATCAGTGAAATTCACTGAATTTCAGTGATTTCAGTAGGGGCTGAAATTTTTCCGAAACTGAAAATTGAAACCATGGTCACAACTCACAACGTCTTATATTTTCGCACATAGGGAGGGAGTATAACTAAAGTTTGTCTAGATCATATTGACACACCACCTGATCCAAATTTCAAATCATTGACTCAGTACAGGTGATGAAGGCTAAGCTATGTTAGGAAGTAACTGGAGGCCGTGTGTGTGATTCAGTCAGTCATCAATGCCGAAGTCTGGCTCACGGGGCTTAGGCACGGGGACATGGATCATGACCTCCTCATCCCGCTTGGAGCGTTGCCTGTGCATCTTGGCCGCGAAGCGGGACACGAGTATGGTGGTCTTGAAGCTGGACGAGCGGCCCTCCTCTTCCTCTTCCTTCCGCCGTAGCTCGGCGGCCTTCCGCTTGAGGTGCCGCCGCCAGGCGGCCTGGATGTAGGTGGCCGCCCAGGTGCGCCACTGCTGGGAGTAGAACCTGAACGTGTGCTGCACCTGCTTGCTGTGCATGCGGCGGAACTGCCCCGCCACGAACTTGAGCTCCTCGGCGTGCAGCGCGAAGGCCTCGACCTCGGAGAGCGCCATGACGGTGCGGGTGGAGGATGGCAGGCTGACCCCTGACTTGGGGTCGAGCGCCCAGGTGAGCAGCTCCTCGCCGCAGAAGTCGCTCTCCTGGAGCATGCTGCGGTTGAAGAAGCCGCTGCGGCCGCCGTCGGTGGTGATGCTCTCGAGGCTGCCGCGGATGATGAAGACCATCTGGTCCACGGGGTCGCCCTCGCGGATGATGTAGGTGCGCTCGGTGTAGAGCGCGGGCTTGAGCCGCTCGCAGATGGCGTCGAGCAGCCGCTCGTCCATGTTGTGGAAGAGCGGGACGCGGCGGACGAGGCCCAGGCAGAGGTGGCGCTTGATGTCGCGGCGGAGGTCCTTGGGCAGGTTCTGTTGAAATATTGGGCCCACTTTTAGTGGCCCAAATTAGATTTCAGTTTTCCCTATAAATCTCAAAGCCCACATAGTGGCAGCCTTGTGAGTTTGAGCCCAAGTTGGTGGCAGCTCACTAGTGAGTGGCAAGAGGTGGGAAGTTTAGTCCCACATGGAAAGTTGGGAGGAAGTTAGACCACCTTATAAGGTGGGTTGTTTCACCACTAGTAAGTGAGTGAGAATAGGAGTGCTACACGCGCGCTCCTCCTCCTCGCTCGCTCGTCTCGACTCGACACGACGCGCGCCGTGCTCGTGGTGAGTGGATTGAGCCTCGAGCCGAGACTTTCCTTACTTTTTGCAGCTCAGGAAAACGAACAGAGTCCTAGACGGACGCGTCACGTTAGTCGGTTCGGGTCGCTCCGGATCGTGGACTATCTGTAACCGACTCAAACGTTCGTGCGACGTGGGCGTGGCCCACGTTGCCTAGGGTTTCCCGAGCCTATATAATCTCTTGCCCGGCTACCGCAGAAAAATACCGAATACACGAGGGGTTTCCACCTCTCTCCGCTGCGCCGCCATCGTAGCCTACTCCATCCCGCGCGCCGACGTGCATCGGCGAACGGGAGAGCAGGGAACCGCTCGTCCTTGCGATCCTGTACGGGAGAGGGCGAATTAGGTTTTGGAAGCGCTCTGCGCGATGCTCAAGTTCTTCATCACGGGTCGTCTTCCGTCCAAGTCGGGCGCTGCCCCGTCGTCTTCAACGCCGTCTACTTCGACCCGTCGTCGTTCGTCAACAACGTTGTCATCAACAACGTTATGCTGCGACATCATCTCGCTACACCTCCACCGCCATCTCCACCAGATCGGTACGTGCGACATATCTCGATCTGTTTAGCGATGGATGCTTTTCGCTTGCTCATGTTGATTAATGCATCTAGTATGTTCGAGTTTCACATGTTAGTAGTTGCTGCCATCATGTTTTATATTCTGGAATTAATCATGGAAATTGTGCCTAATTATCCAACAATCCAAAAACCTAATTGTAGGCAATTTCCTGAGTTAACTATGGCTGGTTTTGCTGATGCACTGAGGCCGGATAAGTTTACCGGTGTGCACTTTAAGAGGTGGCAGATTAAGGCCACGCTCTGGCTTACTCATCTGAAAGTGTTCCATGTGAGTAATGGTCTTCCTGAAGGAACTATATCTGACCAAGATCAGAACAAGTTCAAGGAAGACAATACTCTCTTTGTCGGATGCGTACTGAGCATTCTTGCTGATCGTCTATGTGATGTGTATATGCACATAGTAGACGGTAAAGAGCTCGGATGCACTGAATGCTAAATTCGGTGCAACCGATGCAGGCAGTGAACTGTACATCATGGAGAGCTTCCATGACATCGGGATGGTGAACAACCGTTCTGTAGTCGAACAAGCTCATGAGATACGTGCATTGCGAAAGAGCTTGAACTCCTTAAGTGTGCCTTACCCGACAAGTTTGTGGCTGGATGCATTATTGCCAAGTTGCCTCCTTCATGGAGGAACTTCGCCACAACTCTCAAACACAAGAGACAAGAGATATCGGTTGAAAATCTGATAGCGTCTCTTGATGTTGAGGAGAAAGCTCGGGCTAAGGATACTACCGAGAAAGGAGAGGGTCAGTCTAGCGCCAACATGGTGCAGAAGAAACCCTACAGCAAGAACAAAGGGAATAACAAGCCCTCCTTCAATAAGCCTATGAAGACTACAACCTTCAAGAAGAAGAAGATGATAAACAAAGCAGATCTGAGCTGCTTTACCTGTGGAGAGGCTGGCCACTTTTCTAAGGACTGTCCGAGAGGGCAGACCGTAAGAAAAAGGCGAAGCAAGTCAACACGGTGACCGCTAGCAATGCTGATGGGTACGGTAATCTCTTTACTGTTCTTTCGGTATTTCAATCTCCATGTTGGTGGATTGATACGGTGCTAATGTTCATGTGTGTGCTGACATATCCATGTTCACTTCTTACCAGGTCGCTCGGGATTCTTCCGTCTTGATGGGGAATGGGTCACATGCTTCGTTCGTGGTGTTAGATCTGAAGTTCACTTCGGGAAGATCGTGCAGCTGAGGAACGTGCAGCATGTCCCTACTATGAACAAGAATCTCGTTAGCGGCTCCCTTCTATGTAGAGATGGGTTTAAGGTTGTTTTAGAGTCGAATAAAGTAGTTGTTTCCAAGTTTGGACAATTTATTGGTAAAGGCTATGAGTACGGAGGCTTGTTCCGCTTTTCGCTTTCTGATTTCAGTAATAAGTCTGTGAACCATATTTGTGGCAATGTTAGTGATGATACCAGTGTTTGGCATTCTCGTTTATGTCACATTAATTTTGGTTTAATGTCTCGGCTATCCAGTTTAAGTTTAATTCCGAAGTTCACCATTGCCAAAGGTTCTAAGTGCCATAGTTGTGTGCAATCAAAGCAACCTCGGAAGCCTCACAAGGCGGCCGAGGAGAGAAACTTGGCACCTCTAGAACTCATACATTCTGATCTATGCGAGATGAATGGTGTGTTGACAAAAGGTGGAAAGAGATATTTCATGACACTGATTGATGATGCGACTAGATTTTGCTATGTTTATTTGTTGCGAACTAAAGATGAAGCCTTAGACTACTTTAAAATTTATAAGGCCGAAGTTGAAAATCAACTAGAGAGAAAGATCAAGCGTCTTAGGTCCGATCGTGGTGGTGAATATTTTCCTAAAATCTTTGATGAATTCTGTGAGGAACATGGTATTATTCATGAGAGGACGCCTCCCTATTCGCCCCAATCAAACGGGGTTGCCGAGAGGAAAAACCGCACGCTGACTGACTTGGTGAATTCCATGTTAGCCACTGCTGGTTTATCAAAGGCATGGTGGGGGAGGCTTTGTTGACTACATGTCATGTCCTGAATAGAGTTCCTAACAAGAATAAAGATAAAACCCCTTACGAGGAGTGGTCTGGGAGAAAACCATCACTTTCGTATTTGCGCACATGGGGATGTTTGGCGAAAGTCAATATTCCAATTACTAAGAAGCGCAAACTCGGACCAAAGACAGTGGATTGTATCTTTCTAGGTTATGCTCCGCGGAGTGTAGGCTATAGATTTTTAGTAGTTCAATCTGAAGTACCTGATATGCATGTTGACACTATTATGGAATCTCGTGATGCAACATTCTTTGAGAATATGTTTCCTATGAAAGATATGCATAGCATTGCTAGAATTTCTACTGAGATAGTTCCTGAATCTAGTACATCTAATGAGTATTTTGAACAATCGCATGAGATTGTTATTGAGAAGGATGACAATGAAGCTCCTAAACGGAGCAAGAGAAGGATTGAAAAATCCTTTGGTGATGATTTCATTGTGTACCTTGTGGATGATACTCCCACGTCCATTGCAGAGGCATATGCATCTCCAGATGCAGATGACTGGAAAGAAGCTGTCCATAATGAGATGGACTCGATTCTTTCTAATGGAACTTGGGAGCTATCAAACGACCCCATGGATGCAAGCCTGTGGGCTGCAAATGGGTGTTCAAGAAGAAGCTAAGACCTGATGGTACTATTGAAAAGTACAAGGCGCGGCTGGTAGCGAAAGGCTACACACAGAGAAGGCGAAGATTACTTCGACACCTATTCACCTGTCGCTAGACTTACCACCATTCGAGTACTACTATCCATGGCTGCCTCCTATGGTCTTATCGTTCATCAAATGGACGTAAAGACAGCTTTTCTTAATGGAGAGTTGGAAGAGGAAATCTATATGGATCAGCCTGATGGGTTTGTAGTAAAAGGTGAAGAAAGAAAGGTGTGCAAGTTGCTAAAATCTTTATATGGCCTAAAACAAGCACCTAAGCAATGGCATGAGAAGTTTGACAGAACTTTAACTGTAGGCTTTGTTGTCAATGAGGCTGACAAGTGCGTTTACTATCGCTATGGTGGGGGCGAAGGTGTTATATTATGTTTGTATGTGGATGATATTCTGATCTTTGGTACAAACATGAAAGTAATACACGAGGTCAAGTCTTTCTTGTCAAATTGCTTTGATATGAAAGATCTGGGAGAAGCTGATGTGATTCTGAACATCAAGCTTATTAAGAACGAGAGTGGGATTACTCTAACGCAATCCCATTATGTTGAGAAGATCTTGAGCCGGTTCGGCTATATTGATAGCAAGCCTTCTTCAACACCTTATGATCCCAGTGTGACATTACGCAAGAACCGGAGAATCGCCATAGATCAATTGAGATATTCTCACCGTTGGCTCACTCATGTACTTAGCGAGCGCGACTAGACCCGACATCTCTTTTGCTGTTAGCAAGTTGAGTAGGTTCATGTCAAACCCGGGTACTGATCATTGGCATGCACTTGATAGGGTCATGCGCTACCTATGTGGTACAATGAGTTATGGGATTCACTATTCAGGGCACCCAGCTGTGCTTGAAGGATATAGTGATTCGAATTGGATCTCAGATGTAGCTGATTTGTACGCCACAAGTGGGTATGTATTTACCTTTGGAGGTGGCGCAGTGTCATGGAGATCTTGCAAGCAAACCATATTGACGAGGTCAACTATGGAAGCAGAACTTACTGCTTTAGACACAACCACTGTTGAATCAGAATGGTTGCGTGAGCTTTTGATGGACTTGCCTGTGGTTGAAAAACCTGTTCCGGCAATCCTTTTGAATTGTGACAATCAAACTGTAATTGTCAAAGTGAACAATTCTAAGGATAACGCGAAGTCATCAAGACACGTCAAGAGACGTTTGAAGTCTGTCAGGAAATTGCGAAACTCCGGAGTAATAATGTTACATATATTCAAACAGACAAAAACCTGGCAGATCCCTTTACAAAGGGACTATCACGTAATGTGATAGAAAGTGCATCGAGGGAGATGGGTTTGAGACCCGTTGATGTTACACCATAGTGGTAACCCAACCTTTGTGATCGGAGATCCCGTGAATTAGGACCTGGGAAGAACAAACTAGTGGTTTAATTGAGGAGAGTATTATGTAACCCTCTATATGTGAAGATGCACAACTCTCAATTGCTGTAAGGCAGGTTGGCGACAAGCCTTAATGTGTTTATGTTGGCTATTATAGCAAAGATGCTGTCCTACAGAGCATTCTTGAAATAACACACCTATATGAGTCCGATTGTTAAACGTCGCAATCTATGAGATTTGGGTGATCTCTAGTAAACTCATGAAGAGACCATGAAGTATGACGCATATGCTTCACCCGCAGGCTACTGGCAGCCATGTACTGGTCATGACTTTGAGTGAAACCCTGTTCACGCAAAACTTGCAATTCAAGGCTTAGTCCATTGTTCAAGTGTGAATGGATGTAGCTTAAGGTTCTAGGCGGAAGTTCAACTTAACAGTCTCCGCTAAAACACTGGTATATAAACAAGCGAGTATTGGTAAATCTCTAAATGGGGATTTGAGATCTGGTGGGGGATTGTTGAAATATTGGGCCCACTTTTAGTGGCCCAAATTAGATTTCAGTTTTCCCTATAAATCTCAAAGCCCACATAGTGGCAGCCTTGTGAGTTTGAGCCCAAGTTGGTGGCAGCTCACTAGTGAGTGGCAAGAGGTGGGAAGTTTAGTCCCACATGGAAAGTTGGGAGGAAGTTAGACCACCTTATAAGGTGGGTTGTTTCACCACTAGTAAGTGAGTGAGAATAGGAGTGCTACACGCGCGTCCTCCTCCTCCTCCTCTCGCTCGTCTCGACTCGACACGTCACGCGCGCGCGCTCGTGGTGAGTGGATTGAGCCTCGAGCCGAGACTTTCCTTACTTTTTGCAGCTCAGGAAAACGAACGAGTTCTAGACGGACGCGTCACGGTTAGTCGGTTCGGGTCGCTCCGGATCGTGGACTATCTGTAACCGACTCGAAACGTTCGTGCGACGGGCGTGGCCCACGTTGCCTAGGGTTTCCGAGCCTATATAATCTCTTGCCCGGCTACCGCAGAAAATACCGAATACACGAGTTAGGTTTCCACCTCTCCGCGCCGCCATCGTAGCCTACTCCATCCCGCGCGCCGACGTGCATCGGCGAACGGGAGAGCAGGTCTCCGGAACCGCTCGTCCTTGCGATCCTGTACGGGAGAGGGCGAGGTTTGGGAAGCGCTGCGCGACTGCTCAAGTTCTTCATCACGGGTCGTCTTCCGTCCAAGTCGGGCGGTGCTGCCTTTCCGTCGTCTTCAACGCCGTCTACTTCGACCCGTCGCCCCGTCGTCAACGTTGTCATCAACAACGTTACTGCGACATCATCTGCTACACCTCCACCGCCATCTCCACCAGATCGCACGCGACATATCTCGATCCGTTTAGCGATGGATGCTTTATCGCTTTGCTCATGTTGATTAATGCATCTAGTATGTTCGAGTTTCACATGTTAGTAGTTGCTGCCATCATGTTTTATATTCTGGAATTAATCATGGAAATTGTGCCTAATTATCCAACAGGTTCTGGACCAGCGCCTCCTCGTCGACGCCGCGCGTGTTCACCCACTTGTACTGGTCGTAGCGCCGGACGCGCTCGCGCAGCTCCTGCGGCAGGAGGCGGTGGTGCATCCACTGCTCCGAGTCGCGCCGCTTCACCCGCATCTCCTCCAGACGCACTGTCAGGGACTGGAGATACGTCTGCATTTGCGCGCGCGATCCCCCACGGGTTGTCACTTGTCAGTACAGAGTACAGACAGTAAATTAGTTCAATCTTGGGGGCTTGGGGATACCTGAATGTTCCCGATGAGCATGGCCATGAGGATGAGACCGAAGGTGGCGAGCGATATGGCGAAGAGCGACTCCCCGGTGTAGATGGTTGTCTTGAGCCCCTGGCGGAGCGTACTGATGGATCGATCGATCACCAAAGTTAGTACTCTACCATTGCAACACAAATCGATCATGGTAGCTGCGCCTAGAACTTGGGGATACCTCAAGTTTGCGAGGCCAAACCATAGGCAGAAGAGCAGCTTGGTGGTCATGTCTTTGGACCTGATGGCTTCGGACGTACGTGACGGTGGAGGAGTAGATGCCGTAGTCGAACGGGTTCTGGCCGGGCGCGGTCGCGCACCGAGTCGCGCCGCATCTCCTCCAGGCGCACCGGCAGGGACTGGACCCGCATCTCCTCGAGGCGCTCCGAGTCGTGATGAGACTCCCCGTCAGGGACTGAACGTATCGTCACGCGCGGATGGATGGATTTAATTGTGCTCACGCGCGCGTGCCCGTCTTTTCGTTTCTCACGCACACGATCGATCGAGTCGACCCATGCCAGCTGGCTTATGCCCGCACAAACTATTCCCGGGACTGGAATTGAAGGATGCCAGCTGTACATCCATTGCGATGGCCGCGGAACCAAAATCGATTAACGAACCAACTTTCCTTAATTACCCAAAGGCCCACAAAATGAGCAATCAAGTAGTGTCGCACGCCACACCCAAACACGCAACTTTGACGAGACGGTACCATCAAAGAAGTAGTAATTAATCCATTCGCTCGCGACGGGATTCGATCAACCGGCTCCATCCATCTTTAATTTCCTTTTCTTTGTCTTCTCACTTCGACGTGTAGTACTATCATCATTTTCACAAACTTTTCGGGATGGAAATTAAGCAACTCTCGATATTAGTACCTGCCGAGAATTAAAATGAGCGATCAAATTCGGAATCTATTAACTCGCTCGCGCCGGAAACTAGCCGAACAAAGCTGCCTCCAGCCAGCTGATTTATAGGGGTGCAAAATTGAATCACTTTGTCCCATCGGCCGCTCTATTCGCATATACAACGACCTCTTGACAAACCAAATACCTGCTAAGACCATCTCCTCTAAACGGGCGCTTGATCAAGCGTTTGAGGATGCCTCCGCTTCGTGCCGCGTTTGGGGCGCATCGCTGCCCAGTCACGGCCCCCAAACGCGTCCCCTCAAACATTAAAATAACTCTTATTTTTTGCATTTTTATTTCAATAAAATGAAGGAATTTGCAGGTACAATCGAGATTTCCAAGATAGTGCAGCATATTGAAACAAATTAAACATGAAAACTACAAAAAAAGGTTCAAACTAATTTTTAAACTACTTCTTCTTTGATGGTACCGTCTCGTCGTCCTCGCGGAGGCGCTTCCTGCTCGTCACCTCTTCCGAAGAGGTAGTGGCGTTCGACGCATCCGAGGAACTTGTGTCCCCCTCCGACGAGTAGTCATTGGTGTATTCGTCGCCGTCGGTGCTCGTCTGCGCCTCCGCCTTCGCCTTCGCCCGGGCCCTTGCCTCCTTCTTTGCCGCCGCCGCCTCCTCCGCCTCCGCCTCCAGCCGTCTCCACCTGGCATCTCCATCCTCTTCCTCCTCCTCCTCCTCCTCCTCCTCATGGCCATCGTCGGCGACGGCCTCCCCCTCCTTCTCCTCCTGGCCCTCGTTGGCCTCTTCCTCATCCTCCTAGACGTCCGTCGGCGGGGAACTAGAGCTGCTAGGTGTGACAGTTCTTTCCCACCAATGGGCGCCATCCCGGCGGCTTCTCCTCTCTATTGGTGTATGATGGCAAAGAGAGGTTGCTCATGGTTAGAGAGGAGAGGAGAGATGAAGGGCGCCGACCGGTTGGACATCGGAATGCGCAGATATATGGGTCTTACTGAGCGGGGATGAATGGCGGCGCAGATATCGAAGAGGGTTGCAATTGCTCTTCTGCGGAGTTCGCGCTCCTTTCTGGCGGTTCGAGCGTCGATCGACGCGGTTGCCACTGCGGCGGTTCCCCTTCCCAACAACTGCACCCTCGTTGCGTGCCAATAATAACTCTGCCGCGAGGTACGCGACGATTGGGCGTCGTTCGTGTGTCAATGACGCGTCGGGACCGCCACTCCCCGCCTCGCTTCTCGCTCTTTCCAGCGCACCCGAAGCGTCCCCAGTGGAGCGGGGACGGGCTCGGAGCGCCGGACACCGTATTGGGCCGCGCCGGGCGGAAGGAGTCTTTGGAGCGCGCGACTGGGGACGAAAAAATGTCCGGCGCGCCCCAAAAACCTTTGGGGACGCGACTGGAGATGCTCTAACACTTGAAAGGAGGAGGATATTGTATGCTACCACTTCCTCTCCAAAGTGGACTACTCCCTCCGATCCATAATAAACGTCGGGCCTTTAGTTCATTTTTTTCAAATTTAAACTAAAGCCTCGACACTTATCATGTATCAGAGTGAGTAATAAACCAGCAAAAAAATTCTGCATTTCATTTAAGAAAAAAACTAATTCAACAGCTACCTAGTACTAATCGGAAGGGAAATTTTTCAACTGGTTTTGATCTTTTTCGGGCATCCGGATCACACAAGCACACAATATACTACTGGTACAGAAATAAATACTAACATACAAACAACATAGGTCATGCACAAGTCAATCTTATGACGGCTATTACACCAACAACACATGCATGAAATCAGGCTGCTCATGCATTGCAGCCATCACGTATCTAACAAAGGTGATAGCCAGGAGGCTAGCTCCTGCTCGACAAGTAGTCTCCTAGTTGTCCCTGGGGTCTTGTTCCCTCCGAGTGAAGTGATATGGGCCTTAATTGCACTTACAATGGTGGATATGTGCTCGAGCTCGGCATCGTTAGTGGGTGAGTTGACAATGGTGTCCTCTTACTCGGTACCGTGTGCGAACATTTGGCAAACCTCTCCTGCGTAAAATATTTGTCGGATGTCCTTGTAATTAAGGCACTCGGATTTTTTCTATACGTTCTTGTTTTCTCCTATTTTGTGTGAGTGTTACGTAAAGCACCACCTTTTGAGTTCACCATCTGCCTCTCTTACCCACCGCTTTATCTTGACATCTCTTTATCTCTCTCTCTTCCACTCTGTTTCTTCCCACCCCTTTCCCGAAACTTTCTCTCATCATAGCGGTGGCTTTGTTTTACAATTAACAAATACGAAAGGACATAAATCACCAATTTGGAACAAATTTAGGGTCCGAGAGCCATAGAACAAATTAAGGGACACATGAAAATCAATCTAAGAACCAATCTTGCAAAAATATTTTGGACTTTTAGTTCCCAATCCCACTTTAAAAATCCCACCGCTCTTTTATTGGAGCTTAATATGTGGGCATATAAGGGAGGTGTAAATAGAGAAATCACATGTAATTGCCACTTACGATAGAAAGTTAAGGGGGTTGACGTCACGAGTTCCACATAATAGAGTTGCTCTATAAACAACATGAGGAGTGGTCACACACAATAGAGTTGCTCTAGAAACGATGCCAGTAAGGGGCACATGAGATCACGCCAAAAAAAACCCTCTAAAACCCTATATTTTCTTTTTTTGGACTTGAGTCCTATTATGGGTATATGTAGTTGATGTAAACTGGAAACTTGCGTACACTTAGTGACACCTCCTTCACAAACAAGACTATCTCGAGGAAGTTTTTGGACTTGTAGTAGAAAACTCATGCTTCGAAACAACTGAACCAACGTTTTTAAGAACTTGACATATCTTTGAGTTTGTATTTTTTCTATGCTATATTATATCAATAAAAAAGGAAAGTCACATAAAATCACCGCTTTTTGTGTAAAAAACTAGCCTATTTTTGTTATGGGTGCGCGTAGGACATTGGGACACATGAAATCATGCCAAACATTGTCGGAAGCCCTAGCTTTGTTGTGTGAACTCATAATATGGTATATAAGGTTTTTGTACATAGTAAAATGGATACATATACTTCTAAATGGCACCTCTTTCAAAACATGACTATCCCAATTTCCTGGACTTATTGGAGAAAACTCGAACTTCGAAGCAACCGAACCAACATTTCTAAGAATTTGGCCTCTTATTAAGTTTGTGTTTCTTTATCCTATTCTACCACTAAAATAAGAAATTTACATAAAGTAACAACTTTGGGGTGAAGGCCACATGTTTCCCTTCCCATGGACATGTATTAAAGAGATGGCACATTAAATCATGGAAAAACCCTTGAAAACCTTATATTTTTTTGCATGGAGTCGGTTTAAACAGAAAAATCCTAGTATGCGTACATAAGGTTGATTTAAATAGCAAGACACAATACAAAACTTTGTATTGTGTATGAATTTTAATATGGGTGCTACCATCGGGGTATGCTGGGTGCATCACCCTATATCATCTCTCTCTAGTTGTATGTAAAGTCTTTCGACGCCATGGCCCTCCACCTATTTTCATTCTTGACAGCGTTACTATCGGTGTCATCTCTCAAAAACGCCTCCCGACCCTGGTCGTCCTCCTCACATTGGTGATCACAGACGATGATGAGGAGCATGTGGCACAACATGGTGGCATCGATTTGATATTAGGCGACTGCCAAGATCGAGGAAGGTGGCCTTCATGTTCTTCGTGGTCATAAACCTCGTTCTCGATCCTGGTGCATGCATACTAGAGCATCTCCACCGGTATCATGGTTTCTTTGTTAATTACTTTTACTTCAATCACATACTGTAGCATGGTGGTGACCTCCACCCAACCAACATATATATGATAGGTCTACACGTACACGGTACATACATAAAAGCATACATTCATCAATAATTAAGCTAGCTAGCCATGGAAAGAATGTCAACACTCTTTGCATTTTTATGTGGGCACGGTTGGCCATGTATACATTCTTTGCCCCCCCCCCCCCTCGGACATGCATGCATGTTCTTCGTCATTGCATGTGTACAAGGATCGAAAACTTAGCGTGCTTACCAACTTGCACATCCATGCTTCCTCCCTCTCCCCCTCATTTTCTCTTCTCTCTCATGCTATCTTCTCCCACCATATGGCCAAAACCATGGCCCCCTCGGCGACCACCCTCACCACCACTACAACATCACAGGAGCCAACACAGAGAAGGTGACAACGAGAATAGTCCGAGGTGTGTGTGTGTGTGTGTGAGGGTGCGCTAGCACTAGAGATAAAGATGGTGGCATCAGAGTTTACAGTGACGGTTAGGGTGGCGGATTGAAGGAGGAGGTCTAGGAAGTATGGGGCGGTGAGGCGCCGCTTAAGCGTGCAAGCCTCGAGCAGGGCCGGCTCTGGATTTTCAGAGGCCCCAGGGCGAACTCAATGAATGGGCCCAACGTTTATACCAAAGAAAATAAGCCAATTTCATATATTAATGGACAAAATAATTGTTCATCTACCTTTCTAGGATTCTAATGGTCGCTACAATTTTCAGTATATTCTTGGGCATCAGAATTCTCATCATGTTGTTGTTGTTCGGCATTGTTGATATCTAATTTCTCACAATTCCTGTCACGCCTTAATGCAATTTACTGATAGCCCTTTTTGAAGATTCTATGTAGCTAGTTTTCTTGCTAATAGAAACTAATCTGAAAATTTCCTGTAGAATATTGCTCTGCTATGTAGCTAGTTTTCTTGCCGTCGCTCCATCATGCATGCCTCCGTGCCTGATGGGTTCGTATGAGAACGAAGAGGTACCTAGAGAACATCTAATATTTGCCTTTGTTTTAGGGAAACGAGTATGTGCAGGTTCAGGTCAGCTTTTCGTTGGATAGATGTTGGGCATGTGCTGTTTTTTTTCTACCCTGCACTACCTATGTACTATTTTTTTTTGTTGAGCCGATGCACTACCTATGTACTAGTATTGCATTACTCGTTATGGGCTCCAACAAGTTTGGATGGGCCCCGGGCAGTCGCACCTGCTGCCCTCGGCCAGAGCCGGCCCTCGAGCAGAGAGGACGGTGGATGTGGTAGAGGAACAAAAGTGGTTGTGGTGGTGCGACACCTTCTTCTCCCTCCTCTCCCAGGAATGACGGTGGTGTTCATATCCTCCTATTATTCTTCTTACTCTGTTCAGAGAGCTACCGGACAAAACCAACGGTTGGAATTTTACCGGAGATAGAATGGGTGACCATAATCTAGCAACAACAAATGAAGTCGCGGTTTGTAGATATCTAGGCATTTTTTGGTTGAGCTCTCCAAGAATTGAAGAGGAGGGTTCTTAATGTCACGTACGTACATATGTGCCAGTGGCGGAGGCGGGGGCCAACAGGACCTGCCCCTGACTCTCTTCTACCTCGAGGAGAGTATCTAGTGGTATCAAGTGAGAGAATGATTGGGCTCCTGCTCGGGGAGAGGGGGAGGGGTATTTATAGGGAGAGAGGGTGAGGAAACCCCTTCTACATAGCTCGGTGGTGATGCGAAAGGACATGCATGCTTGTGTGGCCACAACAGGCACATGCCTTGGCCGTCCACGGGTCTTCCACCCCCATGCTCGTGTTAGTGCCGTCTACGACACTTAACAATGTGATGAAGGAATACCACTGATCGAGCACATGAGCTTCAAGGCGAGAGGGGTTCGAGCCTCGAGGCCAGCAAAGACGGTGCCGACACACACGCAATCCAGACAGGGCGAGGCCGTTATCGGCTCGGAGGGGCGTGCTTCTGCTCCAAAACCCCCATCGTCCACCTGGTGTAGGAGTAATTGACGTACAACGGCTGCAACCAGCATGGCAATTGATGCAGCGGCGGTCTAGCACCACGTCCCTACATTTATCTCATGTAGCTTGTGAATAGAGGGAGAGTTGCAGCAAGTTGCAAAAGAAAAGAAAAAGCTAGCAATGCTAAGCTAGCAACTTGGCCATGTCACGTAGATCCAAGATTTTTTAAGTGAGCTACATTTGCATGTTTGATCAATTACCGTAATTAAGTTTTTTTGCAACAATTATGGTAGGGACATAAGTGAGCAAACATAATTACGTTTGGAAATAAACTCGATGCCATTTTTTTCTCCGTCAAGTTCGTGTATGGAAATGCCCTCCGAAATTGAGGAATCGAACAAATGACGGAACGGAAATTCTGGACAAACATTATTGATCCGGGCAGACTTGGTCGTCAATCAAATCACACAAAACCCGCCTTGATCTGAGCCATCCACCGCCTGCGCCGCCGCTCACCTATGCGGGCGATGCCCCTCGCCGCTGCCCGCCGGCGCTGCTCCGTCTCCCACCCGGCCCCCGCTGACTCCCACGGCGACTCCGCATCCACGCACCTCGCCGGACGATTCCCATGCCATGGGGGCCGGTCGCTCCTGGACTTCCATGGCCACCGGCCGATCCCGCAATGGGGGGCTTCTACCGGTCGACGGAGATGCTGCACGCCGGCCACCAGGACGCGACCCGCAGAGGGGATCAGCAGACGCAGGCAAGGAGATGACGCCCGCCTTGTCCCTGCCGCCGCCTTCCTCGCATCCTCCTCCGCGTGAGGCAAATCGGTCGCAGCAGCGCCTGTGGTATGTCTCCTCCGACGTGCATGCCGCCGGTGAGACCTCTCATCTTTCTACACAGAACCGATCTGGCAGGACTTTTACATGGATGGTTACAATCCATTGTGTGCAAGAGGAAGAATGTGTAGCAGATGTAATTTTATTTGTCTAGGCGAACAGCTAGCTAGCTGCAACCTTTTCACAACTCACACGAGCTTTTTAATCGATCACACAAATTCAGATTGCGTATAATGGAATGTCTTCTTCGGTGGTTACAGTTACTTTGTTCAGATTGGTGTTTGTACATTCATGAGGTGTCAGTTATGGATTTACTGCAGTAGCTTTCTTCAGATTGGTTTGACAATTATCCATTTGCTAGCAAGTTGCCTCCTACATCTTGTATCTTGATGTGTTGTTTCCTGTCTAGTTTCATATCCTGTGTATCTACTACTGAAAGTCTGATGTGGTCTAACTTAGTATACCTCGATTATTCAGGCACCCACTGATACTTTGCGCTTTAGTCGTCGGTAATGACGTGTGACTGCGCCTGGCAGGAGGGGATCGCCGTGGCGCGCGGGCATCTCGTGGATCAATCATACTTTCAGAGGACACATTCAGAGCTCTTGATAGTGACATGCATATAATATTTTTGCAAATCACCTACTGGATCAGAGCTCTTGATAGTTCATCATATACTGATGCAATCTCGGGTTCGTTTATTGATTCACCATGTTTATACATATTAGTGCCGCATCGACAAATATAGCATGCATTTATTTTATCTGTCTGCTTCCATCCTTGTTTCTGGTTCTGCTAGTAGAGAGTGTTAAGGATGATATTGTCATGTTTTTATTCTAGTATATAATTGCAGTTACACTAGTAGTGAAATAGGCGTATGACTGTGTGTAGTTTGGTTTGCCGTCTGATGCTTGTGCAAGAAATAAGTAAGGTTTTATGTTCCTTTGGCTGTAGTGGGTCTAGACGGGTCACAATAATCCCATTATGTATGTGGGACAAAGATTAAAATAGTCACATTTTGTGTGCGATTGATTCAACAACATGTCTATGCTGCTTGCAAATGTATCACTGTGGTATTCTTATATGCATCGTAAACTGAGTATGACTTTGTTCTGTTGTTCATCTTTTGTACAATTTTCTGGTATGTATGCATTTGGGGTAACCAAATCACATGGTAAAAACTTTTGAAGCTATTGGTATGCACTTGCATGCTTAGATCATCAGATAAGCACTTATGATTTGTGTGCATAAACCTCTTCCCAGTGTGGTCATTTTGTCTGAGCCACCTTTTGAACATAATACATGATGTATCTATGAAATAAAGTATAAAAATATTCCTTTGCTTTTTTTTGCTTCTGTATAATCCTACTATACATTGCAGATTTGCTAATGAAATCGTGCACCACTCCCTTTTGACAGCAAAAAATGATTATAAGCTGTCATGATTCGAGTGAATAAGCAGAGACATCGGGAGGAGAGGCGGAGCTCGATGGCTAGCGGTGACCACAACTGCTCTCTTGCCAGCGCTGCCGCCATAGCATGTGCGATCCTTCTCGGGCCTCCCCACTGCCATGGCCAAGAACTGAGATGCGTGCACGTACTCCCTGCCCTAACCTAGCCGACAACACAATGCTGCTGCTGCATCTGATAATGATGATGCATGTCACTGTCAAGGTGGTGTTGCCATTTCTAGTGAGGTAGATCTTTCATCTCTATGTCTGTTTCTAGTGCCACTTTGTGTGTATTATGCTAGTTAGTTCTTATCTGAATTTTAAGATCCATTCAAATGTTCATAACTTTGTTCAAAAAAAAGTTCATAACTTCTGTTTGTGAGATGCATCTGTCTTCTTGCAAAGAATGTAATGGACCAAATCTTGGTTTGGAGTCTGATTGATCATAGCGAAGATCAATTTAACCCTTCGTTGCTGAACATGCAAAAATTGGCTGACACAGAGTTCTGTTATATTGTTGTGCTGTTATCTGATGGTGTTATCACAAGTGTGATTTTGTGGGAGACTGCTTAATTGGCTGGTATGCATGTCAATGGTCTTTGGTTTGTAGTTTGTTCCTGGAATGTTTAGAGGGCATGTGGGATTTTTATTTAGTGAAGACATTTGCTTCTGGGGACCTTCTCTTTTCGAGTTCACTGTTATTACATTGAATTGTTGTGTTGTTTTCTCTTTTCCTTCTCTAATTGCCAACCATCTTGGTTAGGTTTCTTCTAGTGGCCTGTAATTTGAGCTTATTGGTAGTTTGAGCTTCTAGATATTTTGAAGTTATGGTGATTGCTGGCTAGAATGTAAAAGATTTTTTCCTTCTTCTAATGAAGCCAAAATCTCCAAAAGCTTTGTTTCCTGTTACTCTTGCCTTTCTGCATCAGTTTTGTTGTTGGGTTACAACACTAGATATTTTTTTGCTAATGAAATCCTCTCTTTTTCATCAAAACTAAGTGCTTATATTAGCTTATTATGTAGCCTGTAAACAACATTTTTGGTGCCGTGGAGTTTTCTCCTGGTTCCTTTCGTGATTAATTAAGCTAAGAAGGTTCATCCCTTCCTTGCAGATTGATTAGGAAGCTAAGCCTCATATCTCATCGATAACGCGGTGGTTGAAGCGTCTTTGAGCACTCTTATATTGTGTTTAATAAGGTGGCTTACAAATATTCATTACTCGCCCAATACTCAAATATCAACGCAATTTTCCTGTTTAACCGTGGTTTTCTGCCTAACATGTTTTTATCCATATGGTTGGATGAAATAAACACACACACACCGGTGCAATTATTTGATTCTGGTTTCTTGTGCTATCTGATTATTTGCAATGGTATAGACAGGACAAATTCAGAAGCAAAGATTCTTCCTATCTTGATAACAAAGGAGGAGTACATTGCCCAAAACTTTCTTGATCCATTGTGAAAGTTGAAGGACCACTTTGTGCCTTTAAGCCTGCAAAAAATATGCAGATGGAGTTGTGCGACCGCAGGGCAGCCTAGATGGAGTTCCCCTGGAGTACTTTTGCACCTGGGGGGTGGGGTTGTGGTGGCTTGCATCTGCAGGGCTAGTGCGCCGACTTGTAGATCCTTATGCTAAAGTGGCAGCACTTATAGATTTGCACACGGGTACCGCGACAACATATCTGGGTGATGGTCTCATCACCACAAATGGGGCAAGTCACCAAAGGGAGGATCTAGCGCTTGAGGCGGACGAGGACATGCTGCTGTGGAGGGACATGATGGTGAGTCGATGTGCTAAGTGATTGATATCGATGGTGAAAGCAGATGGGGAGGAGGCTTGTAGGAGAAGGAGAATGTATGTGCAGGGATTAGGTGTCGGGGCGAGTCTTCATTGAATGACCATCTCCACCATATGGCACATCACCCTACACTCCTACAGAACATTGAGGCCGCGGTCCGTTCCGTCAAACTATTCTGTACTAGTCGGGGCAGCGATGGAGACTAATTTGAATACGTGTGCTGACGTGTGCTAGGAAGCTGCATGGCTTTCTTTATAAAATTAGCATACAACACAAAATACATCTGGGTACCACTGATCTTGGCGCATTTGGACGGTCCAGGAAACATGACCATCTGTGCCAGGGATCACTTGTGCTTTTCCGCTGGTTATAGAGATATGATGTTGGTTATATTTTAGAGTCTCCTTCTATATATCTATAATGATGTTGTTTGAAATCTGCTTGAACATTGCAAGTACTTGATACTGATTCCACTTCTTCTTGTAGGTGAACATACCATCGCAAGCCTAGGAGCATGCATGCACTTTGTCGAGACCTTCCCATGTTCTCATTACTTCCATTTCGGTGAACTCTCGAATAAGGTAAATTTTTGGTTTCTTCTTCTTTTTCGTCTACTTGCTCTTTGAGGGCATGTACAATGCAAGATGCGTAGAGAGGTGCTTAGTGAGTTAGCAAAATCAACCGGTTTTTTCTTATGCATTGGTGCTTATTTACACTAGGTTGATGCCTAACTAGGCACCTCTCCTATACAAATAAGCACCTGTGCTTAACAAAATGCTTGGTTTATTTTTGTAAGCACCTCCTTGTATCGTACATGCCCTGATAGAATGTCCATCAAGCCATAGTTGTTATGTGCTCTGGGCACTGAACCTATAACGTACTAGTTGGTTTAGTGTTGGTAATATGGATAGGAGTTGGTTTTGCATTTTTAGCATGCTTCAAGCGATGTCACAAAAGTGAAATGATTTGTGTTGATTCAGGGTACAAGAAGTTGAACAAGGACTACCCCCACAGGTGGTTGTCACCCAGCTGGGCATTGTCGGTCTCCCCGAGCTCCTTCTGGTGGTTGCCTGCATGGACTGCTGCTGCCGACTACTTCTGTCTCGCTACCATGCAATGACGGAAAGTTCACCGTGGTGCAACTGCGGCAGAGGTGGTTTCTTCATCGAGGCCGTGATTTAGTTGAGTTTTTTGGTTCTCCTCTTATTTAGATAAAATGAATTGAGTGCAAGGCAGCTAACGTTCTTGCTGTAAGTACCTATTTTTTCCTTCTTGGTATTGATAAGTTTTATGTACTTCGGTACAAACATATGTTGTTTTACTAGAAATGAAATTGTCCAAGATCTGGCCTTGATTTGTTTTTAGTGTTTATATCTTTGTGAAACTGATGTGGATAGGTCAAAAATGAGATAGTTTATGGCTGAATTCCTTATGATTCAGTGAAAATTGACTGAAATATTGTGGTTATGAATTCAGTGGGGTTTTGGCACAGTTTGAGACATCTTCTCTATGTGGATACATAAATATTGATGTCTCATCATTTTAAATTCTCCTAGCTATTGTACTTTGCATGTCTTGTACGATTTCTAAAGGCACAAAGGGTGTATGTGTACATGCGGTTCATGATGGGATCTTTTTTACAGGATAATTGACTTGCAGAAATTAAGGGATCGGATCTATGTTTATTGGCAGGTTTGCTTGGTTGATGGAATTGTCGGTATGCTCTCAAGATACCCACCCACATTAGCTATTGGAAGATATGCAGTCATCTATGAAAGTAACGGAAGCCTGGACAACTCTAGCTGGTGAATTATGCTTGCGTATGCTACATCTTAATTATTTCCGTGCTTGCATTATATATCTTGATCCCTTGCATTATTTCTGGTTGCATCACAAAAACTAGGACCGCACTATCTAAACTCTAGCACAACCCATCTTATGCATGTTGCTGCTATTGCATCAGGTAAATCGCCACTTGCACTATCTAAATTCTAGTACTAAATGGACACTCACTCTTTTCCTGTCCATGTGGAGTTCTGAATGTTAGGAAGTATCTGTATCGAGATTTACTTCAGTAGCTCATGTACTTGTACTTCTTGTGATAGATAAATACTCATGTGGTGTCCAATTGCTTGGCAGCTGCATAAATCTCCCCTTGATAGCCTCTGTTACCTGCGGTCTAGACTAGTTATACGTGTTCTCATGAAATTGCTGATGTGATTCCCAATGGCTTGGCAGCAACATTTGCCATGTGTTAGCCTATTTTATTGTCTATTGATCCAGTGTGTACAAAAATATGCTCATCCATGTGACTACTAAATAATTCTTGCTTAATAGTCTTGTGACAGCTATCGTGCTGACATAAGTTACCCTCCCAAGTTCAAGAGCACGCGTGAGAGCTTCTTCCCATGCTCTGACACTTCCATTATGGGACGTGATTGATGCTACTCTTGTTTTGTATATGAATACATGTGCTGCTGGGCTGGCCATGGACTGGAGAATATCCAGCCCTCTAACTGATTTATTGGCCTTATCCAGTTTTTCTGCCTAATGAAGGTCTGGAAAGCAGGACACACTGGGTTGTTTGCTCATACTTGGTTGTATTTCTTCTTTATCCGTGTACATAGTGTAGGAGTTGATACCCCTAGCTTGCTTACTCTGCCTGATGCATGTATGTATGCCTAGGTAATTCAGTACTCATTTATTGCTTATTTTGTTGCACTATTTTTCGAGAAAACGAAATGACCTTTGTATTTCATTTCATTGAAAAGACGGAGAGTTTGTTACAAGCTTCCTAAGAAGCGGGTGTTACAACAGTTTTGACTTAATGCACGTCCTAGGAAGCGGGTGTTATAATAGTTTTGACTTAATGCGCGTCCAGGTCGATGGCAGGACTACCCTAAGGCTTGTGGCACTGGCTCTAGCCCAATGCTTTGCTTCAACTTTAATCCGGGAGACCAGGCCATCTGTTCTCATGCAAATCTTCAACCATTGTTCTCTTGAATGCGAATCACCCCTTGTATGTCCCGCGTCCAGCTGTTCTCTGGCAAATCTTCAGCCACTGTTCGTGACATACGTCGTCGTTTGGGTATGCAGGCATGTGGCTGAGGCGCAATATCACTGATGGAGCGGCCTCCAAGCCAGCGGTCCTCCCAGAAGCGTGCCGTTAGCCCATTGCCAATGGTCATCGTGGTAGAGACAAATAAGATTGCACGTTCTTACACGGAGAATTGGAGCTCCAGGTTGCTCCAGGCGCAACCTGTGTCAGTGCGGCTCAGCCATAGCCAGCGCAAGCGCAGTGCCAGACCTTCACAGCCTAGACCATGCACTCCAAGGCCACCTGGAGCAATTTCCCTGTAGACACGCCTCCAATGGACATGGCGGTTTCCTCCCTTTGCATCTGCCCTGCCTTCCCAAAAGAACCCTCCTTCGATTTTTTTTGAATTGTTTGATTCTCTTCTTTGGCGGTGCGAGGACCAGCAGAGGCTGATGCACAGGGATGTCATTGAGCACGGACTTGACGAGTACGAGGCAGCCAGGCTTATTCATCAGATGAGCCTTACAGGTTGGTAGCTTTCCTCGCATCTTCTCGGCCACTGGCTGTAGCTGGGCAGTGGTCAGCCTCCTAAGTGGGAGAGGGATGCCCAGGTAGACGATGGGAAACTCGACGATTGGGCAGCCAAGGTCCAGCGAAACCTTCATGGCATCCATGTCGCTGTAGTTCATCAGTGTAGTCGTGCTTTTCGTGTAATTGACATGCATCCCTAATGCTTGGCCAAACAATTGCAGTATCTTCTTCACCGTCATGATGTTGTTGCACTATTTCAACTTATTTATATCATTGCTAGATCAATTAGGTATTGTTGTAGTTTATCCATGTTGTTTGGTTTGATTAAATGACTTATTGTCTCAAGTATCTTGTGAATAGTTTGGGTCCTTTAAGGGGTATGTTTCTTGACTTTGTCGAATGGATGAACCTACTAATTAATTTGGCAAAAGGCAGCTACAAGAAAGGAATAATGATGACAACTGTTGAAGCAATATTGCCGGTATGTTTATATTTCCCATCTCATAATTATTTTTGTACTCCCTCCGATCCATATTATTTGTTGCTAAAATGGAGGTATCTATAACTAAAATATGTCTAGATACATCTATATAGCATCAAGTAATATGAATCGGAGGGAGTACATTATGTGCTTGAAAACCGAAGTTACCTATCTTCTTGTGGGTCTAGTACTATCCAAGGATACTTATCTTCCATGCTGGTGTTCTTTTTATTCTCGGATAAGATGAAACAAGTCTTTATTTGTTTGGTGATTAATGTGGATACATGTATTGTCCTTTTTGCAGAAATATTTCATGGTTCCTATGATGTCACGCCTAGCTCTTTCTGGTTTTGTTTTTCTGCAATTCTTATATATGTAATAATACAGTTATGAGATTACTTGCAAAGGTTAAATTATCCCATGGCTTGGTAGAGGAATAAAATCCCGTCTTTATTTTGCTGATTTTGTTCTCCTGTTTGGTAGTGGTAAATAGACAGTTGGTGATTAAAAAGTAGATGTGGTTACATTTTATATAAAATAGGTTCATATCACTGGAATATATGCATGTAATGTAAGCATTCCTGTTGATTGGCATGTTGCTTTGTCGGTTGTCCATTTTTCATCCAACTTGGAACTTGCATACAGTATGTAGGTAATGTTGTCTGTTACATGGATCTTTTATTCATCACTTGTTCACCTGAACCTGCATACAATAGTTAGGTACAATAAAGTTCATTAATCAACACCACAATGTATAAATACATATATAGATGAGTGAATACTATCAGTAGTAGATGATAGGTGCATTCAGGTTGCAGATTCAGCTGGTGTTGTTGGTGGCATGTGCTTTCTGGTACATGTAGTGTCCTATTGTTATTTGATTCATGCTAGTCCTAGTGAAGCTCTTCTTTTTCAACTTCTTTGCAATTTTCTTTGTGCTAAATTTATAGTTTCTTAGATTCAAATTGTTATTGTGTTCTTTTGTTTAACAGTTCCTTTTTGGTCTGCAAGTATATATTTGTTTTCGAAACAATTACTCTTTGAACTTTATGTGATTAATTGCCATGCATCCTGATTCAGATAGCCTATGGAATCTCCCAGGTTTCCTCCGTGGCTCCTGATGGTGGCAACGGTTTTGACTGGTTTCGGCCATGGCCTCTCGTAATGCAGTCGTAGGCCATAGTTGGAAGTTGAAGGAGCACTTTGTTCATTTTAGCCTGCAAATATGCAGTTCTAAAGAGTGAACCTCAATTTCATGTTCTCTCTCCAGAGTGATATTGTTGCAGCCCACAGAAGATGTTTTTATTGAAGTTTTTTTTTTGTTCACAGCTTTGCGGAGATCTTTCATTCCGCTCTACAAACACTTGCGTTCTAATTATTGACATCTCATAGTATAAACTATCTGTATGCAGATAGTAAACTTGGTTGTAATTTCTCATCGATTAATTTCATTTCTGTTTATCCCAGGAAATTGTAAGAGGAATATTTTAACCTCGTCTAGACTGATATTCTGCAGAATCCTGATTGAGTTCTGGTTAACATCTATGCTTGGCAGCAATCTCAATTAGATAAATAATCAGAACTTGAGATGGTACATACTACTTTGGCAGGCCAGTAACAAAAGAGAGTTGCAAGACATGTACTCAAGAGAACTGGGAAGTTCATAATATCTGGCATTTAGGTAAGTTTCCAGTTCCGCTCTCCTCTTTGTACTTTGTTATATTATTGTGCGTTTAGGTAAGTTTCTAGTTCCTCTCTGATATTGCGCTTGTGGTGAACAGGATTTCATTGGCACACTAGAGAATCAAAAGGAATAAAGATTCTCCTGTCATTTAATATTTTTTTACTTACATTCCTAAGAAGACCACTCCAATTTCTTGAGCAGTGGCGAGTGGTAATTAGTTTCCTAAGACGGCATTCAGTCTAAGTTACGGCTTAGACCCACCTGTTAATCTTCATCCTTTGGTGCTTATGTTGGTGTGTAGTGCTGTCACAGTTGCTAAGAGATAATGGACATTTTATTTGAATATGTTCTAAGTAATCCTAATGCTGACCAAGTTTTGCTGGTCTTGTCAGTTGTTGAACATTTTCTGTGTATCCTTGTTTGTGTGTTGAGCAATATTTTCCTATGCCAGTCGGGGAGCTAAACCTTTCTTGATTTATGGTGGTGCAGGTGATAGGATGTACATGCAGCATGTTGCCGTGGCCCTTGCCCTTGGAGGAGTGGAGGTGGAGATCCGGCCAGCCGGACATACTGATCCAGTGGCAGGTTCATTGCCTGTTAGGTAGTAATGAGTAGGTGGAGTGTTGTTTGTGCAGAAGCATCTATGTGGATGGAATGTCCTTTATTTATAATGTTGGTACCAGAAATTTCTTCGGCTGATCATATTCAACCTGATGGAAGAGTGAGAGATCCATGTGGGTTCTTTTTATGCCAAAACTGAGAGAATTAACATTTCACATTGATGAGTGATGCAGATAGTGTTTGTTTTTTCTTTCCGTCTTACCGGCTGTATTACTGTATAAACGACACCGTTTTGACTGTGTCGAACGTACATATACTCAGAAATAGATACAATTCCGTCTGCAAGTAGACACCTGATTTGTTGTGTATGAATCCCTGGCTCCAATTTACATCTATCTTCACTGTGTTGGTTAACTAAAAGCAACCAAGGTTAAGCACGGGCTGATTTCTAGGAACCCAGCCGAATGATTCATGTAGATATATCTAGCAAAGAAAAAGAGGTATGAGCCGATTGCTGTTCCGCAAATGGACTATAAATTTAGTCTAAAATCAAGAGAATTTTGACTATTTTTTAGACAAAAAAGGTGGTACATGCATGGATTTCTCGGCGCATTGAGCTCAGCATGATGCATTTTTTACATATACATAGATGGCATGGTTTTCAAGGAATCATTCGCCAAATCAATCTGGGGCGTCAGCTCCCACTAATACAGGGAATGAGGTGAATATCTGGAGCAGTTATTAGAACTTTTTTTACTGAAGGAACGACTAGGTGGTACTCCAATACTCCATCCATGCATGCATGGATTTCGTGGCTAGAAGGCGAATTGAGCTCGGTGTGATGCAACCGTGGTGTATACAAGGGCATTGACATGGTTTTTCACAGGGCATGTAGAATCATTCGTGGAATCCATCCACCGACCGTGTCGGCTTCCACTGATTCATGGAGTAGTTATTAGAGAACGTACGGATGAGCTATGGATGGAAACTAAAATAGCCAAAGGGACGAGTACGTGCATGCATGCATTTCTCGGCCAGGACGCGCCTTGAGCTAAGCCTGATGCATCCGTGCCAAAAAATTAAGACCGGAGAGCATTGAATCATTGGCCGAATCCATTCACGACGCTAAAACAGGGAGGGATGCTGATTCCTGGAGCAGTTATTAGGGAAAGGAATTCTTTCACGGGATGGAAGAGTAGGTGGTGCATGCATGTATTTTGCGCTAACATAGAAACGGATGTTCAGAAGCGGACATGTGGCATTGTAAATTTTGCAGAAAACCCCCTAATATTTTGGCCAACACAAATAACCTTAGTATTCATGGGTCCCACCTGTTAGTGGCGGAAGAAATAATAAAGAAAATGTGGCCGAAAGGGGATTCGAGCTCAGAACCTAAACCTCTTCACGTTTGCTAACAACCACTACAAGACAAAGCTTTGTTTGTTATCTACCAGGACGTGACTTCATATATCAGTGACTAGTCGCGCATCGACTCCAGACAATTCTGGCACGAAGCTAGCTGGGCACGCTCTCGGGCCGGTTGGAGCCTTGGAGGCGATCGCAGCGAAGCTGGGCACAATCCTAGCGTACCTGTCCAGCCACCACCCCTACTTTGCGCAGAACGTGCTCTGCGGCGAGCTGCTGCAGTCTGTAGCCGTCACGCTTATCGATGTGGCCGTCCGGAGCCGGGAAGCTTTAGAGCATCCCGTCTCCCCGACGAAGCCCCCGGCAGTCCCTTTTTACATCCGGACAGCGTTATTTGGCCCAGTCGCGTTCCTGGCTCCTCGTTTCTCCCCAGATTTGGCCTTTAATCCATCCGGAGAGCCCAGGTCATCCCCGGCCCCCCGAGGTGCGTTCGGGGACTCCGGACGAGAGAAAAGCGGAGACGGGCACGGTTCTCGGTGGAAAACATGGCATGGACGGCGCTCCAAGCCGCTCCAGTCGTGGTACAACCTATAAGCCGAGAAGGTGGCCGTGGACCTTCGATCCAGGGTCCACCACTAGCGTAGGCCGGATTGATGACATCGCGCGCTGCGTCGCCAGTGCCCTCGTTAACGGTTTGCGCCGGCGCTGGGGCCGAACCATCAAGGAAGCCATGAAGACGGTGGGCTCCGACGAAGTTGGGAAGGGTGAGGGCCTTCCACACCATGAAGTTGCTGCCGTTGAGGCGAACGACGATGGTGGGGAGGACCGGCACTACCGTCGCTTCCGACGAAGACGCGATGACCGGGCCAGCCACAACGGTGGAAAGGCTGGTGGAGTTTGTCAGCGCGAGAGCTGGAGTGGTGGACATCGTGACGACAACGGCGGACAAAGACGGCGCAGCGGCGGGGCTAGGGTTTCTAGCGATGGCGGAGGAAGAGAGCTCAAGTCGGCTCTGATACCAAGTCAGAAAAAGGGTTTGGGGTTTCGGTGAGGGCAAAGCCTCTTCACGCCTCTTCTATTTATATGTGATCACTACATATATGAGTGTGGATTTACTATCATGGAGGGTAGCTACCCCTGTTGTTGCAGCCGTTGGATGTTGCCCATCTAAAACATCCACTTGACGGTCATGTAACGGTCTTTTGCTGTACCATTTGTGTGAGCTTCTGAAAAAGGAGATGGTCCCTACATGCATGCATCCATACGAATCAAAATAACGAAAAGGTGGTTGACTGGTGGACAGCTGCTTTATTATGACAAAAGAGAATTTACAGGAAACGGTTAGATCAAAAGAAGATCCTGTAGTAAACTAAATTATTGAATACTGCTAACCCTCTCCTTATAGGTTGCATTACCTTTGGTG
The DNA here is from genome assembly GCA_030979885.1 of Lolium multiflorum. Classification (NCBI taxonomy): domain Eukaryota; kingdom Viridiplantae; phylum Streptophyta; class Magnoliopsida; order Poales; family Poaceae; genus Lolium; species Lolium multiflorum. The sequence goes on along the minus strand of CM061750.1, from coordinate 134,189,865 downwards.
ACATGTGTGGCATCCTGATGGCCACAAATTCTTCCGATGTTAGGATGGCCCAATTAAAAAGTAACTAAAGCTTATGGGACCTTGCACCACGATTTTTGGGTTGGGTGCTCCCAAAGGTAAGTAACAACAATACCAAAAAGCTGGTTGGATGGCTTCTCAAGGTGTGTTTAGATTTCAACTGAAAGTAACGACCGCAAAAAAGTTGACTGGCTCACAGAATTTGGTAGTAATTACCGGTGCAAACTGCCAACAAGTTGGATCATAAAGCGTGTCACAACGGAGTTAAGGGCTCGAGGCCTTGAGGGCGTACACAAGCTCCTCCAAAACTTGGGTCTCGTAGCTTCTATTCTTTCTTGTGCTCCCATGTATTTTTTTTTGTACTATTCGGTAGTGCAGTGCATGCAACATGGCGGTACTGATTCTTTTGCCTTTTATTAATCGGTGGGTTCTTCTAATTAGCACTGAATGCAACTTCCAGTGATAGCAAATCCTTTGAAATTCAAGTGGGCTATTATCTAGTAGATGTTTATGTGTTTTAGTTTTGAGGAAACAGTCCCTCCGTTCTCTTTTACAAATTCGAAGTATTCTACATTCTACAAATTTTGAGATCGAGAATATAACTGCTTCGTTTTCAGTTATGTAGTTGCTTACAAAGCAAAAAATACAGATAAATATGAACTAAAATTTAACATTGTAGGCTTAAAAAACGGAGGGAGTACGGCTCAGCTTCTTATCTCTTCAGTTTTTTTCACAGCTTTTATTGAATGGTTATACCAAATTTTGGGGGGCCATGAAAAAAAAATGGGGAGGAGTAATACGAACCATGTACAGACTACAGACTTTTCAAGTCAGCATAAATATTTGATCCTTAAAAATGGAAACAATATGGAGGAAGATAACAAATCGATGTACCTCTCTGAATCCATGTAACAAAGGAAAAAAAAATCAATGTGTTCTTTCCCTACTCAAGAACATTTGTGCAGAAAAAAAAAGATAAAGAAAGGATATGGAGGAACATGATACAGAGGGGAGCGTCGATCTGGAACATCACATACATCCTGAAAATCCCATTGCCATTCAAGATCGCATGCAGCATCCTCGTACACTGTATCATTTTCGTCACCAGTTGCACCTGACGTAATCATATATTCCTAAAAGCAAAATAAAAAATCCAAATGTTATAAGTAACATTTTTTTTTTTTGAAAAGAGCACTAATCTAGGAAGAAACGTCGCCACACGCCCAAAGCAAAGCTACACTCCGTGGAAGAATAAAGAAAGAAACGATCAGATAAAGGCTAAAATGAAGAACAAAGACCCAGTTTGGAAAGTTGCCTAGCAACGGCATGGAATCTCTGCAACAAACGGGCAATTAGCAGACCTGGAGCCTAAGAGCAACAGCAAGGAGATGCTGGCTGACTTGATCGATTCTGCAAAGATAAATTAAAATGTCATCAATCAAGCATGTTCAAAAATTCATCAGGGAAAGCTAATCAAATCGGTTCAGCTAAAGAATCCAGAACAAACACAACGACTAGATCTAGATCGCGAAAGTGATTTTCGATTTGCAAGACTGCAATACAGCATGAAACGAAACTAGATCCAGAAAAAAGCCAACCAAAATGTGGAGAATGATTCAGTGGAGGAAGAGGCAGCGTCTAGGGAGCTCAGCTCCAGTGGGATGGAAGCCAGCGTATCCTTGGCTGATCTCGATTGATGCGACCAGACCTGTCATTTCACGAGGTGGACGGCCGGGCCGAAGTCAACAAGCCACCCTTGGATGGTTGAGGATGCAAGAAAATGTGCTAGAACAATGGCTAGATCCCAGGTGAAGATTGGTTGCGATGGCTCACCATAGAGTTCACAATAGAGATGTGTGCTTCTCGTGGAGAAAGGAAATGATAGGAGCAGACTTTGGTTAGGAATCACAGGGAGAGAGAAAGAATGGGAACAAAGATGGTTTGGTGGGAGAAAAAGTCACAGGACAAAATAGAAAAGAAGCGAGGGGATAAAGGGCGAAGTGAGACTAGATTCCATACCTACTATGGAATTAAACGGCGTTAGACAAGCGTCAGGAGGGTAGCTACCCACCATTGCAGCTAGTAATTTTCGCTACATATATATGTGTATATATACACGTACATAAACATGATAGAGATATATACCACTAGATCTATTCAACATAATGCTCAACAAAATGTCCGGCAGCGCGCGCGAGGCAACCTAGAATTGTCTCCGATGGGTTCATGCGCTAATGTCAGATGCACTGCTATTATGTGCTACAGTATATATCATTACGTCCTTCCCAGCTGTGAGGCATAACCCTTGGTGTTACAGTGGCTAGCGAACGTGGCCTGAAGGTTTAGCTTGTTTGTTCGAATCCCCTTTCTCCACATTGATTTAATTATTTATTCCGCTATTGACAGGTGGGACCTACATGTAAGACAATACTAAGTTTACTTGTGTTGGGGAAATATATTAGGGGCCTTTATGCAAAATTTACAAAGCCACATGTCCGCTTCTGATTGATTGGGTACTTATTTGCTCACTCAATACAAGTTGTGGTACCTCTAGGACTCAGTTTGCAAGTTGTGGTACTAAACTGCACGTCTAATACAAGTTGTGGTACCAAAAGTGTATATAACTCTTATTTTTCTTATTTTTTTTGAGCTTGAAAACATTCCATTACGGCATAATAGAGTCTTTGGCTACCATAGCCATTACAGCAGGTGGGATGTCTAGGCCAGAACACTTGGCAATCATGACTACACTCAACACCTACCGTAGCCAGCTTATCAGCTGGCCTGTTGCAAGCCCGTGGGCAAAACTCCACACATGAACTTGAGAATGCTAACTGAATCAAAAACTTTGCTTGCAAAAACAGGGTTCCAGGCGAGAGAGATCATATTAAGTAGACTCCAGATCATGTTTGAGCAGCAGACGGGATGTGTCCACATGCAACAAAGACTGGCTCACTAGAGAGTGGCACCGGCCAATGGCGCCCCAGCCTCCACAGCCTGTTTCGCTCAGGTAGGCACCATCCAGGTTAATTTTGATTATATCAGGTGGCGGTGGAGTCCATCGCTAACATAGAAAGAGATGTTGAGTTATTAGAGGAAATAAATCATCGTTAATTAATTAAGAAAGGAGAACAGCATCCTTCACGTCACCGATCAGAGGCACCACCCATCGTAGCCGTCTGTTGTGCTTCACCTGTAATGTAATCAAGGTCTATGGATGGAAACTAGATTAGCGGGAGGTAGGGAAAATGGCGCCCCGATAGAGCCTAAAAATTTCGAGCAGAAATTCAACCCACAACTTGTCCTTCTGCCTGTCTATAAGTACTAATAGGGGTGGAGCTACCGCGTGCAACCGATTTAGACTTTAACTCTTGCTCGTCGAATCATTCGCGGTATCCATCCACCGGCCTATATGTAACGCTAACTATTCCTAACAGAATCATTCGCATAATCCATCCACTGGCTGTGTCGGGTTCCGCTGATTCCTGGGGCAGCTATTAGAGAACGGATCAGCTATGGATGGAAACTAAAATAACAGAAGGGACGAGTAGGTGGCATGCATGCATTTCTCGGCGAGGATGCGCAGCTCAGCCCTGATGCACCCGTGCCCGTATACACAGCCACAAATTAAGGCCAGAGAGCATTGAATCATTGGCCGAATCAATCCACGATGCTAAACTAGGAAGGGATGTTGACTCCTGGAGCAGTTATTAGACGAAAAGAATTCTTTCACGGGATGGAACAGTAGAAAGGGATGTTGAGTTATTAGGGGAAAGAAATCATCGTTAATTAATCAAGGAAGGCGAATGGCACCCTTCACGTCACCGATCCAAGGCACCACGTATCTCAGCCGTATGTTGTGCTTCACCTGTAATGTAATCAAGGGCTATGTATGGAAACTAAATTAGCGTGAGGGAGGTGAGGAAAATGGCGCTGACAGAGGCTAAAAATTTCGAGCGGAAATTCAACCCACAGCTTGTCCTCCCGCCTCCCTATAAGTACCAATAGGGGTGTAGCTACCGCGTGCGGCTGGCGCGTGCGACCGACTTAGACTTTGACTCTTGCTCGTCGAGGAGAGGAGACGAGACGACACCCTACTTGGAGATGAGATATCCAGGTATGATGTGATCTTGTCATGCTAACACGTTGTTAATTGCATACATATGTGCGAGAGTGTTGTATCTCTAACGCAGGCTGGTGACTGGATTGGCCACAGGAGTAGGCGTGTCGTGGGGAGCGAGCAAGGAGTAGCGTCGTCTGGTCGGGACACCTGGGGACGGACGGAGGCGAGCACCGTCTTCAATTTCACCAGGTAACTCGTTGACTCGGTAGGTTCTCAGGTGTTGAACCTGCTCGCATGGTCGTACCGGCGGCCAACGGACCCGCATGGATTCAGCCGGCCGGCGGTGTGTCTTAGATATCCGCTTGGATCGATTAAAGACGCGAAACAGAATTAGCTTGTCCTCCTCCTCCCGCCTGTCTATAAGTACCAATAGAGGTGAAGCTACCACGTGCGGCTAGCGCGTGCGACCGACTTAGACTTTGACTCTTGCTCGTCGAGGAGAGGAGAGGAGATGACACCCTGCTTGGAGATGAGATAGCCAGGTGATAAATCTACTTACTTTATAGATGTTTTTGTAACCGAGCATGGAAAGTGGATGGAGGAATACAAATCTGTTACAAGACTTTTTTTTTTGAACTGAATCTGTTACAAGACTTGTTCAAGAGTTTGATGTATATGCTGGTTGTGCTATTAGATACTTGTATGCATGTGCTTAGAGCATCTCCCCTAAGATCCACAATATTTCACTTCCAAAAGGACGTTTTTGCGACAGGGAAGAAATTTTTTTGGGAGTCAAAATTTCTCACTTGCCAAGAACCCAAACGCACCCTGAGTAACAAGTCATTCCGGTCCAATTTAACAAGTCAACGGTTTCCTGTTGCGGTTTAATCTTTGCTGCGTTTGCTTGCTCACTCTCTTCAACGGCTTAAAGTGTACATTCTCGTGCATAACTGGAGAAATTTGCCGGCACAAATCTTCTGTGCAGAGAGTCCATATATCTCGATGCCTCCCATTCATATACACACAATTTGATAGATGGATCTACCATATGCATATTCTCTAAAAATTATACAACATACATGCGCGCGAGAAAGCCATTACTGTTAGAGCAATATGCTTGTTGTATTATCAGGGGGCCAAAGTCCACAATATATAGTACATGTACAGGTGCACATATGCAGAAAGCCCCCTAACATATGGGGAAACTACAATAGACAATATATACATCTAACCCCCCTCAAACTCATGGTGGATCCACAACACCGAGTTTGGAGAGTAAGAAATCATGCTGCGCTCGAGTCTGCCTTCGTAAAGAAATCCGCCAACCGCAAATCGAAGGCACATAATGAACCGCAACAACATCATCCTGCACTGCACGTGTGTAAAAAGCATCAACACCGATATGCTTGGTCAGCTCATGCTTGACCGGATCACGTGCAATACTGATAGCACCTGTACTGTCAGACAAAAGTGGAGTGGGTGTCGTCAGAGACCCCAAAATCTGCAAGCAACCACCGTAACCAAGTCACCTCAGCAATCAACAAAGCCATAGCCCGCAACTCAGCCTCAACACTCGAACGGGAAATGCGACCTGTTTCTTCGTCTTCCAAGCAACAAGCGAACCACCAAGAAACACACATAAGCAAAAGCGAACGACGATCCGTAGGATCACTCGCCCACGTAGCATCCGAATAGCACTGGAGCTGGAGAGAACTGGAACGGGGAAAGAAAAGGCGACGAGTGATCGTGCCACGAAGATAACGAAGAACACGAAGAAGATGACTATAGTGAACAGTGGTAGGAGCTGAGACAAACTGACTCAGAATATGAACAGGATAAGAAATATCAGGACGAGTGACAAGATAAACAAGACTCCCAACAAGATGGCGATAACGGGTGGGATCAGGGAGAAGATCACCATCAGTAGGACGGAGCTTAACATTAAGCTCCATAGGAGTATCGACCGTGCGCTCATCCCCAAGAGCAGCACGAGCAAGAAGATCCCGAATGTACTTCTCCTGAGAGATAGAAAAGCCATCGAAGTGGAGGAAACCTCAAGGCCAAGAAAATAGCGAAGAGGACCAAGATCAGTCATAAGAAACCGATCACGAAGACGAGCCTTGACGAAGGCAATATACTCAGGATCATCACCAGTAATGATCATATCATCAACATAGAGAAGAAGAAGAGTACGTCCACGAGGAGAAGTGTGAACGAAAAGTGCGGGATCATGAAGACTAGGAGAGAAACCAGCAGCACCACCACAGAGCGAAGCGCTCAAACCAGGCACGAGGGGCCTGTTTGAGACCATAGAGAGAACGCCGAAGACGACAAACCATCCCATCGGGAACAGAATACCCAGGAGGAGGCTGCATGTAAACCTCCTCACTCAACTCGCCATTAAGAAAAGCATTCGAACATCAAGCTGGGAGACAGACCAGCGGCGAACATAAGCAACAGCAAGAAGGGTACGCACAGTAGTCATATGAGCCACAGGGCAAAAGTCTCATCATAGTCACGGCCGTACTCCTGCTGAAAGCCACGAGCCACAAGACGCGCTTTATAGCGCTCAAGAGATCCATCAGAGCGAGTCTTAATTTTATAGACCCACTTACACGTGATAGGACGAACACCAGAAGAGGGAGAAACAAGATCCCAAGTGCCAGTGCGCTCAAGCGCAGCGATCTCCTCAGCCATGGCAAGCTGCCATTCAGGATGACGCTCGGCATCCCGATAAAAAGTCGGCTCGGAAACGACAGAAAGACCATACTGACTAGGAGAGTAACGAGCTGGAGCACGACGCTGACGAACAGGCCGTGAAGGGGGAAGGTCATCAGCGGAGGACAACTCATCAGAAGAATCCAAAACCGGAGAACGAGGAGTACTAGGGGGACTAGACGGAGGAGAGGATGACGCCGAAGGAGGCGCATCAGGACTAGGAGGGGGAGGAGACGGGATAGCAGGGGGTGCATCCGGAAAAAGAAGAAAAGAGATATCATCCACCGGTAAGTACCCGAGGTGGGGCGGGGATAGAAGGGACGCGTCTCATCAAATGTGACGTCACGAGAGATGCGCATCCGACGACCAACGGGGTCCCAACAGCGATAGCCCTTATGCTCATCACTTTATCCGAGAAAAACACACTCAACAGACTGAGCAGTCAGTTTAGTGCGTTCGCGAGGAGGCAGGACATAGCAGACGCAACCAAAAGAACGGAGAGTCGAGTAGTCTGGAGAAACACCAGAGAGACGCTCGAGAGGAATGCCACCCTGTAGAGCAGCGGAAGGCTGAATGTTAATGAGGTGGGCCGACGTAGCGACAGCCTCAGCCCAGAAATGTGGCGGAAGAGAAGAGGCAATCATCATAGCACGGGTGGTCTCAAGAAGATGACGGTGCTTACGCTCGGCGACGCCATTTTGAGCATGCGCGCCAGGACAAGAAAACTGAGCAAGAGTGCCCTCCTCAGCAAGGACACCACGAAAGTGCTGAGAGATATACTCACCAGCAGAATCAGCACGGAACACGCGAATGGGGGAGGAATACTGAGTGCGGACCATGGCCGCAAAACGCTGATAAATAGAGAGCACCTCACTGCGAGAGCGCATGAAAAACACCCAGGTGTACCGTGAAAAATCATCAATGAATAAGATATAGTATCGATGACCCCCTTTCGGAAGGGAGCCGGACCCCAAACATCTGAATGGACTAAATCGAACGGTCGCTGAGAGACAGACACACTAGTAGGATAGGGAAGCTGAATCTGTTTGCCTAACCTACAACCCGACGTGTAACGACCCGTCTCCAGAGACAGACCCCGAAGGCCACGATGAACCAAAGACGACAGGAGAGTCACAAAGGTGACCAAGACGATGATGCCAGCTGAAAAGAGCCGGTGACAGAGGCAACAACCGGAGGAGAACGGCAGATGAAGTGGCAGCGGAAGGAACACGAAGCCAGCCTAACTCCCAAAGCCCCGGAGACTGACGACTACGAGGACCAGCTCCTACCAGGGCATGTGTGCGACGATCCTGAACCGCACAAGACTCAGCGTCAAGAATGACGCGACAACCAGAATCGGTGAGCTGGCTAGCAGAGAAAAGGTTCATCTGAAGGCGAGGAACATGAGAAACATCAGGAACAGAGAAAGAGGGAGTAGAAAGGGTGCCTGTACTAGAAACAGGAATAGAGGTACCATCAGCCGTGACAACACAGACAGGAGAAATAAGAGACCGAAGGGCAGACAGAATAGAAGACGCAGAAGTCATATGAAAGGAAGCTCCATAATCCAGATACACGGGGACGTACCGATCGTGTAGAAAGTGGTGGTCGCGCCGAAGAGCCACAACTTAGCGCCGCAGGAAGAGTCCGGAGTAGCGAGCACCACGAAGACCCCCGAGAATGTCCTGATCAGAGAGTGCAACCGCAGAAGATCCCGAAGAGCCAGCCGCGACGATCCCGGAACTGCGACGTAACCTGGGATCCCGCGTCCAGGTGGAGGAAGTGTGGCCAACCTGACCACGTAGGTGCAATGCGGACGAGGGCGGAGACTCGGACCACGAGGCTGCGACGTAAACCGGAATCCCAAGCATCAAGCAGGCGGTGAAGCTGCGCTATCTCATGCAGAGAGAGGCGCGACTGAAGAGGTCGACGTACAATCAGATGCCGACGAGGAGCTATCATCCACACGCATAGAGGCCACCAAAGGGGCGACGGAGAGCAACACGCCGATGAAGACAGAGTCGGCAAAGCGCGGTCATAACCACGTGAAGAGGCCGCAAAAGTCGATGTAGAGCAGCAAGCCGACGCAGACGGAGTCAACGAAGCGCGACCATAACCGCGGGAAGAGGCCGCAAAAGTCGATGTGGAGCGGCGGGCCGACGTAAACGGTCGGCGAAGCGCGGGCAGAGTCGCGTGAAGAGGCCGCAAAGTCGATGTAGAGCGGCGAGCCGACGTAGACGGAGTCGGTGAAGCGCGGGCAGAACCGCGTGAAGAGGCTGCAAACGACGACGAAGAATGGCTAGCCGTCATACACGGAGGTAGCGGACAAATACCAAGTACCGAAGGGAGACCCAAAGAGAAGACGGGATCAGCGGAAGAAGACATACATTTTTTTTTTTTGCTTTTTTTTTGCCTTTTTTTTTTGCTTTTTTTTTTTCAGATCAAAGTCACAGGAAACGGGACGGGAATTCAGCAGATCAGCGCCAGCACAGCACGGATCGGGAGGAACGAGCGAGCCAGTACGGATTGAAGTCAATCGAGCGAGCGGGCGGACGTTGCAGGGACGAGATCCACGCGCGTGGGCGGGCGGCAGACGCGCGTTGACGGGAGGCGGGCGGCGGACGCGCGTTGACGGGCGGAGCAGGCAGGGGATCGAGGCCGGGGAATCGAGCGGAGCAGGCCGGGGAATCCAGGCGGACGGCCGCGGACGGAAGAGCAGAACAAGAACGGAACAGAGACGGCGACGAACAAGAAAATTTAGAGGATCAATTTAGCTCTGATATTTCTTATCCTGTTCATATTCTGAGTCAGTTTGTCTCCGCTCCTACCACTGTTCACTATAGTCATCTCCTCCGTGTTCTTCGTTATCTTCGTGGCACGATCACTCGTCGCCTTTCTTTCCCCGTTCCAGCTCTCTCCAGCTGCTGTCGGATGCTACGTGGGTGAGTGATCCTACAGATCGTCGTTCGCTTTCGCTTGTGTGTTTCTTGGTGGTTCGCTTGTTGCTTGGAAGACGAAGAAACAGGTGCAGTTTCCGTTCGAGTGTTGAGGCTGAGTTGCGGGCTATGGCTTTGTTGATTGCTGAGGTGACTTGGTTACGGTGGTTGCTTGCAGATTTTGGGGTCTCTGTTACGACACCCACTCCACTTTTGTCCGATAGTACAGGCGCTATCAGTATTGCACGTGATCCGGTCAAGCATGAGCTGACCAAGCATATCGGTGTTGATGCTTTTTACACACGTGCACAGGTACAGGATGATGTCAAAAGTCCGAACTGATGGAAAGGGCTAGGCAATCTACTTATACACTTCACAACACCACTCGCGTGTGACGGGAGAAGAGAGAGTCAACACGGGAAAGAAGAAGAGCACACCGAAACTCAGCAGTGGCTAAAGAGGGGGAAACAGCAATTTTTAGGCTTAATTGCGAAACGGAGCAACAGCAATTTTTAGGCTTAATTGAAAACCATGTGAAAGCCAGGATTTGAACTCGAGACCTGGGCTCTGATACCATGTTAGAGCAATATGCTTGTTGTATTATCAGGGGGCCAAAGGCCACAATATATAGTACATGTACAGGTGCACATATGCAGAAAGCCCCCTAACATATGGGGAAACTACAATAGACAAATATATACATCTAACAATTACTTCAACCAAATAGGTATATATATATCAATCAAATTTGGGTGTAGGAACCAATCCAGGCCCCCTACAACCTTTGCAATCCACTCCTAGTGAATCATATCATCTTTTTTTTTTAATCTGGTGAGCAGGTGAGATACATGTCATGTTGTAGTCCATGAAATATATAATAGGAAAACCTTATCAAACTAGTACAAGGATGGTAAAATATAAATGTGAAGTGCATCTACCACATATTAATTACTTAGGGCATCAATAGCAGATCCCTTTAAATCGGTTAGAGGTGTATTTTGTTTTTGTTTTTTGGGGGTTCGATCGCACCTAGCAAATCCCTCAAACTGGTTAGAGGAGTAAAAGGTTTTACTCCTTGGATTGTTCGACCCTCAAATATAGTCGCCGAAGGCTCCTTCATAGAAAAATCCCCCTCCTCCCCCCTCCCCCACATCTTCCTGCCTCCAGTCCGTTCCGTCGCCTCAGACCCTCCGCCGCCATTGTCTCCTCGCTGCTGGCGCTCTCCATGCACTTCCAGGGGTGGCCCTAGACACCTACTCCATTCGCGACTCGTTGTTTGGTGTTCATTGCAGTGGTCACACAGTTGAGACACGACTCCTCCATCGTGATCCTGACGATGGATGCTTCCCCATGCCTCCCGTTATGGCAGCACACACCATTTTTCATGCCACGCCAAGGTGGCTGTAGCGCATGTGGCACTCCTCCGGTAAGCATTCTGTGAGTCGTCCCTTTTTACGAGCCGCTTTCTGTGATGATGTTGATTTGTTATCTTTTCTAGATCGGATTGGTGAGGTGGAAGTAGTCCTTGTGGAGGCGGGCCTGCCCTGCCACTCTGTTGCGCGGCAGGTTTTTGGAGCGCCCCTTCACAGAGCCCCGGTGTTGCGGCCCCGGGTTTTAGGACGAAGAATCCTGCCCACCAGAATGTGCTTGTGATCTACCACGAAACTGCAGAAGTCAGAGCGTCTCCTTGGCGGCTCTTGAACAAGTGGAAATAAATGGTTTCAATGGAACTGACCACGAAATTGATTTCTTGAAACTTCTGTTCCGATGCGCAACTCAGATGAAAACAATGGCCGTGCAACTTTCCACCAATGTTTTGGGAAGTAACAGAAAATGGGCGGAAATATACAACATTTTTGAGGAAAATCCTTCCGTCGAATGTTCTGTTTACCATAGCGGTGAACAGCTTCTGTTTGGATGATGATTCTATGCTTCTGAGTGCGACAAGAGACTATATGTAAAAAAGATCATCTCTATTTAGTCAAAACACCTCTGTCCCGAATGCCTTCATATATACAGATGCCTTTGTGTTTTGACATGTATGTTTCTTTTCATACTAAGGAAACCCGGCATGTTCTTTTGATTGAATGTCTATTGGATGATTCCTATTTTTGTTGATAAAAAGAGTGTAGCTGGTTGTCATCTTTTCTTTGGTTGTGATTATTTTGGTTTGTTTGGCCTCTAGTGCTGACACCTTCACTCAGGATGGATGTCTACTCATTCTTCAAATAATGCATCCTATCTTAGTTAGCCAGATCCTTAGAGCATTCCCACTCGTCTCCCCGACTAGGCCCCCGAGTGACGTTTTTCCAATCCGGACGGCGTTATTCGGCCCAGTCGCGCCCCCGATTCCTCGATTTCGTCCGGATTTGGGCTTTCATCCATCCGGCGAGCCCACGCCAACCCCGGCCTACCTGGAAGCGCTCGGGGACTCCGGACGAAGCGAAAGCGCGCGAAACGCCGAGAAAACTCTCCCGCGCTTTCGTTTCGTCTTCGCCGCAGAGGTGGCCCCGACCAGTCAGCGACACGCGCATCGTCTTCCGCACACGCATCATCTTCCGCGCGCAGTAATAAAGGCTGCTGCCGGTCAGCTCGCCGCGGACGCGTCGCATTCCACGCGGCATTAATCGCCGGCACCAGCCGCGCCTATATAAGCCGCTCTGCTCGCCGCGACGTGTATCCCTGCTCCACTCTCCCTCCACTCTCCCTCCGCTCTCCCGATCCATGGCGTTCAATGACGAAGACGGCGCACCCAACAACGGCTTCCCCCGCCGGTCGCTCCACGTGTGGGAGGGGCACCTCCTCCACCAGGCGGGGTACCCCTGCCCGCCGGACACGAGGCTTCCGGCGGCGGGTGGCGGCTAAGTGCTGGCGGCGTACCAATCCCATCGCCGCCCCAGGGCCACGCCCTCGACGTCGCCATCGAGGAGGCTCGGATGGCGATGACGGAGGAAGAGCGCGCCGACCCGCGGCACCACCCCTAGAACTACACGAGGTGGAACTCCTTCTTCCTCCGGCGGTGGGAGCGGGAGCTGGCGTCCTACAACGGCCCGCCGCCTCCGCCTCCGCGCAACAACGCTGCGGGTCGCCGGCGTTGGTGGAGCGCGCCGAATAGGACGCTGGCGAACGTCCTCGAGCACATCGAGGGCGGCAACTCCCCGGTGCTCACAATGCCCCCTGACGATGCCGAATAGCGCCGTGTTTTAATATTTACAGTTGTATTCCCCTAGCCGAATTCGAAATATAGTCGAATTCGGCCTCTATGTATGAACTTCGCCCTCTATATAGTAAATATCATTAAATTTAGTCTAAATTCGACCGTTTTAAGCCGTAGTTTGTCAAGTTTCCGTTTTTCAAATTTAGATCGCCGTCTTCGCCTGAAAACGCGGCTGGGAAACTACTCCTCCCCACGCCAAATTTACATCCAATCCGGACGTAAATTTCCCCCGATTTCGGCGTGGGGAGGGCAAACGAGTGGAGATGCTCTTAGACTGGTTAGTTTATGTATTTTATATCTTGTGGATCACCTGGAAAAAGCTCTTCGCTGTAGAGCGGACAGTTTTGTAGGTTCTCCATTCAGCGGCTGGTCTACACGGACATACAACTTCAGCATACGAGCAAAATCTCCGTACTCCCTCAGAATCCATAAGATGTCTCGTGGGAGTGCCGTAGTTCCTACCAAAATATTGGGGTTGGCCAGTGGTGGCGTCTGCAAAGACTCAAACTATTGCCAGAGAATAGTGCCCGCACCCTACGGCTGTTCATAGATGCTTCGGCATACGGTATGGTTATCTACTGAACCTTTATATTCATGTTAATTAACTGGTAGTTATCTGAGACTACATGAGCAACATGTCAACATGTATATCTAAATAATAGTTTGTCTATGACACAATAGACGAGATGTAATGAGTTTATGCATCAATCGACGAGACCCGGGGCATCCTCTTTCTCAAAAAATAATAGAGGAGATGCATACTTGGACCTTATATGTTTATCTAGAATCATAGTACAAAAAGTAAAGGATTTCAGTAATATGAATGTAGCATGTTCAATTGTCATGTATAGTCCTTGTTATAGACCATCTCAAAAAAAAAAAAATCCTTATCGAGATTAGGTAGACAAGTTGTAAATAGGGCAACACATGCTGTCAGGTTTCTCAAATTAACTGAATACCAAGCAGTACACATAACTGAAAAAGTGAGTAATTTCTCGAAATCTTATTGCTAAAGACCCCACTAAAAGCAAGGTGATAAATCTTCTTACTTTATATGCGTTTTTGTTATCGAGCATGGAAAGTGGATGGGGGAATACAAATATGTTACAAGACTTGTTCAAGAGTTTGATGTATATGTTGGTTCTGCTATTGTATACTTGTATGCATGTGCTTAGAGCATCTCCCCTAAGATCCACAATATTTCACTTCCAAAAGGATGTTTTTGGGACAGGGGAGAGATTTTTTTGGGGAGTCAAAATTGCTCGTCTCTAGCAACTTTCCTAAAATGTGGTCCATAAATTTAATTCTTGGTCTAACATACGACATAAAACTACTTCATGCCTTTATATAATCATAATATTGCAATTATAATTGTGACTAGGATAACAATAGCACCGTAGACATATTTCTTTCCCAAGAGCTTATGTTTTGATCTTCATCTCCAACCTAGATGCAATGGTCTTTATCTTGTGTTCGTGGAGGATATTGTCCAAGTGTAGCTCAATTTTCCTTGTCTTCTTGAATTTTCTTATCTTCTTCGATTGACTTCTTTTCTTCCTCCATCTTCTTCATTGCTTCTCCATCTTCCAGGTTGAGTCACGTGCTAGCTCTAGCTTCTCTTCGGTCTTCTTCCTTTATTCATCAGATATCTTCTTCTCCTAGATTGTGAAGTTCAAATATTCCAAAATAAATATTTTTTAATACATGTGTGGGTGTATCGCAAGAAGTTCCAAATTTATCCATAGAAAAGATAATGAATGGCTGATGTTTACTCACCTTGGTGTAAACTTCAGTTTAGTTTTGCATAAAACTTGGCAACTACCATTTTGATGTCTCTCTTCGAGGGCACTTCCTTCCAAGGAAAACAAAAAAACCTTCATTTTCCCTTCTTTGAAACTAACAACGAATAGACCTTGTATCATAGATCACACAAGTATGCATGTTCCATTTTGGTGATCAAATTACTTCTGTGGTACTGTATATGCTATATTGTTAATTATTTCTTTTTCACACAACATTTTTTAATATTTGCAGAAGCATATGCCGCCCGCAGAGCGAAACTTTAATCAACATATAGGACCGCTCCCCGCCTTTTCTGTTCTGGAGCTATATTTACTCAACGGAGAATATGTTTTTGGAGCAGCAGTGTTGAACCTACTTGAAATTCGTTCCACTATAAGAAGGCTTAAGGTGGCCATTCGACATCATGCGGTAATTGATTCTTTAACCAAGATCCTTGATGTATACACTTTTCAAAATCTGTTTCGTTTATTGAGTTAGCTGCATAAGTTCATGATGTTTTCGCATATGAAGAATCTACATTACTTCACTTTTGTTTCAGGACGAAGAATCATGTCCACCAGAATGTGCTTGTGATCTACCACGAAACTGGAGAAGTCAGAGCGTCTCCTTGGTGGCTCTTGAACAAGTGGAAATAAATGGTTTCAATGGAAATGACCACAATTATTATAAATCGGAGAGAATATTAAAATCAGAATTCAGTTTTCTTAGTAACCACTTCCGCCATAGGCCATGCCCGCATGAGCTAAGCGAGAGTGCCGGCGAGGAGTACGTGTTGTGCATCGAGCGGCTGCCCATCGTCCTGCCGTCGAGCCGAGCAGCCTAGAAGATCGCGGTGGACATTAGGATAAATAGTGTGAAGTGATTTATACCATACATGAGTTAGTATATTTAAGCAATCGGAAGAGAAAATATTGCCCCCTCCCGCTCTAGAAGGATGTAGCAGGTTTGTCTTTATACTAAATAGTGTTCACATACATTTATATTTAGAAAAATTTGCGCCATTCTTATAGGAATGGAAGTAGTATGAAGTAGAGAACATGTATATATGAGGGTTGGATACCAAGTCTTTCTCCACAACTTCAGTTGCAGGGAAGGTAATACGACCGGTCGTTTCCCTAAGCATACACACTCATGGTGACGCGCACACACACTCATGGTGATCACATGCTAATGTGTTTGTCACACATATATACATGTCATTGGGTCTATCACAACTCATTCTTAATCAATAATTATGAAAAAAGGCTGTAATTGGTTTCGAATGGTGAATAAGCCCCATGTTAGACAAATTATACTCGGTAGTTTGCAACCTTTCAATAAATAACAATTATATTTGTATTGCTAACTTATTCTTATTTTAATAATGTTTTATGTGGATTTAAGTTATTTTATCAAAATTTTGAAATTGGCGTAAGGATATAGAATCAGGACAAGATTGCTCCATGTACCTTAAGAGTTAGTTTTAGAAAGATCATGTGAACAATGTTGGAGTTCTTATTTGGAATCAAACTCAGTGATACATAAGTAATCCGCTAGCATAGTTGGATTAAACATAAAAGAGAGTAAGAACAATATGTACATGGAGATGGTTCATCGGCCTATCATTAGAGAGAGCAATGATGTAATTGTACGAGTAGCAATAACAATATATATGTTGGATTGTCACGATAAATATCCATTAATCGCAAGGTTACACCTTTGATATTGACTCAACAAATCATTAGACTTTTAGTATATTTGTATTGCTAACTTATTCTTATTTTAATATTGTTTTTTGTGGATTTAAGTTATTTTATCAAAATTTTCACATTGGCGTAGAATCAGGACAAGATTGCTCCATGTACCTTAAGAGTTAGTTTTAGAAAGATCATTTGAACAACGTGTGAGTTCTTATTTGGAATCAAACTCAGTGATACATAAGTAATCCGCTAGCATAGTTGGATTACACATAAAAGAGAGGAAGAACAATATGTACATGGAGGTGGTTCGTCAGCCTATCATTAGAGAAAGCAATGATGTAATTGTACGAGTACCAATAACAATATGTTGGATTGTCACGATAAATATCCGCTAATCGCAAGGTTACACCTTTGATATCGACTCAACAAATCACTGGACTTTTATTTACCAAAAAATAAAATAAAAATGTAGAATATGTAACATGGTATTATTGGAAATGTCATATAAACTATTCTTCACAAATCAAAATGATTAAAAAATAATATCACAAATGTGATGTTTTACCTCATATAATTTTGTGGGAAAAAATCAAATTTATTTTATCTATGAAACTATAAATTTATATCATCAAGAGCTTAAGCCTCCTAAAGATGATGCCCTCGCAATTGCGAGGGCCACCTTGCTAGTTCATGAACAATACAAAGTGGCGATTCCGCCACGAGTTTGGGGCCTTGGTCTTATACTCTTATCCAACCGCCACGAATGTGCTAGATTAGTGCAAGGATAGTTTGCACAAAATATCTGAACATTGAACTTATTCACACTCCTATAGAAATCAAACTGCACGTGCACACTTCGTTGCCGTCTTCATACCTTTCCTTCCTCACGAACGGGTTAGAGGAATCAATTCTATTTGGTGGCGAGCAAGACATAAGGTGGCACCCATTTTCGCCATATGCCCATATGGTGCTTCCTCTCTACCCTCCCAGCCTCCTGCTCCACCACTGGCACCGCCGCTCCCTCCAAACCCGTCTGTCGAGGGGCCTTCACTGCCTTCCGATCTTCTCCTTAAATCTTTTTTTACCGGTCTCCTCCTTCCATGAATTTTCTATTTATTTGGTTACTTCCAAAGTGGATTTGCATTCGATCTAGCTCTCTCATGTTAGTGGAAAATCACGGGAGACCTTCCTTTTTTTATTTCTTCCAAACAGAAATTTTTTTGATTCAAGGAATTTCATTAAGGGTTAGCTAGTTCACTGAGAACTAAGTTAGTTCTCAGTCGATTTCTCAACCATAGGATCGCATCATGATTCATGTAAAAGGGAATTGCAACATGAATTGCAGCTGAGATTTTTCTAGTTAAAAATGGGGTTACAATTGACACACACAAAATGTGTGGATGATTGGATTGCCTCATGATTAATGTTAGTAATAAGTTGCAACATGGATTGCAACTAGCTCAAACCTTTGTATTGCTTTGTGATTCGTGCTACTCTTCAGTTGCAAGTCGGCTGAGAACTAATCACCATTTTTAGTGCTCCAGCAAACCATCCATGTAATTCTCCATAATGTTTCTCCCGAATTATAGTTTCTAATGCCTTTTCTCCCCAAGAGAAATTTCTTTGTTCGAGGATTTTTTTTTTTGCTCCATGAAGCCGCGCTTTCAATGCTACATGAAATCTTACATGTAAGTCCTTGTAATTTTTGTTTAAGGATTTTCGTGTTCATTAACTAAGAGATGTGAACATGTCATTCTGGTGATGTTTATGATAGGAGTACTAAGTAAATTATGTGGATTATTTGTGCAGTGTGTCGCTAGTAACCGTATTCTGTCTTGGGTTTGTTCAAGCTCCAGGGTTTTTTTTTTGCAGAATCTTAATGAGTAGTCCGTCCGTCCTCATTTAATCGACGCGATGCTAGGCTACTCACTTAAGGATTTCATACTAAGCTTGCGTTAATTAAATCCGACCAGAGGGAGTATATAGTTCCTAAGTTTATTTTCTCCTAGATTTCTCCCAAATTTGTTCATACTCCCAGATTTTTTTATGATCCACCAAAAGCATAGTGCTTTTTTTGTTGTAGCATGAGATGGAAAATAACAGTAAAAATAAATACCGTAACCAAATTTTTTGTGTCATGAGATGGCAACGGATACAAAAAAAGAGAACCAAAAAAGAACAGAAAATTTTGTTCACTGTGGAAGTTGATCACTTCTGTTAGAGAGATGGTCCATGACCTAAACTTCTATAATATTAAAAAGTTGAGGGGTATTTGAGGTAAAAGAGAAGGGGTTACGGGCTTGGAATGGACATTACCTGGGGTCCTTTCTGAAATGTAAGAAAAGGATCACACATATCTCAATGCTGAATTGGACCACCAGGATAAGACCGAGATGTCTATATGTATGTGGAATTAGTTTTTTGATGACCAACACGCCTAGCATCCATGTGGCATACCCGTAATTAAATTAACTCGAACTATTTCCTTAGCCAAATGATAACAATCATCGTTGATAGCTGCTACAACTTCAGTAGAGGTTCCATTATCATTCGTTATCATCCTGAATATCGGAGCTAAACAAGACATTGTTACACGCTACACTTGCAGCGGCAAGAACCATGTTTCAGCGCATGACATTCCCTAGAAAATGTTTCATGGACCACATTGAAAAAATCAAGACTAGAATTGCAAGATACTAAGAACTGGACTTTATGATCCATCGCTGTTCAGCATGACATTTCGTTGAATAAGTGTCATGAACCACATCAAGACTAGAATTGCAAGATGCTAAGAACTGACATTTATGATATCTCCCTACCGCTCATGTATTTCTTTGCATCGAATCCAGAACAAAACGAGCATCCACATTGATCTTCACCATGTGTTTCGGTGATTTCGGCTCCCCCCCCCCTCCTCCTTTTAGCCTTCAACAAATTGTCATCTAGGAAATTTGTATGTAACATTGAAATTGGCATGGCTGACCATACATGCAACTGTACATTTTTCCATATATTGCATGTCTCCGATCCCACCAAAGATGCCATGTTGTGGTTGCAAAGATTTCAGGTGAAGCTTTGAGGTTTAAACTTGACAAGCTGTACTTGTCCAAACAACAACCGTTCCAAAGCAGCTTATCCTTCAATGCCAAAACTCCACAAGCTTCAATAATCATTAAATCAAGTTATAATGATCTTCCTACCTTCCTAGCTCGCGTGAATGCATGTGAATAAAGGTGCTTCACGTCCTCCACCCCGAACTTGTATATCAGGCACTATCCACAAACCTTGATATCCTGCTTTGTCTTCGCCACATGACATGGCAATGTACCTATTATAGTTTTACATACAATTTTTTAATTTTGCTGAAATTTCAAGGAACAAATTCTATCCCATATGAGAAGTTCCTTCATTATCCCTTGGTTCGGATCTGAAAATGCACCTCGTGTACTCTTAGTGGATTTTAGATGATTGATGGCAATACAATTAACAATACCAATATGTTTATCTAGTTTACATTGGAGCATAGTTACAGAATTTTTAAGCATGTTTAAGTTGTGGTGGTTCAATGAGAAGAGCACAGTGTCCACCACCAGAGATGGCAGAAACGCTACCCAGCGGCGCCTTCATGTTAATCCTCGCGACGAGGTCCCTTGAGAAGCTTGTGGGCGGAGTTGAGTACCATGGATGGAGAAACTTTTGCGGGTATGAGATGGATTTTGTAGCGCTCCTTGCCTTCATCGCCCAGGGTCCTTATTACCATTTGTAACTTGTGTTAATGATGCAATTTTAGTTTTTCTTAACACATAATCGAAGTTACATCGTCAACTAGGAGAGATGCTATGGTTTTTTGGGTACTATGTTGTATCAAATAGCCAATGATTGATCATTGTTATCGGCTATTGAATACCAAATCGTTGCTAAAACCTCTGCATATATGAAGTGGGTTTGTTACATCTAAGTCGCTTGAGATCATCTTAACTCTCAGTCACAACTCAAGAGAAAGTTGCACAGTTCTAACGGTGCTTGATTTTTTGGGGGGACTTTTTTGGGTGACCGGGAGTTTAGGGATTCGGAGTCGACTTACACATAGCAATCCGGTATGAAATAGCAGACATATACTCCCTCCGTGCTAAACTGTAAGACGTTTAAGTGTAGTAAAACAGTGTGTCACAAAAACATCTTATATTTCCGCACAGAGGGAGTATAACTAACGTTTGTCTAGATCATATACTGACACACCCGATCCATATGTTAAATCATTGAATCGTCACAGATGAAGGCTAAGCTATGTTCGGAAGTAAATGGAGGCGGAGGCCGTGTGTGTGATTCTGTCATCAATGCTGTAGTCAGGGGCTTAGGCACAGGGACATGGATCATGACCTCCTCATCCCGCTTCGAGCGTTGCCTGTGCATCTTGGCCGGGAAGCGGGACACGAGTATGGTGGTCTTGAAGCTGGACGAGCGGCCCTCCTATTCCTCCTCCTTCCGCCGCAGCTTGGCGGCCTTCCGCTTGAGGTGCCGCCGCCATGCCGCCTGGATGTAGGTGGCCGCCCAGGTGCGCCACTGCTGGGAGTAAAACCTGAAGGTGTGCTGCACCTGCTTGTTGTGCATGCGGCAGAACTGGCCCACCACGAACTTGAGCTCCTCGGCGTGCAGCGTGAATGCCTCAACCTCGGAGAGCGCCATGACGGTGCGCGTGTAGGAGGGCAGGCTGACCCCAGACTTGGGGTCCAGCACCCAGGTGAGCAGCTCCTCGCCGCAGAAGTCGCTCTCCTGGAGCATGCTGCGGTTGAAGAAGCCGCTCCGGCCACCGTCGGTGGTGATGCTCTCAAGGCTGCCGCGGATGATGAAGACCATCTGGTCCACGGGGTCCCCCTCGCAGATGATGTAGGTGCGTGTCAACACCCGGATTTTTAAGTCCGGATGCCTATTATGTCATACATCGCAATCCCAGGAATATTGTTGTTGCGAGGCATAATAGTTAAGTATCACAGACATCATTCATTACAAACCATAATGTCTTACAATTTGGAATCACATGATCCATATTACATGAATAGTTGATCTATTGATCAACGAACAAACACAAGTTCATAGCGGAAGCGTAAAGATAAACGGACTCTCTAGTCCACAGGCCAACGCTTGACGTTAGCAGACTTCTAGTTGTTGTAGACGTCCTGCTGACCGTCATCCTCGTACTGCTGCTCCTCTTCATAGTCTGGCCATTTGAATAGCCAGGGACACAGCCGTGAGTACTTTAAGTACTCGCAAACTAATACTAGTGTAAGTGCTAGCAATTCTAGGAAGGGGGTGCTAAGCTCTAGTTTCTTTTCATAAAGCCAATTTTAGTTCACAAGTATTTCCTAAAGACTTATTTATGTGCTAACTAACTCAAGTGGGAACATTAGTGTCATTCCCACAACTCTGTTGTGATTCAAAAACCAGTCACCATTCACCATTCATTTCATCAATATTTTCAAGATCTTACACTGGAAACTGTATGGCCTTTCCAACCGTCAGTAACCGTGGACACGACTATTCGAATAGGTTTACACTCTGCAGAGGTTGCACACTTGTGCCACAACATTTGATTCATCCGTCGGGATAACCCCGAATCATCGTAACACAGTACGCGGATCATCAACCATAACCTTTCATTTACAAACCCTAGTATGAGCACCTCTTCCCGTGAGCTTGGCCTCCCAGTGAAGACCAACTGTCAACCTGGGAACTGCACAGGGCTTGGCCGTACAATTCACCTCAATTCACATCATTTCTCAACAACGGAGGCAGCCTCGGCATAACCCCTATGATGTGTGTTTAGAGGGAACCCATACTAAGATACATAAACTTCTAGCTAAGCCCTTACCCATAATCAGGTATTGTGGGGGTACTCAAGAATTGGAAAGGTATCGCATCCAAACCAATATTAGTTTTTGATCAAAAATCACTATCTTCTCTGGTCATATTCACCTTCAAAATTCATTCCATAGTTTTTACCATCATCATTTTACCACACATGTTCCCATCTAGAGTAGTCATTTTTAATTTAGCACTAGCATCTAGGTATGAGGGGTGCTAAGTACTTTGCTTTGCTCCTAGGCTAAATTTGATACTCTTGTACTAATCCAATATTAACCAAGTGAATCATGAATCAAAGTACTTTGATAAATCAAAGGTAAATAAAGCTTGGAAGTAAAACTGGGAAGTAGGATCATGAACATAAAGTAAATGGGTAATGCCTTGCTCATGGGAGCTTTGCACTTTGCAAGAGTATTGTCTTGCCTTGGTTGGGGAATTGGTCAAAGTGGTCTTCTTCTCCTTGGAAGTAGACCTCCTCCTCCTCTTGATACTCCTCGGTACTAGCGTCTAAAATACGAATACGGGGTACACAATCATCATACCAAACTTATTTACTAAACTAAGCATACACATGATTCACACAACTTAAACTAGCATCACACATTACTATTAAGTTGGTGGAGGTGTTTTTCTTATTTAAGAAAAATAATTTCCTCTCATACTAACTTAGGTGTTATTTTTAATTACTTAGAGAAATAATTTCCCCTCATTATCTTCTTAAGATTTAATTTCTCTCATGAATAATATGTGACCTAGTTTGACCAAAGTCAACCTCTTCACACTTATCATTCAATAAAAATGATTTAAATGAGGTGAGCACCTCATACAATTTAATCCTAACATGGTAAAGATTTAATATCATCAACAATTCATATGAGACCTATATGACCAGAGTCTCTACACCCATGTGAATTGTTGGTGACAATATTTAAATGAGAGAAAAACTCCCATATGATTTATTAATAGTTTTGGACAATATCTTTGACTAGAAATAGCCATATAGTCCTTTCATTAAACTAGGCCAGGATCATTTAAAGTAAGCATGGCATATTTTTGCAGAAACAATTAGCACAAGTGTAATGTGATTTATAGGAGTTGGAATTAACTTAAAAGCATTTGTGGTTGATTTTTAATAATTTTTCTAAGGCAGAAAAGTCCCTGCCTTGTTTATTTTCCTAATTTAATTCTATAAAAGATCTAGGGTTCAAACCAGTGGCATTGTGTAGATAAAACTCTATGCTTTCCAAATATATAAATTTTGTAAAATTTGGCCAAGTAGATTTGTCCCTATTTATTTTTGAAATTGATATCAGTTTGCAATATTTATCTAATCTGGAATTTCGAATTTGAATTAGTTGGGCTGGCGGAAAACTAACGGGCTGCGCAGAGAGAGAGAGATGGGCCGGCCCAGTATCTCTACGGGCCAGCTGACAGCGTGGGGGCCATCTATCGGTGGGGCTTAGCAAGCGAAACGGTACGCGAAAGGAGGGCCGTGCGATTAGAACGAGATCGCACGGTCCAGGGTGGTCTTCTTCTCCGGCGAGAGGAGGACTTACTGGCGGCGGAGGTAGGGGGTCGGAGAGCTCGTCGGAGCTCCGGCGGTCGTCGGAGGTGTGCGCAGGGACGTTGTCGTCGATGAGGAAGCGCCTGGTAGCAGTGGCGTTTCCTGGGGCGGCCTCTGATGACCCACAAGTATAGGGGGTGTATCGTAGTACTTTCGATAAATAAGAGTGTCGAACCCAACGAGGAGCAGAAGGTGTTGACAAGCAGTTTCGATGAAGGATTCACTGTAAATGCTCACAGACAAGTATTCAGGGGTTTTGATATTGCAGATAAATAAAGTACAAGTAAATAAAATGCGAGAGAAATAATTGCAGCGAGTGGCCCAATCCTTTTTAACACAAAGGACAAGCCGGTTTGTTTACTTATAATGACCAAACGTTCTGAGGACACATGGGGATTTTAGTCTAGTGCTTTCGCTACATACAGCTGATTAATCTTCATTGTTTTGATAAGTGTTGTGTGGGTGAACCTATGCTAATGCACCGCCCTTCATAGGACTAATACATACTTGTGATTATACCCCTTGCAAGCATCCGCAACTACAAGAAAGTAATTAAGATAAATCTAACCACAGCCTTAAACTCTGAGATCCTGCGATCCCTCCTGCATCGATATACTAACGGGGGCTTAGGTTTCTGTCGCTCCGGCAACCCCGCAATTAGCAACCGAATACAAGATGCACTCCCTAGGCCCATAAATGGTGAAGTGTCGTGTAGTCGACGTTCACACGACACCACTAGAAGAATGACACCACAACTTAAATATCATAACATTGAATATTACTCAACCATAATTCACTACTAGCATTTAGACTTCACCCATGTCCTCAAGAACTAAACGAACTACTCACGAGACATCATATGGAATACAATCAGAGGTGATATGATGATGAATAACAATCTGAACATAAACCTTGGTTCAATGGTTTCACTCAATAGCATCTACAACAAGTATAGAATAACACCGGGAGAGTTTCCCCTATCAAACAATCAAGATTTAACCCGAATTGCTACAGCGATGACGAGGTGCAGCGGTGGTGATGGCGGTGTAGATGGTGGAGATGATGATGATGATGATGGAGATGATGTCCCGCTCGATGACGATGGCGATGGCGTCGATTTCCCCCTCGGGAGGGAATTTCCCGGCGGATTCCTGCCCGCCGGAGAGCTCTTTTTCTCTGGTGTTCTCCGCCCCGCAGAGGCGGCTGTAACCCTTCGTGAGGTCCTCTCTGTGGCTTAGGTTTCGGGACGAAGGAGTACGCGAAGAAAAGGAGGCGAAAGGGGCTGTGGGCCCCCAGAGCACGGGTGGCGCGGCCAGGCCTTGGGCCGCGCCGCCCCTGGTCTGGGCCCACAGTGGCTCCTCTCTGCTCCCCCTTTTGGCTCCCTCCATCATCTGGAAAAATAGGAATTTACGTGAAATTCCCTTCCACAGTTAATCTTCCGAAATATTGCGTTCTGACGGTGCTTTTTCCAGCAGAATCCTGGCTCCGGTGCTTGATCCTCCAATGATGATGAAACATGCAAAATAGATGAAATAACATAAGTATTGTGTCCCAATATGAAATATATCAATGAATAACAGCAAATTATGATACAAAATAGTGATGCAAATTGGACGTATCAACTCCCCCAAGCTTAGACCTCGCTTGTCCCCAAGCGAAACTGAGCTCGATAAACAAGACCACATGTTTATGGAGTGAAGAGTCGATAAATAAAATACGGACAAGAAGCATCATATTCATTCACACAAGACATTCTAGTAAACAACTTCTTCATATGACTCATCTTGAAATAAGTAAAGAGAAATCACAAGTAAAGGTGCATAAGAAATCATAATTGGTGATGGCAAACTTTGTTCTTGGTCAGAGAACTACTAACGGATTGTACTTCTAAGCAAAGCTTTCATAATGGATTTTATAGCTGAGCCTTCATATTTAAGCATAACAATCTCTTCATAATCATTGATAACTTCGATGTCATATTCATTCAGATAAAATTGGTACTAAACAAGAAAGCATAAAAGACATGATTAACTGGATCACAGCATAAATGATTGGTTAACAACAACTCAATTGCTTGCTTGAGATAGAGAGAAATAGGTTTACTGACTCAACATAAAAGTAAAAGACAGGCAGAGGGAAGCAGGGATTAAATCATGTGCTAGAGCTTTTCAAGTTTTGAAATCATAATAAGAGCATAAAAGTAAGATTTTGAGCGGTGTTTGTTGTTGTCAACGAATGGTAGCGGGTACTCTAACCCCCTTGCCAAGCGAACCTTCAAAGAGCGGCTCCCATGAGGGACGGCATCTCTACCAGCAAGGTAGATCATCCCCTTCTCTTTTGTTTACACATGTATTTTAGTTTTATTATGGGTGACACTCCCCCAACCTTGGCTTTCTCAATCCATGGCTAACCGAATCCTCGGGTGCCTTCCAACATTCACATACCACGGAGGAGTGTCTATTGCAAAATTAAGTTGCTTGATAAATCGA
This sequence comes from Lolium multiflorum, assembly GCA_030979885.1. Taxonomy (NCBI): domain Eukaryota; kingdom Viridiplantae; phylum Streptophyta; class Magnoliopsida; order Poales; family Poaceae; genus Lolium; species Lolium multiflorum. The sequence continues at coordinate 134,163,516 of CM061750.1, read as the reverse complement.
GCAAAACATGTGAAGAGAATTATTAATGAAAGTTATTAATTGGGGCTGGGAACCCCGTTGCCAGCTCTTATTGCAAAGTTATTGGATACGCGGATGTGCCGCTAGTCCATTGGTGAAAGTCCGCCCAACAAGATTGAAAGATAAAACACCACATACTTCCTCATGAGCTATAGAACATTGACACAAATAAGGAGTAGTATAGTTTGAATTATTTAAAGGTAGCACATGAAGTATTTACTTGGAATGGCAGAAAATACCATGTAGTAGGTAGGTATGGTGGACACAAATGGCATAGGTTTGGTCTAGGGTTATGGATGTATGAGAAGCATTCCCTCTCGATACAGGTCTTTGGCTAGCAAGGTTTGATAGCAAGCATAAAGGTTGAGGGAAACAAACAAATATACATATGATAGAAACAATCATGCATCTTTCTCATAAGCACAAGCAATTTTAACTTCAGAATACTAAGCATAGAGATAATAGAGTAATGTATCTAAGTGTATTTCTCTCTTCTAATTAAACATCAGGTGTTGTTGCTATTGACCAATGCTAAGTTTGCCAAAACCAAATAGATTTGCTTGATGCTCCCAACGTGATATCAATACTCATGTCAAGAGTAATCATATAATGGAGATTGCAAACTAAAATAAGGTGTGCAAAAAGTAAATGATAAGACTTCTCATTAATATTCCATAACGATAACTCACACCAACGGATACATAGATAACCAACTAAAAGAGATACTTCCACATTGCATACTATTCCATATGATAACTTCCCTACTCATGATATGACACTACTTGATAGTAAAAGATAAAGGTGGTGGTGATGTGATACCGCGGCACTCCCCCAAGCTTGGAACAAACCAAGGGGATGCCAATACCGATGATGAATTACTCCTTCGGCGATGGTGGTGATGAATTCCTGACAAGCTTCTCAATAAGCTCCTGGAGCTCGTCAATCCTGTATATGAGATTGCGAATCATCTCTGAATTGTGCTCGACGCGGTTAAGGAGTCTGTCCGACGGTGAGTCCCAACTCTTGGAGTTATTTCCCCACTCTTCAGCCTCAGGCTCCTTCTCTCCTGCAGTGTTAGAGCGATCTATATCCCACTGGCTAGGCAATGCTGCCTTGGGAGTCCCTTCAATTTGATTATTGAAAATTAGATTGTGGAAGGGGTGATGAGTGCCTGATAAAGATGACTTTGGAGCTAGGTAATGACGTGGAACCGCTCCTCCAGTGCGAATTCTTGCGCTCTTGTTTGCGCTAAAAGGGTTGTCCACCACCTTGATGCTTGCGATAGTAGCACGCGGGTGTGTGCGCGAATCTTCATCCACCTCTTCTTCATCCTCTTCCTTGACGTCCTTGTCTTCCTCTTTCCGCCCAAGATCTCGATCATCTTCTTCCGGAAACTCCTTGCCCTTGTTCTTGGAGACCATGGCGCTTCTAAACTGAAAACAGATCTGGCAGAAAACAGCTCGAAACAAAACACGACGAGAAAACGATATTACGGACCTCCAGGGGTCCGGGGGATTATATAGCAAATATTTTTACGACAAAAGGAAGGTTCCGGGCCAACGAGTGGAAACGGGACGCCGAAGTCTGTCACCATAGGTCGGCGCGGCCAGGGTGGGGCCGCGCCGGCCTGTGGTGACGGGCCCTCGCGCGTCCTTTCCACTCCGTTTCGATTCCGTAATTTTTCATATTTTCTAAAAATAGCAGAAATAATGTTCGGAAAGGTAAACGCGGACTTTTTATTACCTATACTGTTACCTATTCAAAGTCCAGTTCTGGCGGACTGTCAATTTGTCCTTTGATGAAAGCCTCCGGTGTTTCCACTTGAATAATATCAACATCAACATTATAAGAATCGCCCGAGATATAATGCTTTAGTCTTTGTCCATTCACCACTTGTGTGGCATTGCCTTGGAGAGAGCTAATTTTAATTGCTCCTGAACGATACACCTCCTCAACAACATATGGTCCTTCCCACTTCGAGAGTAATTTCCCTGCAAAGAATCTGAGACGAGACCGATATAATAGAACTTGATCTCCAACATTAAATTCTATTTTGATGATCCTTCTATCATGCCACTTCTTAACTTTTTCTTTAAAGAGTTTAGCATTTTCATAAGCTTCACTTCTCCATTCATCTAGAGAACTTAATTGCAACAACCTCTTATTACCGGCTAATTTAGGATCTTTATTTAGTTCTCTAACAGCCCAATAAGCTTTGTGCTCTAGTTCTAGAGGTAAATGACAAGCTTTTCCATAAACCATTTTATAAGGTGACATTCCCATAGGATTTTTATAAGCAGTTCTATAAGCCCATAGTGCTTCTTTCAATTTGCTAGCCCAATTCTTTCTAGATTTATTAACAGTCTTACCCAAGATAGCTTTAATCTCTCTATTTGATAATTCTACTTGACCACTAGTTTGAGGATGATAAGCGGAAGCAATTCTATGATTAATACCATACTTAGCAAGAGTTTTTCTAAAACCTCCATGAATAAAATGAGAACCTCCATCAGTCATAATATATCTAGGTACTCCAAATCTAGGAAATATAATATCTACAAGCATTTTTATAGAGGTCTCACCATCAGCACTTTTTGTAGGTATAGCTTCTACCCATTTAGTAACATAATCAACAGCGACAAGTATATGAGTGTTACCGTCTGAAGAAGGGAAAGGACCCATGAAGTCGAATCCCCAACAATCGAATGGTTCAATAACAAGAGTATAATTCATAGGCATTTCATTGCGTCTAGAGATATTACCAACTCTTTGACATTCATCACAAGATAAAATAAATTTTCTTGCATCTTTGAAGAGTGTTGGCCAATAAAAACCTGATTGTAGAACCTTTTGCGCGGTTCTATCTCCAGCGTGATGTCCTCCATAAACACTTCCATGACATTTATTCAATATCTCCTGTTGTTCATATTCAGGAACACATCTTCGCATAATACCATCCACTCCTTCTTTATATAAGTGTGGGTCATCCCAAAAATAATGCCTCAAGTCATAAAAGAATTTCCTCCTTTGCTGAGCTGAAAAGGTTGGAGGCAAATACTTCGAAACAATAAAGTTAGCATAATCTGCATACCAAGGGCTCTCTGAGCTCACCTTTATTATAGCCAATTGTTCATTTGGAAAACTATCATTAACAGGAACAGGATCATAAGCAATATTTTCCAATCTAGACAAATTATCAGCAACAGGATTATCAGCACCTTTCCTATCTATAATGTGTAAATCAAATTCTTGCAACAGAAGTACCCATCTAATAAGTCTTGGCTTAGCATCTTTCTTTGTCATAAGGTATCTAATTGCAGCATGATCAGTATGAATTGTAACTTTCGAATCAACAATATAGGGTCTAAACTTATCACAAGCAAAGACTACAGCTAACAATTCCTTTTCAGTTGTAGCATAATTTCTTTGAGCAGCATCAAGAGTCTTACTAGCATAATGAATAACATTTAATTTTTTATCTACCCGCTGTCCAAGAACAGCGCCTACAGCAAAATCACTAGCATCACACATAATTTCAAAAGGCAAATTCCAATCAGGAGGTTCAACTACAGGAGCAGTTGTTAAGGCTTTCTTTAGAGTTTCAAAAGCTTCTTTACAATCATCATCAAAAACAAAAGGTACATCTTTTTGAAGAAGATTAGTAAGAGGCTTTGAAATTTTAGAGAAATCTTTAATAAATCTTCTATAAAACCCAGCATGACCAAGAACACTACGAATACCTTTAACATCCCTCGGATAGGGCATCTTCTCAATTGCTTCAACTTCAGCTCTATCAACTTCAATACCTCTCTCGGAAATTTTATGTCCCAATACAATTCCTTCATTAACCATAAAGTGGCATTTCTCCCAATTAAGAACAAGGTTAGTTTCTTCACATCTCTGCAAAACTTTATCAAGGTTTCGCAAGCAATTATCAAAAGAATTCCCATAGACAGAAAAATCATCCATGAACACCTCTACAATACTTTCGCAAAAACCATGAAAAATAGCGGACATGCATCTTTGAAAAGTAGCAGGAGCATTACATAAACCAAAAGGCATACGCCTATAAGCATAAGTTCCATAAGGACAAGTAAAAGTGGTTTTCTCTTGATCTTTAGCTTTAACAACAATTTGTGAAACCCAGAATAACCATCAAGAAAGCAAAAATGAGTATTTTTAGATAACCTCTCTAGCATTTGATCAATAAAGGGTAAAGGGTAATGATCTTTCTTAGTAACTTTATTAACTTTTCGAAAATCAATGCACATTCTATAACCTACAACTATTCTTTGAGGAATAAGCTCATCATTATCATTAGGCACAACAGTCATTCCTCCTTTCTTAGGAACGCAATGCACAGGACTAACCCATCTACTATCAGCAATAGGATATATAATACCAGCTTCAAGGAGTTTTAATACCTCGTTCCTTACCACTTCCTTCATCTTCGGAATTAGACGACGTTGATGTTCAACAACAGGCTTTGCATCATCTTCCATATTAATAGCATGTTGGCAAATAGAAGGAGAAATCCCTTTCAAATCATCAAGAGTATAGCCAATAGCTCCTCGGTGTTTCTTCAATATTTCCAATAACCTTTCTTCCTCAACCTCTGAAAGCTTAGAACTAATAATAACAGGATATATTTTCTTATCATCAATATGAGCATATTTAAGATTATCAGGTAAAGGCTTTAAATCAAAAACAGGATCTTCCTTTGGTGGCGGTGTTGTACCCAAATCTTCCACCGGTAAATCATGCTTGAGAATAGGTTGGCGAAGAAAAATTTCCTCAAGCTCATCTCTTTCTTTCCTAAAAGCTTCACTTTCACTATTCTCCAAATGTTGCTGCAAAGGATTATTAGGAACAAGAACAATAGATGCACACTGCTCCATTTTAAAATCATTACTAGGCAAGTCACTTTATAAGGAGTTTTGGTAAATTTAGAAAAGTTAAATTCATAAGGTTCACCAGCAAATCTAGTCAAAATTTTCTCTTTCTTACAATCTATAATAGCTCCACAAGTATTTAGAAAAGGTCTACCAAAAATGATAGGACAATGATCACTAGCAGCAGAACCAAGTACCAAAAAGTCAGCAGGATATTTAATCTTACCACATAAAACTTCCACATCTCGAACAATACCAATTGGAGAAATAGTTTCTCTATTAGCCAAATGAATAACCACATCAATATCTTCAAGTTCACAAGAACCAATTTCGTGCATAATCTCCGTGTAAAGCTCATAAGGAATAGCACTAACACTTGCACCAATATCACATAAACCATAATAGCAATGATCACCAATTCTAACAGATAGCATAGGAACACTAACTTGTTTGGATTTATTAGGATGTGAAACAATATTAGAAGCATCTTCACAGAAAATAATATGACCATCCTCCACATTTTCAGTCACAAGATCTTTAACTATAGCAACAGCAGGTTTAATTTTAATTTGTTCTTCAGGTTCTTTAGGTTTCTTTTCACTTTTATTAACCGCACTAGATATGACAGAGTACTCCTTCATTTTAGCAGGGAAAGGAGTATTTTCAATATAAGCTTCAGGAATAACATTATCAACAGTTTCAACCACTACACATTTGTTTACAGATGAATCAACTTTATCTTTATATGGTTCATGATACTTATCAAAATTCTTCTTAGGCAATTCATAATGAGAGGCAAAAGCTTTATAAAGATTTGCAACAACTTGGGAATCAAGACCATATGTAGCACTCATATTACGAAATTTATCAGTATCCATAAAAGCTTCAATGCATTTATAATCATAAATTATACCTGATTCTCTATCTTTGTCGTTCTCCCATCCTTCAGTATTTTCTTGGATCCGATCAAGAAGGTCCCTTTTAAACTCTTCATTCTTGCGTGTAAATGATCCAGAACAAGAAGTATCCAGCAAGGTCTTGTCTTGAAAAGAAAGTCTTGCATAGAAATTATCAATAATAACATTACCAGGAAGCTCATGAATGGGGCATTTGAGCATTAAAGACTTCAATCTCCCCAAGCTTGGGCAATACTTTCTCCATCATGAGGCCAGAAATTATATATGCGGTTCCGATCTTTGTGAATTTCACTTGGAGGATAAAATTTGGAATAAAATAAAGGCACAATGTCCTCCCAATCAATAGAATCACCATTCTTCAGCAATTTATACCAGTGCGCCGCTTTACCAGACAGCGATATAGTGAATAGTTTCTTCCTAACTTCATTCATAGAAATACCTGCACATTTGAATAAACCGCATAATTCATGCAAAAACAGTAAATGATCACCAGGATGGACAGTTCCATCCCCTTCATAGCGGTTATCCATAACACGTTCAATAATTTTCATAGGTATTTTATATGGTACTACTTCCTCACTGGCGCTTCATCCACTACCGTTGCAGTAGTAGTAGATTTCCCAAATAGAAATTGAAGAGGATCTCTCCATAATGATTTATAGCAGCAGGCAGAAACAAAATCAGCACAAACAGTAAAGTTTTCCTTACCAATTCCACTTACCAATAGCGCTTCACTCCCCGGCAACGGCGCCAGAAAATAGTCTTGATGACCCACAAGTATAGGGGTGTATCGTAGTACTTTCGATAAATAAGAGTGTCGAACCCAATGAGGAGCAGAAGGGTTGACAAGCAGTTTCGATGAAGGATTCACTTGTAAATGCTCACAGACAAGTATTCAGGGGGTTTTGATATTGCAGATAAATAAAGTACAAGTAAATAAAATGCGAGAGAAATAATTGCAGCGAGTGGCCCAATCCTTTTTAACACAAAGGACAAGCCGGTTTGTTTACTTATAATGACCAAACGTTCCTGAGGACACATGGGGATTTTAGTCTAGTGCTTTCGCTACATACAGCTGATTAATCTTCATTGTTTTGATAAGTGTTGTGTGGGTGAACCTATGCTAATGCACCGCCCTTCCTAGGACTAATACATACTTGTGATTATACCCCTTGCAAGCATCCGCAACTACAAGAAAGTAATTAAGATAAATCTAACCACAGCCTTAAACTCTGAGATCCTGCGATCCCTCCTGCATCGATATACTAACGGGCTGATGACCCACAAGTATAGGGGTGTATCGTAGTACTTTCGATAAATAAGAGTGTCGAACCCAACGAGGAGCGAGAAGGTGTTGACAAGCAGTTTCGATGAAGGATTCACTGTAAATGCTCACAGACAAGTATTCAGGGGGTTTTGATATTGCAGATAAATAAAGTACAAGTAAATAAAATGCGAGAGAAATAATTGCAGCGAGTGGCCCAATCCTTTTTAGCACAAAGGACAAGCCGGTTTGTTTACTTATAATGACCAAACGTTCCTGAGGACACACGGGGATTTTAGTCTAGTGCTTTCGCTACATACGGTTGATTAATCTTCATTGTTTTGATAAGTGTTGTGTGGGTGAACCTATGCTAATGCACCGCCCTTCCTAGGACTAATACATACTTGTGATTATACCCCTTGCAAGCATCCGCAACTACAAGAAAGTAATTAAGATAAATCTAACCACAGCCTTAAACTCTGAGATCCTGCGATCCCTCCTGCATCGATATACTAACGGGGGCTTAGGTTTCTGTCACTCCGGCAACCCCGCAATTAGCAACCGAATACAAGATGCACTCCCCTAGGCCCATAAATGGTGAAGTGTCGTGTAGTCGACGTTCACACGACACCACTAGAAGAATGACACCACAACTTAAATATCATAACATTGAATATTACTCAACCATAATTCACTACTAGCATTTAGACTTCACCCATGTCCTCAAGAACTAAACGAACTACTCACGAGACATCATATGGAATACAATCAGAGGTGATATGATGATGAATAACAATCTGAACATGAACCTTGGTTCAATGGTTTCACTCAATAGCATCTACAACAAGTATAGAATAACACCGGGAGAGTTTCCCCTATCAAACAATCAAGATCAAACCCAAATCGTTACAGCGGTGACGAGGTGCAGCGGTGGTGATGGCGGTGTAGATGGTGGAGATGATGATGATGATGATGGAGATGATGTCCCGCTCGATGACGATGGCGATGGCGTCGATTTCCCCCTCCGGGAGGGAATTTCCCGGCGGATTCCTGCCCGCCGGAGAGCTCTTTCTCTCTGGTGCTCTCCGCCCCGCGAGGCGGCTGTAACCCTTCGTGAGGATACCTCTGTGGCTAGGTTTTCGGGACGAAGGAGTACGCGAAGAAAAGGAGGCGAAAGGGGCTGTGGGGCCCCCAGCAGGGTGGCGCGGCCGGCCTTGGGGCGCGCCGCCCGTGGTCTGGGCCCACGTGGCTCTTCTCCTCTTCCCCTTCTGGCTCCCTCCGTCATCTGGAAAAATAGGAATTTACGTGAAATTCCCTTCCACAGTTGATCTTCCGAAATATTGCGTTCGACGGTGCTTTTTCCAGCAGAATCCGGCTCCGGTGCTTGATCCTCCAATGATGATGAAACATGCAAAATAGATGAAATAACATAAGTATTGTGTCCCAATATGAAATATATCAATGAATAACAGCAAATTATGATACAAAATAGTGATGCAAATTGGACGTATCAACTCCCCCAAGCTTAGACCTCGCTTGTCCCCAAGCGAAACTGAGCTCGATAAACGAGACCACATGTTTATGGAGTGAAGAGTCGATAAATAAAATACGGACAAGAAGCATCATATTCATTCACACAAGACATTCTAGTAAACAACTTCCTCATATAACTCATCTCGAAATAAGTAAAGAGAAATCACAAGTAAAGGTGCATAAGAAATCATAATTGGTGATGGCAAACTTTGTTCTTGGTCAGAGAACTACTAACGGATTGTACTTCTAAGCAAAACTTTCATATTCAAGCATGACAATCTCTTCATAATCATTGATAACTTCAAAGTCATATTCATTCAGATAAAATTGGTACTAAACAAGAAAGTATAAAAGACATGATCAACTGAATCATAGCATAAATGATTGGTTCACAACAACTCAATTGCTTGCTTAGGATAGAGGGAAATAGGTATACTGACTCAACATAAAAGTAAAAGACAGGCCCTTCGCAGAGGGAAGCAGGGATTAAATCATGTGCTAGAGCTTTTCAAGTTTTGAAATCATATAAAGAGCATAAAAGTAAGATTTTGAGCGGTGTTTGTTGTTGTCAACGAATGGTAGCGGTACTCTAACCCCCTTGCCAAACGAACCTTCCAAGAGCGGCTCCCATGAGGGACGGCATCTCTACCAGCAAAGTAGATCATCCCCCTTCTCTTTTGTTTACACATGTATTTTAGTTTTATTTAGGATGACACTCCCCCCAACCTTGGCTTTCTCAATCCATGGCTAACCGAATCCTCGGGTGCCTTCCAACATTCACATACCATGGAGGAGTGTCTATTGCAAAATTAAGTTGCTTACTGATGAATCAGAGCAAAACATGTGAAGAGAATTATTAATGAAAGTTATTAATTGAGGCTGGGAACCTCATTGCCAGCTCTTATTGCAAAGTTATTGGGTAAGCGGATGTGCCGCTAGTCCATTAGGAAAAGTTCGCCCAACAAGATTGAAAGATAAAACACCACATACTTCCTCATGAGCTATAAAACATTGACACAAATAAGAAGTAGTATCGTTTGAATATTTAAAGGTAGCACATGAAGTATTTACTTGGAATGGCAGAAAATACCATGTAGTAGGTAGGTATGGTGGACACAAATGGCATAGGTTTGGTCTAAGGTTATGGATGTATGAGAAGCATTCCCTCTCGATACAGGTCTTTGGCTAGCAAGGTTTGATAGCAAGCATAAAGGTTGAGGGAATCAAACAAATATACATATGATAGAACAATCATGCATCTTTCTCATAAGCACAAGCAACTTTAACTTTAGAATACTAAGCATAGAGATAATAGAGTAATGTATCTAAGTGTATTTCTCTCTTCTATTAAACATCAAGATGTTGTTGCTATTGACCAATGCTAAGTTTGCCAAAACCAAATAGATTTACTTGATGCTCCCAAAGTGATATCAATACTCATGTCAAGAGTAATCATATAATGGAGATTGCAAACTAAAATAAGGTGTGCAAAAAGTAAATGATAAGACTTCTCATTAATATTCCATAACGATAACTCACACCAACGGATACATCGATAACTAACTAAGAGAGATACTTCCACATTGCATACTATTCTATATGATAACTTCCCTACTCATGATATGACACTACTTGATAGTAAAAGATAAAGGTGGTGGTGATTTGATACCGCGGCACTCCCCCAAGCTTGGAACAAACCAAGGGGATGCCAATACCGATGATGAATTACTCCTTCGGCGATGGTGGTGATGAATTCCTGACGAGCTTCTCAATAAGCTCCTGGAGCTCGTCAATCCTGTATATGAGATTGCGAATCATCTCTGAATTGTGCTCGACGCGGTTAAGGAGTCTGTCCGACGGTGAGTCCCAACTCTTGGAGTTATTTCCCCACTCTTCAGCCTCAGGCTCCTTCTCTCCTGCATGTCAGAACGATTTATATCCCAATTACTCGGCAACACTACCTTGGGGGTCCTTTCAGTTTGACGATCGTAGATTAGATTGCGGTAAGGGTTGTAATGGCTCGGAGAAGATGTCCTTGGAGCCAAGTAATGGCGTGGAACCGCTCCTCCGGTAGTGATTCGTGCACTCCTCTTGACGTTGGATGGATTTGATATCACGCCAATACTTGCAACGGTGGCTTGCTGATGTTCCTGCGGAGCTTCCTCCACTTCTTCCTCATCCTCTCTTGCATCTTCTTTCTTCAGCTCCGGGTCTTGAATATTTTCCTTCAAAGGTTCCTTATCCTTGTTGTTGGAGGCCATGGCGCTTCTAGATCAAAACAAATCTGGCAGAAAACAGCTCGAAACAAAACACGACGAGAAAACGATATTACGGACCTCCAGGGGTCCGGGGGATTATATAGCAAATATTTTTACGACAAAAGGAAGGTTCCAGGCCGAAAACGAGTGGAAACGGGACGCCGAGGTGCCGTCACCATAGGTCGGCGCGGCCAGGGTGGGGCCCGCGCCGGCCTGTGGTGACGGGCCCTCGCGCGTCTTTTCCACTCCGTTTCGATTCCGTAATTTTTCATATTTTCCAAAAACAGCAAAAATAATGTTCGGAAAGGTAAACGCGGACTTTTTATTACCTACTGTTACCTATTCAAAGTCGAGTTCTGGCGGACTGTCAATTTGTCCTTTGATGAAAGCCTCCGGTGTTTCCACTTGAATAATATCAACATCAACATTATAGGAATCACCCGAGATATAATGCTTGAGTCTTTGTCCATTCACCACTTGCGTGGCATTGCCTTGGAGAGAGCTAATTTTAATTGCTCCTGAACGATACACCTCCTCAACAACATATGGTCCTTCCCACTTCGAGAGTAATTTGCAAAGAATCTGAGACGAGACCGATACAATAGAACTTGATCTCCAACATTAAATTCTCTTTTGATGATCTTTCTATCATGCCATTTCTTAACTTTTTCTTTAAAGAGTTTAGCATTTTCATAAGCTTCACTTCTCCATTCATCTAGAGAACTTAATTGCAACAACCTCTTATTACCGGCTAATTTAGGATCTTTATTTAATTCTCTAACAGCCCAATAAGCTTTGTGCTCTAGTTCTAAAGGTAAATGACAAGCTTTTCCATAAACCATTTTATAAGGTGACATTCCCATAGGATTTTTATAAGCAGTTCTATAAGCCCATAGCGCTTCTTTCAATTTGCTAGGCCAATTCTTTCTAGATTTATTAACAGTCTTACCCAAGATAGCTTTAATCTCTCTATTTGATAATTCTACTTGACCGCTAGTTTGAGGGTGATAAGCGAAGCAATTCTATGATTAATACCATACTTAGCAAGAGTTTTTCTAAAACCTCCATGAATGAAATGAGAACCTCCATCAGTCATAATATATCTAGGTACTCCAAATCTAGGAAATATAATATCTACAAGCATTTTTATAGAGGTCTCACCATCAGCACTTTTTGTAGGTATAGCTTCTACCCATTTAGTAACATAATCAACAGCGACAAGTATATGAGTGTTACCTTCTGAAGAAGGGAAAGGACCCATGAAGTCGAATCCCCAACAATCGAATGGTTCAATAACAAGAGTATAATTCATAGGCATTTCATTGCGTCTAGAGATATTACCAACTCTTTGACATTCATCACAAGATAAAATAAATTTCCTTGCATCTTTGAAGAGTGTTGGCCAATAAAAACCTGATTGTAGAACCTTTTGCGCGGTTCTATCTCCAGCGTGATGTCCTCCATAAACACTTCCATGACATTTATTCAATATCCCGTTGTTCATATTCGGGAACACATCTTCGCATAATACCATCCACTCCTTCTTTATATAAGTGTGGGTCATCCCAAAAATAATGCCTCAAGCCATAAAAGAATTTCCTCCCTTTGCTGAGCTGAAAAGGTTGGAGGCAAATACTTCGAAACAATAAAGTTAGCATAATCTGCATACCAAGGGCTCTCTGAGCTCACCTTTATTACAGCCAATTGTTCATTTGGAAAACTATCATTAACAGGAACAGGATCATAAGCAATATTTTCCAATCTAGACAAATTATCAGCAACAGGATTATCGGCACCTTTCCTATCTATAATATGTAAATCAAATTCTTGCAAAGAAGTACCCATCTAATAAGCCTTGGCTTAGCATCTTTCTTTGTCATAAGGTATCTAATTGCAGCATGATCAGTATGAATTGTAACTTTTGAATCAACAATATAAGGTCTAAACTTATCACAAGCAAAGACTACAGCTAACAATTCTTTTTCAGTTGTAGCATAATTTCTTTGAGCAGCATCAAGAGTCTTACTAGCATAATGAATAACATTTAATTTTTTATCTACTCGCTGTCCAAGAACAGCGCCTACAGCAAAATCACTAGCATCACACATAATTTCAAAAGGCAAATTCCAATCAGGAGGTTCAACTACAGGAGCAGTCGTTAAGGCTTTCTTTAGAGTTTCAAAGCTTCCTTACAATCATCATCAAAAACAAAAGGTACATCTTTTTGAAGAAGATTAGTAAGAGGCTTTGAAATTTTAGAGAAATCTTTAATAAATCTCCTATAAAACCCAGCATGACCAAGAACACTACGAATACCTTTAACATCCCTCGGATAGGGCATCTTCTCAATTGCTTCAACTTTAGCTCTATCAACTTCAATACCTCTCTCAGAAATTTTATGCCCCAATACAATTCCTTCATTAACCATAAAGTGGCATTTCTCCCAATTAAGAACAAGGTTAGTCTCTTCACATCTCTGCAAAACTTTATCGAGGTTTCGCAAGCAATTATCAAAAGAATTCCCATAAACAGAGAAATCATCCATGAATACCTCTACAATACTTTCGCAAAAACCATGAAAAATAGCAGACATGCATCTTTGAAAAGTAGCAGGAGCATTACATAAACCAAAAGGCATACGCCTATAAGCATAAGTTCCATAAGGACAAGTAAAAGTGGTTTTCTCTTGATCTTTAGCTTTAACAGCAATTTGTGAAAACCCAGAATAACCATCAAGAAAGCAAAAATGAGTATTTTTAGACAATCTTTCTAGCATTTGATCAATAAAGGGTAAAGGGTAATGATCTTTCTTAGTAACTTTATTAACTTTTCGAAAATCAATGCACATTCTATAACCTACAACTATTCTTTGAGGAATAAGCTCATCATTATCATTAGGCACAACAGTCATTCCTCCTTTCTTAGGGACACAATGAACAGGACTAACCCATCTACTATCAGCAATAGGATATATAATACCAGCTTCAAGGAGTTTTAATACCTCGTTCCTTACCACTTCCTTCATCTTCGGAATTAGACGACGTTGATGTTCAACAACAGGCTTTGCATCTTCTTCCATATTAATAGCATGTTGGCAAATAGAAGGAGAAATCCCTTTCAAATCATCAAGAGTATAGCCAATAGCTCCTCGGTGTTTCTTCAATATTTCCAATAACCTTTCTTCCTCAATCTCTGAAAGCTTAGAACTAATAATAACAGGATATATTTTCTTATCATCAATATGAGCATATTTAAGATTATCGGGTAAAGGCTTTAGATCAAAAACAGGATCTTCCTTCGGTGGTGGTGTTGTACCCAGATCTTCCACCGGTAAATCATGCTTGAGAATAGGTTGGCGACGAAAAATTTCCTCAAGCTCATCTCTTTCTTTCCTAAAAGCTTCACTTTCACTATTCTCCAAATGTTGCTGCAAAGGGTTATTAGGAACAAGAACAATAGATGCACACTGCTCCATTTTAAAATCATTACTAGGCAAGTCAACTTTATAAGGAGTTTTGGTAAATTTAGAAAAGTTAAATTCATAAGGTTCACCAGCAAATCTAGTCAAAATTTTCTCTTTCTTACAATCTATAATAGCTCCACAAGTATTTAGAAAAGGTCTACCAAAAATGATAGGACAATAATCACTAGCAGCAGAACCAAGTACCAAAAAGTCAGCAGGATATTTAATCTTACCACATAGAACTTCCACATCTCGAACAATACCAATCGGAGAAATAGTTTCTCTATTAGCCAGATGTATAACCACATCAATATCTTCAAGCTCACAAGAACCAATTTCGTGCATAATCTCCGTGTAAAGTTCATAAGGTATAGCACTAACACTTGCACCAATATCACATAAACCATAATAGCAATGATCACCAATTCTAACAGATAGCATAGGAACACTAACTTGTTTGGGTTTATTAGGATGTGAAACAATATTAGAAGCATCTTCACAGAAAATAATATGACCATCCTCCACATTCTCAGTCACAAGATCTTTAACTATTGCAACAGCAGGTTCAATTTTAATTTGTTCTTCAGGTTCTTTAGGTTTCTTTTCACTTTTATTAACTGCACTAGATATGACAGTACTCCTTCATTTTAGCAGGGAAAGGAGTTTTTTCAATATAAGCTTCAGGAATAACATTATCAACAGTTTCAATCACTACACATTTGTTTACAGATGAATCAATTTTATCTTTATACGGTTCATGATACTTATCAAAATTCTTCTTAGGCAGTTCATAATGAGAGGCAAAAGCTCTATAAAGATTGCAACAACTTGGGAATCAAGACCATATATAGCACTCATATTACGAAATTTATCAGTATCCATAAAAGCTTCAATGCATTTATAATCATAAATTATACCTGATTCTCTATCTTTGTCGTTCTCCCATCCTTCATATTTTCTTGGATCCGATCAAGAAGGTCCCTTTTAAACTCTTCATTCTTGCGTGTAAATGATCCAGAACAAGAAGTATCCAGCAAGGTCTTGTCTTGAAAAGAAAGTCTTGCATAGAAATTATCAATAATAACATTACCAGGAAGCTCATGAATGGGGCATTTGAGCATTAAAGACTTCAATCTCCCCCAAGCTTGGGCAATACTCTCTCCATCATGAGGCCAGAAATTATATATGCGGTTCCGATCTTTGTGAATTTCACTTGGAGGATAAAATTTGGAATAGAATAAAGGCACAATGTCCTCCCAATCAATAGAATCACCATTCTTCAGCAATTTATACCAGTGCGCCGCTTTACCAGACAATGATATAGTGAATAGTTTCTTCATAACTTCATTCATGGAAATACCTGCACATTTGAATAACCCGCATAATTCATGCAAAAATAGTAAATGATCACCGGGATGGACAGTTCCATCCCCTTCATAGCGGTTATCCATAACACGTTCAATAATTTTCGTAGGTATTTTATATGGTACTACTTCCTCACCTGGCGCTTCATCCACTACCGTTGCAGTAGTAGTAGATTTCCCAAATAGAAATTGAAGAGAAGATCTCTCCATAATGATTATAGCAGCAGGCAGAAATAAAATCAGCACAAACAGTAAAGGTTTTCCTTACCAATTCCACTTACCAATAGCGCTTCACTCCCCGGCAACGGCGCCAGAAAATAGTCTTGATGACCCACAAGTATAGGGGGTGTATCGTAGTACTTTCGATAAATAAGAGTGTCGAACCCAACGAGGAGCAGAAGGTGTTGACAAGCAGTTTCGATGAAGGATTCACTGTAAATGCTCACAGACAAGTATTCAGGGGGTTTTGATATTGCAGATAAATAAAGTACAAGTAAATAAAATGCGAGAGAAATAATTGCAGCGAGCGGCCCAATCCTTTTAGCACAAAGGACAAGCCGGTTTGTTTACTTATAATGACCAAACGTTCCTGAGGACACACGGGGATTTTAGTCTAGTGCTTTCGCTACATACAGTTGATTAATCTTCATTGTTTTGATAAGTGTTGTGTGGGTGAACCTATGCTAATGCACCGCCCTTCCTACGACTAATACATACTTGTGATTATACCCCTTGCAAGCATCCGCAACTACAAGAAAGTAATTAAGATAAATCTAACCACAGCCTTAAACTCTGAGATCCTGCGATCCCTCCTGCATCGATATACTAACGGGGCTTAGGTTTCTGTCACTCCGGCAACCCCGCAATTAGCAACCGAATACAAGATGCACTCCCCTAGGCCCATAAATGGTGAAGTGTCGTGTAGTCGACGTTCACACGACACCACTAGAAGAATGACACCACAACTTAAATATCATAACATTGAATATTACTCAACCATAATTCACTACTAGCATTTAGACTTCACCCATGTCCTCAAGAACTAAACGAACTACTCACGAGACATCATATGGAATACAATCAGAGGTGATATGATGATGAATAACAATCTGAACATGAACCTTGGTTCAATGGTTTCACTCAATAGCATCTACAACAAGTATAGAATAACACCGGGAGAGTTTCCCCTATCAAACAATCAAGATCAAACCCAAATCGTTACAGCGGTGACGAGGTGCAGCGGTGGTGATGGCGGTGTAGATGGTGGAGATGATGATGATGATGATGGAGATGATGTCCCGCTCGATGACGATGGCGATGGCGTCGATTTCCCCTCCGGAGGAATTTCCCAGATTCCGCCCGCCGGAGAGCTCTTTTTCTCTCGGTGCTCTCCGCCCCGAGCGGCTGTAACCCTTCGTGAGGATCCCTCGTGGCTTAGGTTTTCGGGACGAAGGGTGCGCGAAGAAAGGAGGCGAAAGGGGCTGTGGGGCCCCCGAGCACGGGTGGCGCGGCCGGGCCTTGGGCGCGCCGCCTGTGGTCTGTTGGCTCTTCTCCTCTTCCCCTTCGGCTCCCTCCGTCATCTGGAAAAATAGGAATTTTGAAATTCCCTTCCACGGTTGATCTTCCGAAATATTGCGTTCGACGGTGCTTTTTCCAGCAGAATCCTGGCTCGGTGCTTGATCCTCCAATGATGATGAAACATGCAAAATAGATGAAATAACATAAGTATTGTGTCCCAATATGAAATATATCAATGAATAACAGCAAATTATGATACAAAATAGTGATGCAAATTGGACGTATCACTCACTCCTCGGCAACCCCGCAATTAGCAACCGAATACAAGATGCACTCCCCTAGGCCCATAAATGGTGAAGTGTCGTGTAGTCGACGTTCACACGACACCACTAGAAGAATGACACCACAACTTAAATATCATAACATTGAATATTACTCAACCATAATTCACTACTAGCATTTAGACTTCACCCATGTCCTCAAGAACTAAACGAACTACTCACAAGACATCATATGGAATACAATCAGAGGTGATATGATGATGAATAACAATCTGAACATAAACCTTGGTTCAATGGTTTCACTCAATAGCATCTACAACAAGTATAGAATAACACCGGGAGAGTTTCCCCTATCAAACAATCAAGATTTAACCCGAATTGCTACAGCGATGACGAGGTGCAGCGGTGGTGATGGCGGTGTAGATGGTGGAGATGATGATGATGATGATGATGGAGATGATGTCCCGCTCGATGACGATGGCGATGGCGTCGATTTCCCCCTCCGGGAGGGAATTTCCCGGCGGATTCCTGCCCGCCGGAGAGCTCTTTTCTCTCTGGTGTTCTCCGCTCCGCAGAGGCGGCTGTAACCCTTCGTGAGGTCCTCTCTGTGGCTTAGGTTTTCGGGACGAAGGAGTACGCGAAAGAGGCGAAAGGGGCTGTGGGGCCCCAGAGCACAGGGTGGCGCGGCCAGGCCTTGGGCCGCGCCGCCTGTGGTCTGGGCCCACAATGGCTCCTCTCTGCTCCCCCTTTTGGCTCCCTCCGTCATCTGGAAAAATAGGAATTTACGTGAAATTCCCTTCCACAGTTGATCTTCCGAAATATTGCGTTCTGACGGTGCTTTTTCCAGCAGAATCCTGGCTCCGGTGCTTGATCCTCCAATGATGATGAAACATGCAAAATAGATGAAATAACATAAGTATTGTGTCCCAATATGAAATATATCAATGAATAACAGCAAATTATGATACAAAATAGTGATGCAAATTGGACGTATCAGCCTCCTTCTCCGGCGATCGTCGGCTACCGTGGGCGGCGGCGAGCTAGCAATTGGAGCTCTCTGGTGGCTAATCTAGCAAGTGCGGTGGTCGAGGCGAGTCTGTGTGAGGAGAGGAAGCTGAGGGTGTGCTTGAATTGAGGAGAGGGGTGCTCCTTTTATAGGCGCGGGAGGTGGCCGTGGCGGAGCTAGCTGGTCGTCGATGGCGTCGTCGTTCCAGGGCGGCGAAGGGGCGAGGGATGGGCGCGTACGGTTGCTGACGTCCAGGCGAAGCTGTAGCGCTTGATTGCGGTGAAGACGAGGGACGGGCGCGACGGTGAGGTTGACGGGAGCGCGCAGGCCATGGCGGACGGTCGTGGACGCGGTCGTCGTCTACGGCGTTCCCGCGGGCAAGTGGCCGTGTCTAGGAGATGCAGGGTGACGTCGTGTGTCGACTGGCGCAGAGAGTGGGTGCTAAGGTGACACGAGGGAGCGAGGGAGCTCGCGCTCTGGGCGTGCCAGGGTGCTTGCCATGCGCGCACTGGCGCGTGCGTGTGCACGTCTGGGCGCCTCTGGCCACGTCGATTTCTGCCCGTTGCGAGTGATTCTCTCGTCGAGGCTGAGGCTGGGCACGGTTAGGAGAGTGAGAGGGAGTGGTGTGACATGGCAGGGCTTGCTAGAATTGACCAGAGAGAGAGATGACCGGTGAGTGGCATGCCATGCCACGGCATGGATGCAATGGGTCATGGTGAGCAAGCTCCAGTGCTTGGAAAGTGGTGGGGATGGTGTAGTGAGGTGAGAGGAGGCTCCAGTGCTGCAGAGAGGCCCAGGGTTGGACTTGGTCCAACCAATTTCTCAGCATGGGCATGATTTCCATCTCTGCCCCAAAGGTGTTTGATAAAATGCCCGCAAGAAAATAAATTTTGAATTTTGAAAAGATTTTTGGTGGGTTGTAATCATATATTATTTGGAGTAGATTGGTGGTGGTGGTGGTCAAAAATGGTGTTGATTTGCAAAATCACATATTGCATATGATCTTACATTTGTTTCAAAGTCTCCACTTGGCTTGCTTCCCATTTGAAATTGAGACAGAGTTTGGGGTGATGGTTTTGGGCAAAGTTGTTCTCCTTGTTGTTTTCTTGGATGAGGTGCAAAGGTTTGGCAAAGTCTAGAAGGGAAATCTCAAAAACCAGGGGCTCAAAGTGAGCATCAGGCTAACAATGGCACAAGTGACCATAATTGCATGTGAGCTCAAATTTGATTCAAATTTGATTTGAATTGAGTTTGATTGTTTCCAAAAGTGTTAAAAAGTGTTTAGTATCCATTTACACCCAATGGTGCAAACCAAAATGGTCTAGATTAAAGATTTGTAAAAATGGCCTAAGCCATATGTGTGTGTGGAATTGATTTTTATAATTTCTTTTCTATTTTCTTTTTCTTTGTCTTTGGATGCTCAAGTAATCATGGTTAGGGTTTTAGAGCAAAGGTAAACACATAAGCAAGCATCATGGAAAATTGCCTACTCAAATAATTAATAAGGTGAGCTATATGCATAGTCCTATATGATGAGAAAAAGTTTTTGTTGGCTCTGATTTTTGGATTCTTGGAAACTCTCTCTTGTTTCTTTTATTGAAAACTTGGGATGTTACAGTGCGCTCCGTGTAGAACGCCGGCTTTAGCCACTCGTAGATAGCGTCCAGCCGCTCTTCCATGTTGTCGAAGAGCGGGACGCGCCGAACGAAGCCTAGGCAGAGGTGGCGCTTGATGTCGCGGCGGAGGTCCTTGGCAGGTTCTGGACCAGGGCCTCCTCGTCGACGCCGCGGGTGGTGACCCACTTTTACTGGTCATAGCTCCGGATGCGCTCGCGCAGCTCCTGCGGTAGGAGGCGGTGGTGCATCCACTGCTCTGAGTCGCTCCGCTTCACCCGCATCTCCTCCAGACGCACCGTCAGCGACTGGAGATACGTAACATTTGTACGTAACATTAAAATTGGTGTGACTGACCTTACATGAGACTGTATATTTTTCCATATATTGCATGTCTCCGATCCTTCCAAAGATGCCATGTTGTGGTTGCAAAGATTTCAGGTGAAGCTTTGAGGTTTAAACTTGACAAGCTGTATGTCCAAACAATAGCCGTTCCAAAGTACCTTGTTCTTCAATACCAAAACTACAAGCTTGAATAACCATTAAATCAAGTTCTAATGATCTCCATATCTTCCTAGCTCGCGCAAAAGCATGTGAATAAAGGTGCTTCACGCTTCCTCCCCTAACTCGTATATCGGGCAGTGTCCACTAACCTTGATATCCTGCTTTGTCATCGCTACATGACATGGCAATGTACCTATCATACTTTTGTATACAATTAAATTTTATTGGAAATTCTATCGCATATGAGAAGTTCCTTCATTATCCCTTGTTTTGGATCTGAAAGTACACCTTGTGTACTCTTAGTTCGTTTTAAATGATTGATGGCAATACAGGAGACTAATATGTTTATCTAGTTTACATTGGAGCATATGTAGTTGCAGAATTTTCTTTAACCATGTTTAAGTTCTGGTGGTTGAACGAGAAGAGCATGGTGTCCACCACCAGAGATGGCAGAAACGACACCGAGTGGTGCCTTCATATTAAACCTCGCGACGAGGTCCCTTGAGAACCATGCGAGCAGAGTTGAGTACCATGGGTGCAGAAACTGTTGCGGGTATGAGACTTTGTATCACTCCTTGCGTCCATAGCATGTTTCTGAGCCCTTATTACCACGTGCAACTTGTGTTAATGATGTTGGTGCTAGCTAGCTCCCTCGCTCTCACAGCTCAGGGACGGAGGTAGACGAAGACAATGGCGCACGAACACCACGAACACCTTTTTCTGTATTTCAACCCGAGCTCAACCTCGTGGTGTAGACAATGGAGATTACAGGCAGAGTTTTATAGCCGCAGCTCGCACCCACGTCGCTACGGCCGCGCACACACGCACCCATGATCAGCATGCCCCAGCTCGGCACGTCACGCTCCGACGCGATCGCCATGGCCGGCCCGCTGCTGGACCAAGTCCTCCGCTGCACTCGCTAACTTCTAACAGAACCCGACTAAACACACGCACGCGCTACACTCACACTGCCATGCGGCCACACCATGCCGTGCATGGACTCGACCTTGGCGCGCTCACGCCGGTCCACCATGCACGCCACGGACACCATGGCTTATTGCTAACAAATGATGCAATTTTAGTTTTTCTCAACACATAATTCCTCTTTATTCTTTCATAATCAAAGTTACATCGTCAACTAAAAGAGATGCTATGGTTTTTTTTGGATACTATGTTGTATCAAATGGCCAATGATTGGGCCGGCCCTGAGATTTCGAAGGCCCGGGGCAGAACTAAAATTTTAGGCCCCTTTTACTATAATTTTTTTCCCACATGTATAAGATGATGAAAAATAAATATTTTAAGTATACCCAATTGCAATATTCATATAAAAATAACAATGTTTACATGATACCTTAAAATTTTCTCCACCCATTCCTAGAAGCAAAGTCGGTGACGATGGAATCAATATCAATCTCGTCCAATAACTTCTTCTCAACGCGTAGAGTTGCCAAACCATTTAACCTCTCCTGAGACATTAGAGATCTCAAATAGTTCTTCAATAATCTCAACACTAGCAGATTTATCATGATGATCACTAACATTGTCACTATCCGTGTTAACTTGAATGTCGTCCTCTGTACCGACATCATCTTCTACATCAACATTATTATGTTCCCCCACAACAACCAGCGCCAACTCATCTGGATTGCCTAAAGTGCTCGCGTTGCTCTTCAAAAATCTAAACATAGACCCTCTCTATGATTCAATTAATTTTTGTTCTTGTTGTTTCCTTCATCTTTTCTTAGCACCGGATTTAGGCGCCATAATCAGTTAACCTAGCTCCTACAAATAAGAACAACAACTACTAATAAAAATTTAGAACGTGAATTACAGCAGATATAGTATAATTTCAAGAGAATGATGGTGGACGTTCTTACCTTTTATCTTAATCTTCTATGCGGATTCGGCGATTGCCTGATTAGGGACAAGGGACTGCCGGACTGGAATTGCGGCGGCCGGCGGGCCAGCAGGCAGAGCAGCAGATCGATCGTCGCGCGCGGTCGGCGGTCAGCAGTCACGATCGGGAGAGCAGGAAACCGCCTGGGGCAAGGCGATAGACGCGACGTTTCTGTTCCGTATGGAACCAACTATTGAGGCGGCCTTTGGTATGGTCGTGTGACTCGTACTCGTACATGCGCTGAGTGGAATTCCTGGCCGGCCGGCCGGATCGGAAACTAAAAGAAAAAGGAAAGGCCTAAAGTATAGATCCAAGCCCATCTAAAAAGGTTTAAAAAAAATTCGTGCAATGTATAGTAAGGTTATACAAAAATTTTGGGCCCCTAATTTTTCTGGGCCCGGGGCGGCCGCCCCGCCAGAACCTCCCCAGGGCCGGCCTCATTGCTATTAAATACCAAATCGTTGCTAAAAACTCTGCGTATATGAAGTGGGTTTGTTACATCTTAGTCGCCTGAAATCATATTAACTCTCACAACTCACGAGAAAGTTGCACTTTTCTGACAGTGGTTTTTTTTTTTTTTGGTAGACCTTTTTTTGGTGACCGAGATTTTAAAG
Source organism: Lolium multiflorum (assembly GCA_030979885.1). Lineage (NCBI taxonomy): Eukaryota > Viridiplantae > Streptophyta > Magnoliopsida > Poales > Poaceae > Lolium > Lolium multiflorum. Next base: position 134,140,371 of record CM061750.1, on the reverse strand, counting down.
ATTCTCAGTCGACTTAGATATAGCAATCCGGTAGTATTTGAAATAGCAGACATAGACTCCATCCGTGCTAAATTGTAAGAGTTTCAAGTGTAGTAAAACAGTATGTCACAATGTCTTACATTTCCCCACCGACGGAGTATAACAAGTTTGCCTAGATCATAGTGACACACCTGATCGAGATGTCAAATCATTGACTCGTCACAGATGAAGGCCAAGATATGTTAGGCTGGTGCCAATGGGGGCGGGAGTGGAGGCGGTATCGACCGGCGGGAGGCGGGCGGGAGAGGGGCGGGAGGCCAGCGCGGGGCGGTGGCGCTGGCGTCGGGCGCTATCGCCCGCTACCGCCCGCGCTGGGGGCGATAGGGGGGCGAGAGCGGGGCGAGAGGCGGGGCGGCGCGCTGGCAGCACGGGGCGAGAGGGAGGGGCTGAGGTGGCGCGATCTGATTGGTCGTTGGGGTAGCCGTTGGGGTAGCCGTTGGTGGTTCAAAAAATCCGAAAAAAACCCCAAAAATTCATCCCCACCCCCTATAAATACCCCCATATGGTTTCACTCATTTCACACCTCACTTCATCTCCTCGATCCACTCTCCATTTCCACTCCTCTCAACGGCATGTCTTCGTCTAGCAGCAGTTCGAGCGACGGAATAGAGGATGATCTGATCTGTTAGCTTATGGAGCCTCTGTAGATACGATAGATGAGTGGCTTAAGTTAGCTAGACAAACTACATCAGATTGTCTAGATAGATTCTGTGAAGGCATCATTGCCTATTACGGGGAGACGTTTTGCCGTCGACCAACTGTCGAGGATACTCAGCGTCTGTTAGCGAAAGCCGAGGAGCGTGGCTTTCCGGGCATGTTAGGGAGCATCGATTGCATGCATTGGCAGTGGAGGAACAGCCCAGTGGCTTATGCTGGTCAATTCACAAGGGGAGACATCAAACACCCTACCATAATCTTAGAAGCCGTTGCGTCGTATGATCGTTGGATGCCTTTTTTGGAGTGGCCGGGTCCAACAACGACCTCAATGTACTCAACCAGTCGCCGTTGTTCACTGATGTGCTTAGGGGAGAAGCACCCGTAGTGAACTTCACGGTGAATGGACACGAGTAAAACTATGGTTACTACCTTGCCGACGACATCTACCCCTCCTGGCCGGTGTTCATGAAAGGTGTTACTCTTCCACAAAGTGAAAAGCAGCAAGTATTCACTGCTGCTCAATCAGCTTGGCGCAAAGATGTCGAGTGTGCCTTTGGAGTGCTGAAGGCTAGGTTCAACATTCTAGCAGTTCCGGGACGCTCCTACTCGAGGCGTACTCTTGGGTTGATCATGCGTGCATGTGTCATTCTGCACAACATGATCATCGACGATGAGCGTGGTACAAATTTGGAGAACATCTATGAGACCGTTGATTCCAATGTCGGCCCTGCAATACACAACCATGCACCACCAAGCCTAGCAGCCAGGATTCAGATGGACAACGAAATGAGGGACTCACCGATGTATACACAGCTCCAGCATGATTTGAGCATGTGTGGGCTAATGCCTAGATTATGTAATTTTTTCAAATTTTTATGTAATTTTTTTTATGATGTAATCGGTAACAATTTTAGTTCAATAAAATAATTTCCTTGCATTATTTTTAATGTTGTAATCTGAAAAAGAAATGCTTATGTCGAGGAGAGAGAAAAGCTGTTGTGGAGGAGAGAGAAGTGAGAGCTGGCACTATAGTCCGTGCATTGGCACCGTGGGGTGAGAGTGGGGTGAGAGTGAGGTGAGAGTGAGGGAAAAAGCTGACGTGGCGGGTGAGAGCGGTGTGGTGCATTGGCACCAGCCTTAGGAAGTACCTGGAGCCAGAGGCCGTGTGATTCAGTCATCAATGCCGAAGTCAGGCTCACGGGGCTTAGGCACGGGGACATGGACCATGACCTCCTCATTCCGTTTGGAGCGTTGCCTGTCCATCTTGGCCGCGAAGCGGGACACCAGTATCATGGTCTTGGAGCTGGACGAGCGGCCCTCCTCTTCCTCCTCCTTCCGCCGCAGCTCGGCCACCTTCCGCTTGAGATGCCGCCGCCAGGCCGCCTGGATGTAGGTGGCCGCCCATGTGCGCCATTGCTGGGAGTAGAACCTGAAGGCGTGAAACGCGAACACCCCGACCTCAGAGAGCGCCATGATGGCGCGTGTGGAGGAGGGCAGGCTGACTCCGAACTTTGGGTCGAGCGCCCAGGTGAGCAGCTCCTCGCCGCAGAAGTCGCTCTCCTGGAGCATGCTGCGGTTGAAGAAGCCGCTCCAGCCGTCGTCGCTGGTGATGCTCTCGAGGATGCCGCGGATGATGATGATGACCATCTGGTCCATGGGGCCCCCTTGCGGATGATTACGTGTGCTACGTGTACAGCGCCGGCTTGAGCTGCTCGCAGATGGCGTCTAGCAGCCGCTCGTCCATGTTGTCGAAGAGCGGGACGCGCCAGACCAGGCCCATGCAGAGGTGGTGCTTGATGTCGCGGCGGGGGTCCTTGGGAAGGTTCTGGAACAGGGTCTCCTCGTCGTCGCCGCGGGTGTTCACCCACTTGTACTGGTCGTAGCGCCGGACGCGCTCGCGCAGCTCCTGCGGCCGGAGGCGGTGGTGCATCCAGTGCTTTGAGTCGCGCCGCTTCACCCGCATCTCCTCCAGACGCACCGTCAGCTACCGGAGATACGTAACATTTGTATGTAACATTAAAATTGGTGTGACTGACCTTACATGAGAATGTATATTTTTCCATATATTGCATGTCTCCGATCCTTCCAAAGATGTCATGTTGTGGTTGCGAAGATTTCAGGTGAAGCTTTGAGGTTTAAACTTGACAAGATGTACTTGTCCAAACAATAGCCGTTTCAAAGCACCTTGTCCTTCAATACCAAAACTACAAGCTTCAATGACTATTAAATCAAGTTCTAATGATCTCCATATCTTCCTAGCTCGCGCAAATGCATGTGAATAAACGTGCTTCACGTCTTCCACCCACTAACTTGTATATCGGGCAGTATCCACTAACCTTGATATCCTGCTTTGTCATTGCTACATGGCATGACAATGTACATATCATACTTTTGCATATAATTAAGTTTTAGTGGAACTTCAAGAACTAAATTCTATCGCATATGAGAAGTTCCTTCATTATCCCTTGTTTCGGATCTGAAAGTGCACCTTGTGTACTCTTAGTGCATTTAGATGATTGATGGCATTACAATTAAGGAGACTAATATGTTTATCTAGTTTACATTGGAGCATATGTAGTTGCAGAATTTTCTTTAACCATGTTTAATTTGTGGTGGTTGAACGAGAAGAGCACGGTGTCCACCACCAGAGATGGCGGAGACGCTACCCAGTGGCGCCTTCATGTTAAACCTTGCGACGAGGTCCCTTGAGAAGCTTGCGGGCGGAGTTGAGTAACATGGCTGCAGAAACTTTTGCAGGTATGAGATGGACTTTGTATCACTCCTTGCGTCCATAGCATGTTTCTGAGCCCTTATTACCACATGCAACTTGTGTTAATGATGCAATTTTAGTTTTTCCTAACACATAATTCCTCTTTATTTTTTCATAATCAAAGTTACGTCGTCAACTAAAATAGATGCTATGGTTTTTTGGATACTATGTTCTATAAAATGGCCAATGATTGATCATTGCTATTGACTATTGAATACCAAATCGTTGCTAGAAACTCTGTGTATATGAAGTGAGTTTGTTACATCGTAGTCGCGTGAGAGCATCTTAACTCTCGGTTACAACTCACAAGAAAGTTGCACTTTGCTGGCGGTGGTAATTTTTTTGGGTGACCAAGAGTTTAGAGATTCTCAGTCGACTTAGACATAGCAATCCGGTAGTATTTGAAATAGTAGACATATACTCCCTTCGTGCTAAATTGTAAGCCGTTTAAGTGTAGTAAAACAGTGTGTCACAACCTCTTATATTTTGGCACAGAGGGAGGCAGTTAACTAAAGTTTATCTAGATCATATTAACACACCCGAGATCTAGATGTCAAATCATTGGCTCGGCACAGGTGAAGGCTATGCTAAGTTAGGAAGTGTAATTGGAGCAGGAGGCCATGTGATGTGGGCATTATCTTTTAGGTAACTAATATTGTACTACCTTTTACGGCCCAGTCAAGGGCCCATGAAGGCACTCGACGACCAGGTGAGCCGTTACGTCGGTTTCGAAGAAGGATTCTTGAAGGACAAAGCAAAAAGACGAAGAATACAGGGAAAGTTTAGACTTAAGGCTCTTTGTAACCTAGTCGTACCCGGACAGACCTCTCGAGACCTGGCTCCCAATATAAGGGCCAGGAGAGGGGCTGCCGAGGAACAGCATCATAATAGTCATAACCACCGTAAGTCTAGAGTCAGGTCATCATAGAACTTAGCCTCTCGACGAAGATCATAGTCGAAACCTTCGCCACCCCATTGTAACCGATATTTTCAGCAATCAAGATCAGGCAGGACGTAAGGGTTTTACCTCATCGAGGGCCCCGAACCTGGGTAAATCGTTCTCCCCGCTTGTTTGATAACCGATATCTCGTGTCAGCCTACAAGATTCCATCAACCCTAAGCCCCTTACGGAGGGCATTGCCGGGGAATACCCTCGACACCGTGTGATACATTCAGTCATCAATGCCGAAGTCAGGCTCACGGGGCTTAGGCACGGGGACATGGATCATGACCTCCTCATCCCGCTTGGAGCGTTGCATGTGCATCTTGGCGGCGAAGCGGGACACGAGTATGGTGGTCTTGAAGCTGGACGAGCGGCCCTCCTCTTCCTCTTCCTTCCGCCGTAGCTCGGCGGCCTTCCGCTTGAGGTGCCGCCGCCATGCCGCCTGGATGTAGGTTGCTGCCCAGGTGCGCCACTGCTGGGAGTAGAACCTGAAGGTGTGCTGCACCTGCTTGCTGTGCATGCGGCGGAACTGCCCCGCCACGAACTTGAGCTCCTCGGCGTGCAGCGCGAATGCCTCGACCTCGGAGAGCGCCATGACGGTGCGGGTGGAGGAGGGGAGGCTGACCCCGGACTTGGGGTCGAGCGCCCAGGTGAGCAGCTCCTCGCCGCAGAAGTCGCTCTCCTGCAGCATGCTGCGGTTGAAGAAGCCGCTGCGGCCGCCATCGGTGGTGATGCTCTCGAGGCTGCCGCGGATGATGAAGACCATCTGGTCCACGGGGTCCCCCTCGCGGATGATGTAGGTGCGCTCCGTGTAGAGCGCCGGCTTGAGCCGCTCGCAGATGGCGTCCAGCAGCCGCTCGTCCATGTTGTCGAAGAGCGGGACGCGGCGGACGAGGCCCAGGCAGAGGTGGCGCTTGATGTCGCGGCGGAGGTCCTTGGGCAGGTTCTGGACCAGCGCCTCCTCGTCGACGCCGCGCGTGTTCACCCACTTGTACTGGTCGTAGCGCCTGACGCGCTCGCGCAGCTCCTGCGGCAGGAGGCGGTGGTGCATCCACTGCTCCGAGTCGCGCCGCTTCACCCGCATCTCCTCCAGACGCACTGTCAGGGACTGGAGATACGTCTGCATTTGCGCGCGCGATCCCCCACGGGTTGTCACTTGTCAGTACAGAGTACAGACAGTAAATTAGTTCAATCTTGGGGGCTTGGGGCTACCTGAATGTTCCCGATGAGCATGGCCATGAGGATGAGGCCGAAGGTGGCGAGCGATATGGCGAAGAGCGACTCCCCGGTGTAGATGGTTGTCTTGAGCCCCTGGCCGAGCGTACTGATGGATCGATCACCAAAGTTAGTACTCTACCATTGCAACACAAATCGATCATGGTAGCTGCGCCTAGAACTTGGGGATACCCAAGTTGGCGAGGCCAAACCATAGGCAGAAGAGCAGCTTGGTGGTCATGCATGTCTTTGGACCTGATGACCTCGGACGTGACGGCAGAGGAGTAGATGCCGTAGTCGAAGGGGTTCTGGCCGGACGCGCTCGCGCACCGAGTCGCGCCGCATCTCCTCCAGTCGCGCACCGTCAGGGACTGGACCCGCATCTCCTCTACTAGTCGTGATGAGCTGTTGGCCCGTACTTCCGTGCGCGCGCATGTGAATCTCCATGGATCGATCGAATCGGGTCGATAATCCATGCCAGCTGGCGTATCGTCACGCGCGCATGGATGGACTTAATTGTGCTCACACGAGTCGATCAGTTCATTTTGGTCCCCGTCTTTTTCTTTTCTTTTCTCGCGCACACGATCCAGTCGATCCATATGCCAGCCTGGCGCATGCCCGCACAAACTATTTCCGGGGCTGGAATTGAAGGATGGTAGCTGTATATCGATAGCGATCGATGGCCGCGAAACCAAAATCCATTAAGGAACCAACTTTCGTTAATTAATTACCCAAAGGCCCACAAAATTAATGAGCGATCCATCATCTTTTTTAGTGTCACCCAAATACAGTACTACGCAACTTCCTCCGTAATTAATCCACTCGCTCGCTCGCGCCGGGAGTTCGATCAACCGCCTCCATCATTTCCTTTTCTTTGTCTTCTCACTTCGACGTGCATCATCATTTTCTAGCCAACACAAACTTTTCGGGATGGAAATTAATTTTTTTCGATAAAGGGAATATATTAATATCAAGAAGATACCAATTCACTGCCTACATGACACACCAATTACTACGGATGCACACGCCAAAAAAAAAGAAAACAAAACAACAACAAACACATCACACCACACCAACACTTGAATTACGGACTCTCCAAAAAACAACGCCTTCAAGAAGGGAACAGTGCTCAAACCGTGCGCCCGATCAAAGATCTTAGGTTTCACGAAGATAGTCCGCTCTCAAAACAATGCCTCCACCAAGGTCACCACCGCACAACCACAAGGCTGACCTTGGGTTTCCTCAAAGGTAGGACTGCTTCACATGTGTTGCCGCCCACTTTTGTTGTGAAGCCGGGACACCAAGCAAGCCCCTCAACCGCGGAGACTTGAACCTCCCTTAGCTAGTCCTCCCTCCGGCCTTCAAAATTCTCTTCTTCCGACTTTCATCATGGATCCATAGTCACTTGAAGTCAACACAGAAAAATAGCTTCGCGCCTCCCGAACCAAACGGTCGGAATAAACGCATGGGTGCGCACGACCGAATACCTCCGATCCACAAACTCCATGCAAAAATTTACATTCGTCGGCGGATCCTTCCGAACTCAACCCTCCGGCACAGTCCAGGCCTCCGGTAGGTCCTCCTCTTCACGCAAGAGAGGCCCTAGGACCGCCGCCTTTATTCAGGTTGGACCCCCATGTCGGCGACCATCCCGGGCTGGCCCAACCCTCCACCGGCGACACCATCGCCGGCTTCCCAGCTCCTCCATCTCGACGCCACCTGCCACCAGGTCGACGCCATCACCGCCATCTAGGGCCGCCGCCCTTTGTGCCGTGATCCAGACCTTGAGGAGGAGGAGCACGAGATCCGCCCCCATCACCACCCGCCCGGCGATGCCGAGGCAAGGAAGGAAGTAGAGGATCGCGCCCCCCGGATCCAGGACGCGCCGCCGCTCCCAAACCGCCTGCCCGGCGAGTCCGTGGCGAGGAACGGAGGAGAGAGCCGCGCCGCCATGGTTCCACGGCCGCGCCGCCGCCCCCATTAACGAGATTCCTTATTAATTTCCTTTTCTTTGTCTTCTCACTTCGACGAGTATCATCATTTTCACTGCCGAGAATTAAATGAGCCGTCAATTAATTCGGAATCCATTAACTCGCTCGCTCCGGAAATTAACTTGCCGACTCCATCGACCAACACAGGTGCCTCCAGCTAGCTGATCTATAGGGGTGCAAAACTGAATCACTTTGTCCCATCGGCCGCTCTATTCGCATATACAACGACCTCTTGACAAAACAAATACTCCCTCCGTCCTAGTTCACAAGGCAAAGTTTTCAAATATCTTGGCCCAAGGTGAATTCTTATTGGCTCTAAATTTCCACGTAAAAACGTTAACTCCCACATTATGAATCAGTTTTATTCATTGGCTCTACATTCTCATTGGCCCAAAGAGTTTTTTGCATGCAATAATGAATCAGTTTTACTCCCACATTAAATGCAAATGTGCCTAGGAGGTGAGGCATTTTGGGACAAATATTTTTGAAACTTTGCCTTGCGAACTGGGACGGAGGGAGTACGTACCTACTAGTAGCACCTCAAGGAGGAGGATATTGTACGCTACCACGTACTCTCCAAAGTGGACTACTCCCTCCAATCCATAATAAACGTCAAGCCTTTAGTTAAGGGCAGCGATGAGCGTCACCCGGGGATTAGAAATCTGATCCCCCAGGTTCCTATCCGTTGGATCAACCTGTTTGGGGCGTTTTTGGCCGTCTGATCAAAGCATCATCTCACTTTCCCGCTTTTGCTACCATGATGTACCAAAGTAGCAAAAAACGGTTTAATTGTAGCAAACTCTATTTTCACCTAAAATCCCACTTTTGCTTCCATAAAAGCACCATTGTAGCAAAACTAGCCCAATTGTAGCAACAAAGGTTCACCCCTAAAAAAACACAGATCAACTCGCCGGAGACCACGTAGCAAAAACGTTACGCTATTGTAGCAAAAATAATCTGCCAGTGTAGCAAAAGCGACCTCATCGAAGACGCTGGTGACGTCGCCGGGGACCTCGCCGGAGAATGGGTAGCAAATAATATGTGCTATAGTAGCAACAATGTAGAAGAAAAGTAGCAAATACAAAGGACGTTGTAGCATCCCCGCCTGTACCTTTGTAGCGCGCAAGGCACCTACACAATGGTAGCAGCTGCCCCATGGCTTGGTAGCAAGGCGTTTCCACCATGGGAGCAGCCCCGCAGTGAACTGAAGCAGCGGAGGAGTGCCATGGCGGCCAGCCTTGCAGCATGACGGAGGGAGGCCCATGACGGCACGCCTTGCAGAGGCGGCGGCGAGAGCCATGGCGGCGTGCCTTGCAGCAACGGCGGAGGGATGCCCATGGTGGCGGCGGCGAGAGCCATGGCGGCGCCTGCAGCAGCGTCGGCGGCCGGATGTAGCAGCGGGGGCGGCAAGACGTAGCAACGGCGGCGACCTATTGTAGCAACGATGCCATCGACGGAGGCCCCTAGCAGCAACCCGGCGCCCGCCTTGAACAACCCATGGCGGAGCCTGCAGGCGGCGTGGCGCGGTTCGCAACACTTGGTGGTTGCCGGCGACGGTGCTGGCCGACGACCTCCCCTGGCCCTCGCATCCGGCTATGGTGGCCGGAGTGAATCATGGCGGGGCGTGCGCGGAGCAGGCGGGAGGGATGGGAGCCATGGCGGGGGTAGGCGAGGTGGTGGCGCAGCAGTGTGGGGCGCGCGGCGGTGCTCCATCTCCAGCCATGGACGCGTGCTCCATGAGAGATAAGATTGGGGGAAATCAGCATGAAAAGATAAGGTAGTGGTGGTAAGATGGGGTGGGCCCCGCAAGGACGCGTGGCGTGCAAAGGAGGCGGGGGATCGGAACTCTGTTCCCCCGGAGGAACGTCAGCGTTTCCCTTTAGTTAATTATTTTTTCAAATTTGAACTAAAGCCTCAACACTTATCATGTATCGGAGTGAGTAGCAAAGCAGCCAAAAAATCTGCATTTCTTTTAAGAAAAAGCTAATTCAACAGCTACCTAGCTAGCAGTAATCGGAAGAAAATTTTGCAACAGCCTTTGATCTTTTTCGGGCCTCCATCTCACACAAGAACACAATATATTACTGGTGTACAAAGATAAATACTAACAAGCAAACAAACAACGTACTAGCTCATGCAACCAGTCAATCTTACGATGGCTATTACACCAACAACACATGCATGCATCAGGCTGCTCATGCATTGCAGCCATCACGTATTTAACCAAGGTGATAGCCAGGAGGCCGACTAGCTCCTGCTCGACAAGTAGTCCCCTACTTGTCCCTGGGGTCTTCTTCCCTCCCAGTGAAGTGATATGCACCTTAATTGCACTTACAATGGTGGACACGTGTTCGAGCTCGCCACGGGTGAGTTGACATTGGTGTCATTTTACTCGGTACCGGGGTAGAGATGCAAATGGGCAAAGATTCGGCTACCCTCTACCCTATTTGGTTAAAAAATAAACTAATAATTTTGGATGACATCATCATTTTACTTTAACTTTTCCACAAAAGAGGGTAAAGGGTACCCTAATGTTGCCCCACTTGCATCTATAGTACCCTGGGCGAAACATTTGGCAAATATCTCCGGGCGTAAAATGTTTGTCGGGTGTCCCTGTATGGCAGTCGGATTTTTTCTATATGTTTCTTGTTTTCTCTTATTTTGTGTGAAATGTTACGTAAAGCACCACCTTTTGAGTTCATCAGCTGCCTCTCTTACCCACCGCTTTTATCTTGACATCTCTTTACCTCTCTCTCTTTCACTCTATGTTTCTTGCCACCCTTTTCCCGATACTTTCTCTCATCATAGCCTTCGCTTTATTTACAATTAACAAATATGAAATGACATAAATCACCAATTTGGAAAGAAATTTAGCGTCTAAGACCCGTAGAACAAAGGGACACATGAAATCAATCCAAGAATCAATCTTGCAAAAATATTTCGGACTTATCGTTCCCAATCCCACTTTGAAAATCTCACCCGCTCTTTTATTGGGGCTTAATATGGGCATATAAGGGACGTGTAAATAAAGATATCACATGTAATCACCACTTACGATAGAACACGTTAAGGGGGTTGACATCACGGGTTCCACATAATAGAGTTGCTCTATAAACGACATGAGGAATGGTCACACACAATAGAGTTGCTCTATAAACAACGCGAGAAGGGGCACTTGAGATCACGCCAGAAAAAACCTCTAAAACCCTATATTTTTTGGACTTGGAGTTCTATTATGGGTATATGTAGTTGATGTAAAGTGGAAATTTTCGTACACTTTTAAGTGGCACCTCCTTCACAAACAAGACTATCTCGAGGAAGTTTTTTTTGACTTAGTGGAAAACTCATGCTTCGAAACAACTGAACCAACGTTTTTAAGAACTTTGCATATATTTGAGTTGGTCTTTTTTTCTATGCTATATTCTACCAATAAAAAGGAAAGTCCCATAAAATCACCGCTTTGTGTTAAAAGCTAGCCTATTTTTGCTATGGGTTCGCGTAGGACATGGGGACACATGAAATCATGCCAAAAATCGTCGGAGGCCCTAGCTTTGTTGTGGGGACGCATAATATGGTATATAAGATTTTTGTACATATTAAAATTCATACATAACTTCTAAATGACACCTCTTTCAAAACATGACTATCTCAATATCCTGGACTTATAGTAGAAAACTCGAACTTCGAAGCAACCGAACCAACCTTTCTAATAATTTGGCCTCTTATTAAGTTTGCATTGTTTCTTTACCCTATTCCACCACTAAAATAAGAAAGTTACATAAAGTAACAACTTTGGGGTGAAGGCTACCATGTTTCCCTTCCCGGGGACCTATATTAAAGAGACCACACATTAACTCATGGAAAACACTTGAAAACCTTATCTTTTTGCGTGGAGTTGATTTAAACAGAAAAACCCTAATATGCGTACATAAGGTTGATTTAAATAGCAAGAGACAATACATAACTTTGTATTGTGTATGAATTTTAATATGGGTGCTACCATCGGGGTCTGATGGGTGCATCACCCTAGATCATCTCTCTATTGTCGGTAAAGCCCTTCGATGCCATGGCCCTCCATGTCTTTTCACTTTTAGCAGCGTTACCATCGGCGCCGTCTCTCAAAAACGCCTCCCAATCCTAGTCGTCCTCCTCACATTGGTGGTCACAGCCGATGATGAGGAGCGTGTGGCACAACATGGTGGCATCGATTCGATATCATGCGTCTGCTAACATCGAGGAAGGTGGCCTTCATGTTCTTCGTGGTCATAAACCTCGTACTCGATCCTAATGCATGCATATAGAGCATCTCCACCAGTATCATGGTTTCTTTGCTAATTACTTTTACTTCAATCACATACTGCAGCGTGGTGGTGACATGCACCCAACCAACGCATGTATGATAGATCTACAAACGGTTCATACATACAAGCATACATTCATCCATAATTAAGCTAGCTAGCCATGAAAAGAATGTGAACAACCTATGCATTTTATGTGGGCACGTCCATGCTTACTCCATCTCTCCCACCATATGGCCCACTACAACATCACCAGAGCCAACACAGAGAAGGTGACAACGAGAATAGTTAGAGGGGGGGGGGGGAGGGGGTGTGCCATCACTAGATGTAAAGATGGTGGCATCGAAGCTTACAGTGATGGTTAGGGTGGCGCCGAATCGAAGGAGGAGGATTGCGAGGTGAGGCGCCGCTGAAGCGCGCGAGCCTCGGGCAGAGGGGCCGGTGGATGTGGTAGAGGAATGGAAGTGGTAGTGGTGGCGCGACATCTTCTTCTCCCGCACAAACCCTACTCCCTGTCTCCCTCTCAGTCCTCCTTGTTCCTCACTTTGCTTCTCCTAGCCGCCACTAGCCACTCATTGGCGCGATTTTGCAACGCTCCGCCACCCACCAGCGTCATCGACGTCCGCCCCGCCATACCCTAGCCGCCCAGCTGCTCCTTGCCTCCCACTGCCGCTCGCCCACTCTTCTTCCCCGACGCGCCGGTGGCATGGAGCGGAGGACGACATGATGTTGTGATCTGTGAGTCTGTGACCTCCTCTTCTTCCCTAACGCGAGGACGGCGAGGTGCCGAGGACGACCGTCGCCTCTTCTTCACATGCTCATCCTGCTCCCCCACACCGACGCGGCGCGGATCCTAGTCAAGTCAATCAACCACGGCATCAAACCCTCAACTAGAGCTGAAGAATCGATGTATGTCGGGTTTTTCGGGATTACCCGAACCCAGACCCGAAATTCCAGGTACCCGAATAGCCGGTTAGCAAAATTTTAACAGAAATTTCGGTTGTCTTTTACTGAAACCCGAATTTCAGATTACCCGAGAAGCCCGACCCAAAAAAATCCGGGTTACCAGAACGTCCAGCGTGACACTCACCCCTATGAACGCACACACGCACACATTGCCCCTATGAGCATTTTCGTAAGACTGAGCCGGCGGATTGAATCTTGAAATTTGACGAAGTCACTACAGACGCCTCGCTGTCGACGGAAACGACTTGCTCTTGAGCATAGGTAGACTTCGCCACCAATAGCATGGAATACGGTAGGGAAATAAGTGGGCTACCTTTGCATGTTTTGATCAATTACGGTAGAGGCGTTTTTTTTGCAACAATTACGGTAGGGACATAAGTGAGCAAACATAATTACGCTTGGAAATAAACTCGATGCCCTTTTTTCTCCGTCCAGTTCGTGTATGGAAATGCCCTTGGAAATTTTGGAATCGAACAAATGACGGAACGGAAATTCTGGGCAAACATTATTGATCAGGGCAGACTTGTTCGTCAATCAAATCACACAAAACCCGCCTTGATCCAACAACACGCCCGTCACCCACCGCCTGCGCCGCCGCTCACCTATGCGGGCGATGCCCCTCGCCGCTCCCCGCCGGCGCTGCTCCGTCTCCCACCCGGCCCCCGCTGACTCCCACGGCGACTCCGCATCCACGCACCTCGCCGGACGATTCCCATGCCATGGGGGCCGGTCGCTCCTGGTCTTCCATGGCCACCGGTTGATCCCGCCATGGGGGGCTTCTACCGGTCGACGGAGATGCTGCACGCCGGCCACCAGGACGCGACCCGCAGAGGGGATCAGCAGACGCAGGCAAGGAGATGACGCCCGCCTTGTCCCTGCCGCCGCCTTCCTCGCATCCTCCTCCGCGTGATTCAAATCGGTCGCAGCAGCGCCTGTGGTATGTCTCCTCCGACGTGCACGCCGCCGGTGAGACCTCTCATCTTCCTACACAGAACCGTTCTTGCAGGACTTTAACATGGATGGTTACAATCCATTGTGTGCAAGAGGAAGAATGTGTAGCAGATGTGATTTTATTTCTCTAGGCGAACAACTAGCTAGCTGCAACCTTTTCACAACTCACACGAGCTCAGCCTGTTTTTTATCACACAAATTCAGATTGCGTATAATGGAATGTCTTCTTCGGTGGATACAGTTACTTTGTTCAGATTGGTGTTTGTAGATTCATGAGGTGTCAGTTAGGATTTACTGCAGTAGCTTTCTTCAGATTGGTTTGAGAATTATACATTTGCTAGCAAGTTGCCTCCTACATCTTATATCTTGATGTGTTGTTTCCTGTCTAGTTTCATATCCTGTGTATCTACACTGAAAGTCTGATGTGTTCTAACTTAGTATAGCTCGATTATTCAGGCACCCCACTGAAACTTTGCGCTTTAGTCGTCGGTAATGACGTGTGACTGCGGTTTGCACGAGGGGATCGACGTGGCGCGCGGGGATGGCGGCAGGAAGGCACCTAGGACGAGTTGTTGACAATCTAGCTTGAGCTGCTGTTGGCGTCTTTTGGCCACCGTCCACGTCCCCAGCTGCTGCGTGCTTGCCGGTGAGTTATCTCTTCTCCGCTTTATGTATTTTTTCTAAAATTTCGTTCCTTTTTCCTGTAGAATGTGTAGAGAAAATTATAAACTTCCATGAACTGAAATTTTGTTCCACTCAGTACAAAAGTTCTTTTTTTTTTGCATGGGCAGTAGATGTGTGCTTTCGCCGGTGAGAGACAATGATAGTGGAGGAGCTTCGCAGCTCAACAGTGGGCTGCGACCATGATTGCGCTCTTGCCGGCGCCAACGCCATGCTGTAAGCACCCTTGCCTCGACCTAGCTGCAGAACGACCAAAGGCTGCTCCTGCTGCTCCCCATCTTCATCGAGTTGGTTCTGCCACAGGGAGGTATAAATCCCTCTTAGATCCATCTCGTGTTGTTCTCTGTGCAATCTGTAGCTTAGATCTTCTCTGAATCATCTAGTGGATCAATCAAACTTTCAGAGGACACATTCAGAGCTCTTGATAGTGGCATGCATATAATATTTTCGCAAAACACCTACTGGATTAGAGCATGGTTTGGAGTAGTTCATCATATACTGATGCAATCTCGGATTCGGTTTATTGATTCACTATGTTTATACATATTAGTGCCGCATCCACGAATATAGCATGCATTTATTTTATCTGTCTGCTTCCATCCTTGTTTCAGGTTCCTCTAGTAGAGAGTGTTAAGGATGATATAGTCATGTTTCTATTATAGTATGTAACTGCACTTACACTAGTAGTGAAATAGGCGTATGAATGTGCGCGTGTCGTTTGGTTTGCCGTCTGATGCTTGTGCAAGAAATGAGTAAGGTTTTATGTTCCTTTGGCTGTAGTGGGTCTAGATGGGTCACAATAACCCCATTATGTGGGCCAAAGATTAAAATACTCACATTATGTGTGCGATTGATTCAACATGTCTATGCTGCTTGCAAATGTATCACCGTGGTATTCTTATATGCATCTTAAACTGAGTATGAACTTTGTTCTGTTGTTCATCTTTTGTACAATTTTCTGGTGTATGTATGCATTTGGGGTAACCAAATCACATGGTAAAAACTTGGAAGCTATTGGTATGAACTTGCATGCTTAGATCATCAGATAAGCACCTATGATTTGTGTGCATAAACCTCTTCCCAGTGTGGTCATTTTGTCTGAGCCACCTTTTGAACATAATACATGATGGATCTCTGAACGAAAGTATAAAAATATTCCTTTGTTTTTTTTTGCTTCTGTATAATCCTACTATACATTGCAGATTTGCTAATGAAATCGTGCGCCACTCCCTTTTGACAGGAAAAAATGATTAAGCTGTCATGATTCGAGTGAATAAGCAGAGACATCAGGAGGAGAGGCGGAGCTCGATGGCTAGTGGTGACCACAACTGCTCTCTTGCCACCGCTGCCGCCACAGCATGTGCGATCCTTCTCGGGCCTCCCCACTGCCAGGGCCAAGAACTGAGAGGCGTGCAAGTACTCCCTGCCCTAACTTAGCCGACGACACAATGCTGCTGCTGCATCTGATAATGATGATGCATGTCACCGCCAAGGCGCCAAGGTGGTTTTGCCATTTCTAGTGAGGTAGATCTTTCATCTCTATGTCTGTTTCTAGTGCCGCTTTGTGTGTATTATGCTAGTTCTTATCTGAATTTTAAGATCCATTAAAATGTTCATAACTTTGTTAAAAAAAAGTTCATAACTTCTGTTGGTGAGATGCATCTGTCCTCTTGCAAAGCATGTAATGGACCAAATCTTGGTTTGGAGTCTGATTGATCATAGCGAAGATCAATTTAACCCTTTGTTGCTGAACATGCAAGAATTGGCTGACGCAAAGTTATGTTATATTGTTGTGCTGTTATCTGATGATGTTATCACAAGCGTGATTTTGTGGGAGACTGCTTAATTGGCTGGTATGCATGTCAATGGTCTTTGGTTTGTAGTTTGTCTCCTGGAATGTTTAGAGGGCATGTGGGATTTTTATTTAGTGAAGACATGTGGTAGCTATCATGTATTATGCTAGTGGTGTTGAAGACGCCATTTATGGCCTTTGTACGTGTGCGTCTTGTGCTAGCCATTCTTGATGATGACTTTGCATGCCACTCTTACACATGAGGTCGTAGTTGTACATGTTCCGTTCAAAGTGTAGCTCTGTTCCTGATATTGGCTTAAAGTTAATTATTTGCTTATGCTAGAAGTTCTCCCAAAACTTAGTCCTAGTAAAAAATCATGTCTTGTTCATTTTTCAATAGTTGCAGTGGGTGAATTTTTTTGTATCTAACATGATGGATCTAAAGTTATTTCTTGATCCTATTTTGGTAATGGCATGATTCTGAATATGTATAATTGATCATGCTTGTGCCCGTGCAGAAAAGGAGATCAAGGCTGGCCTCCCTACGCTCCTGCTAGTGCACACACGTTCGGCTTGCTGTTGTTGTTTTCCCTATCCGTGTCCCCGATATGCTGCTGCGGGTACGGCTTCTCGGCCTGAGATGCGGCCGTAGATTCCTCCACTAGTCGTCGCAAGCATCGACAAGCGGTGGGCTAGCTTTCCGGGTGGATGACACCTCTTGGTGCACTGAGATTGGCATCGACTACAATCTGTCCTAGGTGAGCTCCAACTCTTATCCTCTGCCCTGAACTATGGCATCGTTACATGCTGTTCTAAGTTTAGAATTTGTTCCTATTGTATGGCGTGATGACTTTGATTGCATTAGATCGCAAATCTACAGGAAAACTCTAGATTCTGTTAATTTAGTCACTCCTAAACTGCTATATATCTGAATGCTATTTGTAATGTGTTGTTCATTATCATTATTGCCATGGACATGCCTAGCAGGGGCATTCTAGGATAGTTGACTTTCAGTAGAAATATAATGATCTGCTACATACCAATTAGTACGTTACTAAGAACCTTTGGTTGGATGATAAGCGAAGTAAAGATAACAGCGGTGACGAAGACGAGAGGAACTTGTGACCTTAGAATGTTGTGGGACTTTGGGCCTTTATGAGATGTACTAAAATTTTCGCATTTCAAGATTTAAGATTCTTCAATTTCCTGCATGCCTGAACTTTTAAAACATAGGTAGTATACTTAGACTTTTTTATATTGATATTCTTCTTATTAATGTTATCATTGATAATAATACCGGTTCCTTTCACCCATTAGATATAAGCTTGTCTATTTGTTTGACCCATGTTCTCATGTAAAGTGGGTGAATGCTTACCTCTTCAGGATATTTTGGATTGACACAGTGTTTCCTCTAGAAACAATCTGTGTTTTATATCTAAATGTAGTGGCCCTGTTAATATTAGTTTTTTTTTCTACTGCAACATTCCAAATTACAGAAATATTTTTTAGCAGCAAGCATATGATAGTTTTATAATTTTGTGACAGATCTGGAAGGGGCATCTTCAAGATCATGTGCATCCCGAGCCTTCGTCTTTTGGCTAAGGAGACTAACCACTAGCTGATTTGACACCAGATCCTATTGTACCCACTAAACTTCCTCGGGTCTCTAAATATGTGAATTCTTCTCATGGACTTGTTAGTAATACATCATCAACATCCTAGCGTGGTGCTGCGAACTCAGCTGTGAGTGTTGTATATATGCTTCTCGATGCCAAGCTCTTCGATGGGATCTCTTAGCTCGGACAAATCAAGTTTCAGCCTAGATACTAAGGTTCGGTATGTGATGCATATTATACTTGTCCATGCTTTTTTTTTCTTTGGTTTCCTATTGCTCACCTGTGTCAAGTGCACTGACAATTGCTATTTCTAGACCAGGAATTCAAGTTGAACCCAAATGATAAGGGCTTCACCACATTGACTTCTCCGTTCAGGCCACCTTGCCCTCTAGCAGCTGATGCAACTTACTATTATCTTAATAGCATGCAAACTACTCATAGACCTTGGCATGGCCACATGGGGGTGAGTTTCTACTATTTTAAACACATTTTCCTTATTTACTTACTATTTACATGAAATGGGTGCAATACTGAATTCAAATATATATATGTCTGAATTATGACCTAGTTTTTGAGTTTATTTTCAAAAATAATTGGGAAGAGGGGCAGTGGTACCAGGTTGTTGATTTGGTACTGAAGTTTAGTTACCTGCTAGTCAAGATGTCGGTGTTGTAATAATCCTTATTGAACATCCTTTTTAAATGATGTGGCCCTTCACTAATTTCCAAGGTTCCTAAAGCCGATACTCTATGCTTTCCTATTGACGGCAATTGCTTGTTGGAATTTGTGTGGTCTCGATGCTCGAACAATCCATGAGATGTATGTTGTATTGTGTTGGTTTCTGAAGATTCTAGGGCTGTTGGTTTTTCTTTAGTGTATACGGGCAAATGCATACTTTTGCAATTTGTCTTGTTATGCCGATCCAATCAGCTTCCAAATTCTTTGATTTGTGTAATGATATTCACTCAGAATTTGCAGCTCTTTTTTGGTATTCAATAATTTTCGTAGGGTCTGAATTTTGAGCATGTACTAGTTTAAGAATTTCTGGGGGGAATGAAAGCTCAGGAAATAATATGGTCTTATTTTTAACTTTCTTCCAGTACATGTGCTTCTGGGGACCTTCTCTTTTCGAGTTCACTGTTATTACATTGAATTGTTGTCTTGTTTTCTCTTTTCATTCTCTAATTGCCAACCATCTTGGTTAGGTTTCTTCTAGTGGCCTGTAATTTGAGCTTATTGGTAGTTTGAGGTTCTAGATAATTTGAAGTTATGGTGATTGCTGGCTAATGAAGCCAAAATCTCCAAAAGCATTGTTTCCTGATACTCTTGCCTTTCTGCATCAGTTTTGTTGTCGGGTTACAACACTAGATATTTTTTGCTAATGAAATCCTCTCGTTTTCATCAAAACTAAGTGCTTATTTTAGCTTATTATGTAGCATGTAAACAACATTTTTGATGCCGTGGAGTTTTCTCCTGGTTCCGTTCGTGATTAATTAAAGCTAAGAAGGTTCATCCCTTGCAGATTGATTAGGAAGCTAAGCCTTACATCTCATCAATAACGCGGTGGTTGAAGCATCTTTGAGCATTCTTATATTGTGTTTAATAAGGCACCCCTTACAAATACAAATATTCAGTACTCGCCCAATACTCAAATATCAATGCAATTTTCCTGTTTAACCGTGGTTTTCTGCCTAACATGTTTTTATCCATATGGTTGGATGAAATAAACACACACACACACCGGTGCAATTATTTGATTCTGGTTTCTTGTGCTATCTGAATTTTTGCCATGGTATAGACGGTACAAATTCAGAAGCAAAGATTCTTCCTATCTTGATAACAAAGGAGGAGTACATTGCCCAAAACTTTCTTGATCCATTGTGAAAGTTGAAGGACCACGTTGTGCCTTTAAGCCTGCAAAAATATGCAGATGGAGTTGTGCGACCGCAGGACAGCCTAGATGGAGTGCCCCTGGAGGAATTTTGCACCTGCGGGTTGGGGTTGTGGTGGCTGCAGCTGCAGGGCTAGTGCGCCGACTTGTAGATCCTTACGCTATAGTGGCAGCACTTGTAGATTCGCACATGGGTACCGCGACAACATATCTGGCTGATGGTCTCATGACCACAAAGGGGGCAAGTCACCAAAGGGAGGATCTAGCGCTTGAGACAGACGAGGACATGCTGCTGCGGAGGGACATGATGGTGAGTCGATGTGCTAAGCGATTGATATCGATTGGGAAAGCAGATGGGGAGGAGGCTTGTAGGAGAAGGAGAATGTATGTGCAGGGGTTAGGTTTCGGGGCGAGTCTTCATTGAATGACCATGGCGTGAGAGCCGACCATCTCCACCATATGGCACATCACCCTACACTCGTACAGAACATTGAGGCCGCGGTCCACTCCGTCAAGCTATTATGTACTAGTCGGGGGCAGCGATGGAGACTAAATTGAATACGTGTGCAGACGTGTGCTAGGAAGCTGCATGCCATTCTTCATAAAATTAGCATACAACACAAAATACATCTGGGTACCACCAATCTTGGCGCATTTGGACGGTCCAGGAAACGGGACCATCTGTGCCAGGGATCACTTGTGCTTTTCCGTTGGTTATAGAGATATGATGTTGGTTATATTTTAGAGTCTCCTATATATCTATAATGCTGTTGTTTGAAATCTGCTTGAACATTGCAAGTACTTGATACTGATTCCACTTCTTGTAGGTGAACATACCATCGCAAGCCTAGGAACATGCATGTACTTTGTCGAGACCTTCCCATGTTCTCATTACTTCCATTTCGGTGAACTCTCGAATAAGGTAAATTCTTGGTTTCTTCTTCTTTTTCGTCTACTTGCTCTTTGAGGGCATGTACAATGCAAGATGCGTAGAGAGGTGCTTAGCGAGTTAGCAAAATAAACCGGTTTTTGCTTATGCATTGGTGCTTATTTACACTAGGCTGATGCCTAACTAGGCACCTCTCCTATACAAATAAGCACATGTGCTTAACAAAATGCTTGGTTTATTTTTGTAAGCACCTCCTTGCATCGTACATGCCCTGATAGAATGTCCATCAAGCCATGGTTGTTCTGTGTGCTCTGGACACTGAACCTATAACGTACTGGTTGGTTTAGTGTTGGTAATATGGATAGGATTTGGTTTTGCATTTTTAGCATTATTCAAGCGATGTGACAAAAGTGAAATGATTTGTGTTGATTCAGGGTACAAGAAGTTGAACAAGGACTACCCCCACAGGTGGTTGTCACCCAGCTGGGCAGTGTCGGTCTCCCCGAGCTCCTTCTGGTGGTTGCCTGCATGGGCTGCTGCTGCCGACTACTTCTGTCTCGGTACCATGCAATGACGGAAAGTTCACCGTGGTGCAACTGCGGCAGAGGTGGTTTCTTCATCGAGGCCGTGATTTAGTTGAGTGCAAGGCAGCTGACGTTCTTGCTGTAAGTACCTATTTTTCCTTCTTGGTATTGATAAGTTTTATGTACTTTGGTACTGACATATGTTGTTTTACTAGAAATGAAAATGTCCAAGATCTGGCCTTGATTTGTTTTTTGTGTTTATATCTTTGTGAAACTGATGTCGATAGGTAAAAAATGAGATAGTTTATGGCTGAATTCCTTCTGAAATATTGTGTTTATGAATTCAGTGGGGTTTGTCTTACATTGCTTTCACCAAGTTCTGTAGTTTGTGAAGTAGGCACAGTTTGAGATATCTTCTATATGTGGATACATAAATATCGATGTCTCATCATTTTAAATTCTCCTACTATTGTACTTTGCATGTCTTGTACGATTTCTCAAGGCACAAAGGGTGTATGTGTACATGCGGTTTATGATGGGATCTTTTTTTACATGATGATAGACTTGGAGAAATTAAGGGATCAGATCTATGTTTATTGGCAGGTTTGCTTGGTCGATGGAATTGTCGGTATGCTCTCAAGATACCGACCCACATTAGCTATTTGAAGATATGCAGTCCTCTATGGAAGTAACGGAAGCTGGGACAACTCTAGCTAGTGAAATGAGCTTGCTTATGCTACATCTTAATTATTTCCGTGCTTGCATTATATATCTTGATCACTTGCATTATTTCTGGTTGCATAAGAAAAACTAGGACCACACTATCTAAATTCTAGCACAACCATCTTATGCATGTTGTTGCTATTTCATCAGGTAAATCACCACTTGCACTATCTAAATTCTAGTACTAAATGGATGTTCACTCTTTTTTCTGTCCATGTGGAGTTCTGAATGTTAGGAAGTATCTGTATCGAGATTTACTTCAGTTGCTCATGTACTTGTACTTCTTATGATAGATAAATACTTATGTGGTGTCCAATTGCTTGGCAGCTGCATAAATCTCCCCTTGATAGCCTCTGTTACCTCCGCTCTGGACTAGTTATACATGTTCTCATGAAATTGCTGATGTGATTCCCAATGGCTTGGCAGCAACATTTGCCATGTGTTAGCCTATTTTATTGTCTATTGATCCAGTGTGTAGAAAAATATGTTCATCCATGTGAATACTAAATAATTCTTGCTTATTAGTCTTGTGACAGCTGTTGTGCTGACATAAGTTACCCTCCCAAGTTGAAGAGCACGCGTGAGAGCTTCTTCCCATGCTCTGACACTTCCATTATGGGACGTGATTGATGCTACTCTTGTTTTGTATATGAATGCATGTGCTGCTGGGCTGGCCATGGACTGGAGAATATCCAGCCCTCTAACAGATTTATTGGCCTTATCCAGTTTTTCTGCCTAATGAAGGACTGGGTTGCTTGCTCACACTTGGTTATATTTCTTTTTTATCGTGTACATAGTGTAGGAGTTGATACCCCTAGCTTACTTACTCTGCCTGATGCATGTATGTATGCCTAGGTAATGTAGTACTCATGTATTGCTTATTTTGTTGCACTATTTTTCGAGAAAAAGCAAATGACCTTTGTATTTCATTTCATTGAAAAGACGGAGAGTTTGTTACAAGCTTCCTAAGAAGCGGGTGTTACAACTGTTTTGACTTAATGCACATCCTAGGAAGCGGGTGTTACAATAGTTTTGACTTAATGCATGTCCCAGGTCGATGGCAGGACTACCCTAAGGCTTGTGGCACCGGTTCTAGCCCAATGTTTTGCTTCAAATTTAATCCGGGAGATTATTCTCATGCAAATCTTCAACCACTGTTCTCTTGAATGCGAATCACCCCTTGTATGTCCCGCGTCCAGCTGTTCTCATGCAAATGTTCAGTCACCGTTCTTGACATACGTCGTCGTTTGGGTATGCAGGCGTGTAGCTGAGGCACAATATCACTGATGGAGCGGCCTCCAAGCCAGCGATCCTCCCAGAAGCGCGCCGTTAGCCCATTGCCAATGGTCATCATGGTAGAGGCAAATAAGATTGCACGTTCTTACACGGAGAATTGGAGCTCCAGGTTGCTCCATGCGCAACCTGTGTCAGTGCGGCTCAGCCATAGCCAGCGCAAGCGCAGTGCCAGACCTTCACAGCCTAGACCATGCACTCCAAGGCCACCTGGAGCAATTTCCCTGCAGACACGCCTCCAATTGACATGGTGGTTTCCTCCCTTTGCATCTGCCCTGCCTTCCCAGAAGAACCCTCCTTCAATTTGTTTGAATTGTTTGATGCTCTTCTTTGGCGGTGCGAGGACCAGCAGCTGATGCACAGGGATGTCATTGAGCACGGACTTGACGAGTACGAGGCAGCCAGACTTATTCATTAGACAAGCCTTACAGGTTGGTAGCTTTCCTCGCATCTTCTCGGCCACTGGCTGTAGCTGGGCAGTGGTCAGCCTGATAAGTGGGAGAGGGATGCCCATGTAGACGATGGGAAACTCGACGATTGGGTAGCCAATGTCCACCGAAACCTTCATGGCGTCCATGTCGCTGTAGTTCATCAGTGTAGTTGTGCTTTTCGTGTAATTGACATGCAACCCTAATGCTTGGCCAAACAATTGCAGGATCTTCTTCACCGTCATGATGTTGTTGCACTATTTCAACTTATTTATATCATTGCTAGATCAATTAGGTATTGTTGTAGCTTATCCATGTTGTTTGGTTTGATTAAATGACTTATTGTCTCAAGTATCTCGTGAATAGTTTGGCTCCTTTAAGGGGTATGTTTCTTGACTTTGTCGAATGGATGAACCTACTAATTACTTTGGCAAATGGCAGCTACAAGAAAGGAATAATGATGACAACTGTTGAAGCAATCTTGCCGGTATGTTTATATTTCCCATCTCATAATTATTTTTGTACTCCCTCCAATCCATATTATTTGATGCTAAAATGGAGGTATCTATAACTAAAATATGTCTAGATACATCTATATAGCATCAAGTAATATGAATCGGAGGGAGTACTATCTTCTTGTGGGTGTAGTACTACCCAAGGATACTTATCTTCTGTGCTGGTGTTCTTTTTATTCTCGGATAAGATGAAACAAGTCTTTATTTGTTTGGTGATAAATGTGGATACATGTATTGTCCTTTTTGCAGAAATATTTCATGGTTCCTATGATGTCACGCCTAGCTCTTTCTGGTTTTGTTTTTCTGCAATTCTTATATATGTAATGATACAGTTATGAGATTACTTGGAAAGGTTAAATTATCCCAGGGCTTGGTAGAAGAATAAAATCCCGTCTTTATTTTGCTGATTTTGTTCTCCTGTTTGGTAGTGGTAAATAGACAGTTGGTGATTAAAAAGTATATGTGGTTACATTTTATATAAAATAGGTTCATATCACTGGAATATATGCATGTAATGTCAGCATTGCTGCTGATTGGCATGTTGCTTTGTCGGTTGTCCATTTTTCATCCAACTTGGAACTTGCATATAGTATGTAGGTAATGATGTCTGTTACATGGATGTTTTATTCATCACTTGTTTACCTGAACCTGCATACAATAGTTAGGTACAATAAGGTTCATTAATCAACACCACAATGTATAAATACATATATAGATGAGTGAATACTCTCAGTAGTAGATGATAGGTGCGTTCAGGTTGCAGATTCAGCTGGTGTTGTTGGTGGCATGTGCTTTCTGGTACATGTAGGGTCCTATTGTTATTTGGTTCATGCTAGTCCTAGTGAAGCTCTTCTTTTTCAACTTCTTGGCAATTTTCTTTGTGATAAATTTATAGTTTCTCAGATTCAAATTGTTATTGTGTTCTTTTGTTTAACAGTTCCTTTTTGTTCTGCAAGTATATATTTGTTTTTGAAACAATTACTCTTTGAACTTTATGTGATTAATTGCCATCATCCTGATTCAGATAGCCTATGGAATCTCCCAGGTTTCCTCCCTGGCTCCTGATGGTGGCAACGATTGTGACTGGTTTCGACCATGGCCTCTCGTAATGCAGTCGTAGGCCATAGTTGGAAGTTGAAGGAGCACTTTGTGCATTTTAGCCTGCAAATATGCAGTTCTAAAGAGTGAGCCTCAATTTCATGTTCTCTCTCCAGAGTTACATTGTTGCAGTCCACAGAAGATGTTTTATTGAAGTTTTTTTGTTCACAGCTTTGCGGAGATCTTTCATTCCGCTCTACAAACACTTGTGTTCTAATTATTGACATCTCATAGTAGAAACTATCTGTATGCAGATAGTAGACTTGGTTGTAATTTCTCATCGATTAATTTCATTTCTGTTTGTCCCAGGAAATTGTAAGAGGAATATTTTAACCTCGTCTAGACTGATATTCTGCAGAATCCTGATTGAGTTCCGGTTAACATCTATGCTTGGCAGCAATCTCGATAAATAATCAGAACTTGAGATGGTACATACTACTTCGGCAGGCCACTAACAAAAGAGAGTTGCAAGACATGTACTCAAGAGAACTGGGAAGTTCATAATATGTGGCATTTAGGTAAGTTTCCAGTTATGCTCTCCTCTTTGTACTTTATTATAATATTGTGCGTTTAGGTAAGTTTCTAGTTCCTCTCTGATCTTGCGTTTGTGGTGAACAGGATTTCATTAGCGCACTAGAGAATCAAAGAATAAAGATTCTCCTGTCATTTAATACTTTTTTTTTACTTCTATTCCTAAGAAGACCACTCCAATTTCTTGAGTAGTGGTGAGTGGTAATTAGTTTCCTAAGATGGCATTCAGTCTAAGTTATTTAATCTTCATTCTTTGGTGCTTATGATGGTGTGTAATGTTGTCACAATTGCTAAGAGATAATGGACATTTTATTTGAATATGGTCTAAGTAATCCTAATGCTGACCAAGTTTTACTGGTCTTGTCATTTGTTGAACATTTTCTGTGTACCCTTGATTGCGTGTTGAGCAATATTTTCCTGTGCTTTCGTGGAGCTAAACCTTTCTTGGTTTATGGTGGTGCAGGTGATAGGATGTACAGGCAGCAGGTTGCCGTGGCTCTTGCTCTTGAAGGGAGGAGTGGAGCTGGAGATCTAGCTGGCTCATGCTTTCTTTGTCGCTTTCAGTGACCGATCCAGTGGCATGTTCACTGCCTGTTAGGTAGTAATGAGTAGGTGGAGTGCTGTTTGGGCAGAAGCATCTATGTGGATGGAAGGTCCTTTATTTATAATACTATGCAATATAATGTTGGTACCAGAAATTTCCTCGGCTGATCATATTCAACCTGATGGAAGAGTGAGAGATCCATGTGAGTTCTTTTTATGCCAAAACTGAGAATTAACATTTCACCTTGATAAGAGATGCAGATAGTGCTTGTTTTCTTTCCGTCTACCTGGCTGTATTACTGTATAAACGACATATACTTTCTCAGAAACAGATACAATTCTGTGTGCAAATAGACACCTGATTTGTTGTGTATGAATTCTTGGCTCCAATTTACATCTGTCTTCACTGTGTTGGTTAACTCAAAGCAACCATGGTCAAGCACGGGCTGATAGGAACCCAACCGAATGATTCATGTATAAAGTTAGTATCAAGATAAAAGGAGTAAAAGAGGTATGAGCCTGTTCCGCAAAAGGAGTATAAATTTAGTCTAAAATCAAGATAATTTTGACCATTTTTTAGAAAAAAAAGTAGGTCGTACATGCATGGATTTCTCGGCGCATTGAGCTCAACTTGATGCATTCGTGATATATACATAGATGGCATGGTTTTTGAGGAATCATTCACCAAATCAATCGGGCGCGTCAGCTTCCACTAATACACACCTGGAGCAATTATTAGGACTTTTTTACGGAAGGAACGAGTAGGTGGTACTTCATGCATGCATGGATTTCGTGGCTAGCTAGAACGCTCATTGAGCTCGGCTTGACGCAACCGTGGTGTATACAAGGGCATTGGCATGGTTTTCACGGGGCATGTAGAATCATTGGCGGAATCTATCCACCGGCCGTGTCGGCTTCCGCCGCTGATTCCTGGAGCAGTTATTAGAGAACGGATCAGCTATGGATGGAAACTAAAATAGCGGAAGAGACGAGTAGGTGCATGCATGCATTTCTTGGCCAGGACGCGCCTTAGCTTAGCCTGATGCATCTGTGCCCGTATACACAGCCACAAAAAAAAGCCATAGCCGTGGCTCGAGACTTCTCGAAAAGCTATAATCAGGCTATAGCGGGCTATTTAAAACTTTGGTTCTCAGATAACAAACTAAGAACTAACTTAGTTCTCAGTCGATTTCTCAACCATAGGATTGTATCGTGATTCGTGGAAAGTGAATTGCAACATAAATTGCAATTGAGATTTTTCTAGTTAGAAATAGGGTTGCAATTAAGAAAAAAAAACCATTGGATGGCCTCGTGATTCATGCTAGTAATAAGTTGCAACATGGATTGCAACTAGTAGCTCAGATAGTTGTATTGCTTCGTGATTCGTGCTACTCAACAGGTGCAAGTCGACTGAGAACTAGTTACACCATTTTTGATGCTCCACCAAACCATCCATATAATTCTCCCTCGTGTTTCTCCCAAATTAGATTCTAATGTTTTTTCTCCCCAAGAGAAATTTCTCCGTTCGAGGATTTTTTTTATTGCTCCATTAAGCCACGCTTTTAACGCTACATGAAATTAACCTTGCCTGTAAATCCTTTTCTTTTTTGTTAAAGGATTTTCTTTTTATGGAAGAGTGGGAGATCCACGTGGGTTCTTTTTATGTCAAAACTGAGAGAATTAACATTTCACATTGATGAGAGATGCATGTAGTGCTTGTTTTGCTTCCGTCTTCCCGGCTGTATTACTGGTATAAACGACATCGTTTCTACCGTGTGGAACATATACATATACTTGCCCGGAAATAGATACAATTCCATGTGCAAGTAGACACCTGATTTGTTGTGTATAAATCCTTGGCTCCAATTTACATATGTCTTCACTTTGTTGGTTAACTCAAAGCAACCATAGTCAAGCACGGGCTGATTTCTAGGAACCCAAGCGAATGATTTATGTATATATATCATTCACCAAATCAATCTGGGGCTTTAGAGTAACTTGAGTAGTAACATAGAACTACATGCAATGCCAACTAACCATTTTGATGACATGACATGTTATTAATTGAGGAAAGAGATTATTGTGGTAACTAAGTAGCTATGTTACCATAACATCACATTTCCCAAGACAAAATGAGTCTATAACCTAATTAATATGATTTAGCAAGACACCACCAATATGTTACTACTCACTATGAAGGTAGTAACATAGAATAGTAATATGTGCATGTTACTAATCTATGTTACTCTCCACTATGACTAGTCTAATACAGGGAATGACGTGAATTGAGCTCGGCGTGATCCAACCGTGGTGTATACAAGGGCATTGGAATGGTTTTTGCGGGGCATGTAGAATCATTCGCGGAATCCATCCACATGTCGTGTCGGCTTCCACTGATTCCTGGAGCAGTTATTAGAGAACATATCAGCTATGGATGGAAACTAAAATAGCGGAAGGAACGAGTTTGTGGCATGCATGAATTTCTCGGCCAGGACGCGCATTGAGCTCAGCCTGATGTATCCGTATACACAGCCACAAATTTAGGCCGGAGAGCATTGAATCATTGGCCGAATCCATCCAGGCTAAAACAAGGAGGGGTGCTGATTCCTGGAGCGGTTATTAGGGGAATCATGGGATGGAAGAGTAGGTGGTGCATGCATGCATGTATTTTGCCCCAACATAGAATGGGATGTTGAGTTATTAGGGGAAAGAAATCATCGTTAGTTAATCAAGGAAGGAGAACGGCACCCTTCAGGTCACCAATCCAAGGCACCACGTATCTCAGCCGTATGTTGTGCTTCGCATGTAATGTAATCAAGGGCTATGTATGGAAACTAAATTAGCGGGAGGGAGGTGAGGAAAATGGCGCCGACAGAGCCTAAAAATTTCGAGCGGAAATTCAACCCGTAGCTTGTCCTCCCGCCTCTCTATAAGTACCAATAGGGGTGTAGCTACCGCGTGCGGCTGGCGCGTGCGACCGACTTAGACTTTGACTCTTGCTCGTCGAGGAGAGGGAAAGGATTGTGCTCGTCGCTTGTTAATTGCATACATATGTGCCAGAGTATTGTATCTCTAACGCTTGGTTTATGCATCAGGCTGGTGACTGGATTGGGCACAGGAGTAGGCATGCCGTGGGGAGCGAGCGAGGAGTAGCGTCGTCGGGTCTGGTCACTTGGGGACGGACGGAGGCGAGCACCTTCGTCAATTTCACCAGGTAACTCATTTCTCATGTGCTGAATCCGCTCGCTTGGTCATACCGGCGGCCAATGGACCCGCATGGATTTAGCCGGCGGGTGGTGTGTCGTAGATATCCGCTCCGATCGGTTAAAGGCGCGAAACGGAATCAGCGATCGATCCAACGGGATTAATTCTTTTTTTAAGTTTAGGCTGACTATCATAGTCCCTCGAATCAAAACCTCCTAGATAATTGGAGAAGAGCGAGGGTTGAGGTGATTGCGAAGTTGGCGCTGAATGGGGTTTCCGCGAGTCCCCATTATTGTGTGCATTTAGCGATTCAACTCCCTTGCCTAGGGGACCCAAACGCACACTTTCGGTCCAATAATGTAAAGAGTCCATCAGAGCATGGCTTCACAATATCATTCTGGTCCAATGTAACGAGCCGACGGCTTCCAGATGCGGTTCTTCGATCTTTTCTGCATTGGCTTGCTCACTGTCTTCGATATTTGTTTATAGTACCTTGGCAGTACATAAGTTACCACTCCGGCTGATAACACGTCAAGTTTTGGTACATAAAGGTGTGTATAGTACCTTGGCAGCAACATAATATGACTCACGGGTCTCGGTGACTTCAAGGAAAGCTAACATGAATTTTTTTAAATTACATTAACTTAGATAAGGAGAAACATAAACTTGTCTCGAATTAGACCAGACACATGGGTTGATTATTTGATACATATAGTGAAGATGAATGACGTGGATATATAACATGTAATCATCGACATATGAACACTTTTAGGTATGTTTGGAGAAAAAGTTCATAACATATTTACTGATATTAAAAGATGGCCTTTAGATATGCAAATTAAAATGAGATGAAGTGAAAGCGATATACCTACCCTGTCTCTAGCGCATACGTTATGTATATTTTTCCATATACTGCATGTCTCCTGTCCCACCAAAGATGCCATGTTGTGGTTGCAAAGATTTCATGTGAAGCTTTGAGGTTTAAACTTGACAAGTTGTACTTGTCCAGACAATAGCTGTTCCAAAGCACCTTGTCCTTCAATACCAAAACTACAAGTTTCAATAATCATTAAATCAAGTTCTAATGATCTCCATATCTTCCTATATCGCGCAAATGCATGTGAATAATGGTGCTTCACGTCCTCCACCCCTAACTCGTATGTCGGGCACTATCCACTAACCTTGATATCATGCTTTGTCATCGCCACATGACATGGCAATGTACCTATCATAGTTTTGCATACAATTACATCTTGTTGGAACTTCAAGAACCAAATTCTATCCCATATGAGAAGTTCCTTCATTATCCCTTGTTTCGGATATGAAAGTGCACCTTGTTTACTCTTAGTGCGTTTTAGATGATTGATGGCAATACAATTGAGGAGACTAATATGTTTATCTAGTTTACAATGGAGCATATTTGCTGAATTTTCTTCAACCATGTTCAAGTTGGGGTGGTTCAACGAGAAGAGCACACGGTGTCCACCAGCAGAGATGGAGGAGACGCTACCCAGTGGCGCCTTCATACTAAACCTCGCGACAAGGTCCCTTGAGAAGCTTGCGGGCGGAATTGAGTACCATGGGTGGAGAAACTTTTGCGGGTATGAAATGGACTTTGTATCACTCCTTCCGTCCATAGCCTGTTTCTTAGTCCTTATTACCATGTGCAACTTGTGTTAATGATGCAATTTTAGTTTTTCTTAACACATAACTCCTCTTTATTCTTTCACAATCAAAGTTACATCGTCAATTAAAAGAGATGCTATGGTTTTTTTTGGATACTATATTATATCAACAAATGGCCAATGATTGATCATTGTAATTGGCTATTGAATACCAAATCGTTGCTACAACCTCTGCGTATATGAAATGGGTTTGTTACATCTTAGTCGCCTGAGATCATCTTAACTCTCAGTCACAACTCACGAGAAAGTTGCACTTTTCTAGCAGTGGTTTTTTTTTGGTAGACCTTTTTTTGGTGATCGAGAGTGTAAGTATTCTCAGTCGACTTAGACATAGCAATCCGGTAGTATTTGAAATAGCATACATATACTCCCTCCGTGCTAAGTTGTAAGAGGTTCAAGTGTAGTAAAACAGTATGTCACAATGTCTTATATTTTCGCACATAGGGAGGGAGTATAGCTAAAGTTTGTCTAGATCATATTGACACACCACCTGATCCAAATTTCAAATCATTGACTCAGTACAGGTGATGAAGGCTAAGCTATGTTAGGAAGTAACCGGAGACCGTGTGATATATTCAGTCATCAATGCCGAATTGGGCTGGCCCACTTGCTTTAATGTGGACCCCACCCACTACTTAGTTGGGCCAGCCCAATTGCTTTTGTGGTGGACCCCACATTCTAAATGGGCCGGCCCTTTAAGAGGAAAGTGGGACCCACTGTGTTTTGGCCGGCCCACTATCTTGTTGGGCCGGCCCTTTATGGCGGGACCCACATGTGTTTTTGGCCCGGCCCACTATCTTGTTGGGCCGGCCCACTTGCTACATGGTGGACCCCACATACTAATTGGGCCGGCCCGTTAACAGGAAAGTGGGGCCCACCTGTGCTTTTGGCAAGCCCGTGAACGACTACATCTCCTCTAACAGTACTGTTGGGGAAAGGTTTGGGAAATCTCCCGTGGCGCCTTCTCGAAGATGTCGTTGGTGCACACGCCCTAAGGCATCTTCTAAGCTGCTCCTCGGAATTTTTCCCTGCAAGCCCCCGAACGACTACATCTCCTCTAACGTAGTACTGTTGGGGGTTGGGAAATCTCCACTTTTAATATCTTACATACAGTTAAATTGATTGCCATGTTGAGATACTTATTTGTGCCATGAACATTCTACAATTAACTTGATGATGGAGCATCTTCATCATTTAATCTTCTTCAGCCTTAACCATGGAGCATCTTCATCATTTAACTTGATGCTTGGATCAATGTTCACTCGAAGGGTGGAATTTCATCAAACTTATTATAATCTTCTGACATGTCTGTCTTGTCCTCCACTCCCACGATGTTTCTTTTTCCAGACTCGCTGCTACAGGCTCTTCTTCGACGGGTACTGCTGGTTCTGTGTCTGGCTCTTCTGGCACCGCGCGACCACCACCTTCTACACAGTCAGTACGTCATCCCCGTGGTATCTGGATTCTGGAGCTTCTTTTCATATGACTTCTGCGTCTTCTATCCTTTCCGCTCTTCGCTCTCTTATTTCTCATGTCCGTGTTATCACGGCTGATGGTTCCTCTCTTCCTGTTTCCAGTCGAGGCACCCTTTCTACTTCCTCTTTCTCTATTCCTGATGTTTCTCATGTTCCTAGCCTTAAGATGAACCTGTTTTCCCGCTAGTCAGCTTACTGATTCTGGTTGTCGCGTCATTCTTGATGCCGATTCTTGTGCTGTCAAGACCGCCGTACACAGGCCCTGGTTGGAGCTGGCCTCGCAGCCTTGAGTCCCGGGCCTCGGAGTTAGGCGGCCGCGTTCCTTCCGCCGACACTTCATCTGTCGGCTCTCTGCAGCTTGCTCTGTCACTGGTTCTTTTCAGCGGTGGCATCATCGGCTGGGTCACCTTTGTGGCTCCCGTTTATCGTCATTAGTTCGTCGTGGTCTTCTGGTCTGTCTCAGGAGATGTGTCTTTACATTCGTGTCGGGGTTGTAGGTTAGGCAAACAGATTCAGCTTCCCTATCCTACTAGTGTGTCTGTATCTCAGCGACCTTTTGATTTAGTTCATTCTGATGTTTGGGGTCCGGCTCCCTTTGCTTCCAAAGGGGGCCATCGATACTATATTTTGTTTATTGATGACTTTTCCCGGTACACCTGGTTGTTTTTTATGCGCTCTCGCAGTGAGGTGCTTTCTATTTATCAGCGTTTTGTGGCCATGAAGTAAGTATCACGGAGTTAGAATCTTCACCAGATGAAATAGTCAAAGAGTTTTTGATTTCATCAGAGACGATGAAGAGGCTTGCATTTGCAAGAAATTAAGTGGGAGCGCTAAGACACATTTATAATACTTTATGTAGGTGACATATAGTTGGTTATAAATGATGTAATTATATACTTGATTAAAAGGTTTCATTGAGAATTAACTTCAATGAAAGGATATGGACTGAAACAAATTTAGTGTCAAGATCTATGAAGATAGATTGAAACACATAAATAAGTTTAAGTCAAAGTACATATGATGGATATTGAAGTAGTTCAATATAGAAATATTAAGAAAATGTTCTTGTCATGTGAAGGTTTAACAAGACTTGAGTGTATCGACACTCAATGAGTAAAAACACATGAGTGATTATAGATCACGAATAACATGTACACAATCAGATATCATGTGCTATAACATGTTATGAGCATATACCAGAATGATTCATATGATGATCATTGAACGACAGTAAGAATATCCTTGAGTACTTTAGAAGAACTAAGGATATATATATATATTTTTGTATGAAGAAATGACAAACAAATCGCTGTAAGGTGTTACACCGATATTGGTTTTGTCACATATAAAATATAATTTCAATCTCAAATTAGACTAAGTGTTGTTTAAAAGGTAGCACAATGAGCTAGAAGTTGTCTATGCTAGATTTAGAAGAGTTCTAAATATTGTGACGGATTCTACAAAAGAAGGCAGAGTATGTCATTATTTTGACAACGACAAAGGATGTTAAGTCAAGAGGTTCTTTGAGAACTTGGTGTAGTTCCGACAGTCAGAACTTTGAAGCTATATTGTGTGTGACAATATTAGTGACATATTTCAGACAGCGGAATTAAGGTTCCACCAGAAGATCAAACATATTTAATGCCAACTCATTTGGAAATGAGTGATGCGTTGAGACGCAAATGAATTACAAAATACATACGTTTCTGAGCGTGTCAGATCCGATGACTAAAAACCTCTCCCGTGAGCAATACATGATAAAGCACCGAAGGCCAAGGTGTTATATCTTTACATATGTAAACTAGATTATTGACTCTAGTGCAAGTGGGAGAGAAGGAGATATGCCCTAGAGGCAATAATAAAGTGGTTATTATTTATATCTTTATGTTTATGATAAATGTTTATATATCATGCTATAATTGTATTAACCGAAACATTAGTACATGTGTGATATGTAGACAACAAAGAAGTCCCTAGTATGCCTCTTAACTAGCTTGTTAATTAATAGATGATTAGTTTCATAATCATGAACATTGGATGTTATTAATAACAAGATTATATCATTATATGAATGATGTAATGGACACACCCAATTAAGCGTAGCATAAGATCTCGTCATTAAGTTATTTGCTATAAGCTTTCGATACATAGTTACCTAGTCCTTATGACCATGAGATCATGTAAATCACTTATACCGGAAAGGTACTTTGATTACATCAAACGCCTTTGCGTAAATGGGTGGTTATAAAGGTGGGATTAAGTATCCGGAAAGTATGAGTTGAGGCATATGGATCAACAGTGGGATTTGTCCATCCCGATGACGGAGATATATCTGGCCCTCTCGGTGGAATGTCGTCTAATGTCTTGCAAGCATATGAATAAGTTCATAAGAGACCACATACCACGGTACGAGTAAAGAGTACTTGTCGGAGACGAGGTTGAACAAGGTATAGAGTGATACCGAAGATCAAACCTCGGACAAGTAAAATATCGCGTGACAAAAGGAATTGGTATCGTATGTGAATGGTTCATTCGATCACTAAAGTCATCGTTGAATATGTGGGAGCCATTATGGATCTCCAGATCCCGCTATTGGTTATTGGTCGGAGAGTACTCAACCATGTCCACATAGTTCACGAACCGTAGGGTGACACACTTAAAGTTGGATGTTGAAATGGTAGAACTTGAATATGGAATGGAGTTCGAATATTTGTTCGGAGTCCGGATGAGATCCCGGACATCACGAGGAGTTCCGGAATGGTCGGAGAATAAGATTCATATATAGGAAGTCATATTCCAAGTTTGGAAATGATCGGTGCATTTATGGCAGGTTCTAGAAGGTTCTAGAAAAGTCGGAAGAAACGCACTATGGAAGGTGGAGTCCGGAAGGACTCCACAAGCTTGGCCAGCCAAACCCTAGAGGGGAAAGTCCAAAGTGGACTTCCCCAAGGTGGCCGGCCACCCCCTTCATGGAAAGGTGGGAGTCCCACTTGAGGTGGGAATCCCACCTTGGGTAGGTTTCCCTACACATGGAAGGTTTTGGGTTGGGGTCTTATTCGAAGACTTGTACACCAACTTGGGTGTTCCACCTATAATGAGGGCCAGGGGAGGGCCGGCACAAAGCCTCAAGCTTGGCCGCCCCCTATAGTGGCCGGCCACCCCTCCCCAAACCCTAGCGCCCGCTCCTCCACCATATCCCGCACGCTTAGCCCCGCGGATTTCTCCACCGCCACCGACACCACGCCGTCGTGCGCCGGATTCAAGAGGAGCTACTACTTCCGCTGCCCGCTGGAACGGGGAGGTGGACGTCGTCTTCATCAACAACCGAATGTGTGACCGAGTACGGAGGTGCTGCCCGTTCGTGGCGCCGGAACCGATCGTGATCAAGATCTTCTACGCGCTTTTGCAAGCGGCAAGTGAACGTATACCGCAGCAACAAGAGCCTCCTCTTGTAGGCTTTGGAATCTCTTCAAGGGTGAGTCTCGATAATCCCTCGTTGCTACCGTCTTCTAGATTGCATCTTGGCTTGGATTGCGTGTTCGCCGTAGGAAAATTTTTGTTTTCTATGCTACGTTATCCTACACCCATGACAGGAGAGGTGTCTGTCCCTCCTGCCCTCAACGGCGAGGACTGCCCAGGCTACTACGCGTGCGCCATACTCACGGGCGACGATCTTGACGCCAGCACTCCGCTGGGCTTCTTCCGCGTGCTCCTCGTCTACAACCGCCGCAGTTTCACGGCGCTGCGGATGTTCTCCTCCGACGTCGGCAGCTGGGGGCCGGAAGGCAGGATGCCCGGCGCCAACCGCCACAGGTTTGGGGTCCCGGTTTTATCCAACCGCCAGTGTGTTTGGTAGCCTGGGTCAACAGAGAATCCCTCTCTCCCGTCATACATGCTCAGCTTAGCTATGATGAGCTGAGATTATGGCGTGTGTTTGGCAGCTCGTCTGTCCTCATACTGATGAGGTCTAAGACCCCGTGTGTGGCCCGATCTTGCGGATTGACTTCGAAACCAAGCGGGAGAGATGGGGAAAACGCGAAGGGGACGAAGAACACGACGAACTCCGAGACTCACGCACGCACACCAACCCGATACACCCGATGCTTACCTCCGTGGCTCGATGGACCACGCCAATAGAATCTCCGTGGAAGAGGCACGAGGCAGAATTCCGGAGAGATTGGGATTGGAGAGGATGAACTTGGGGAGGGAGAGAGAGTAGCAAGTACTAGAATCTCACTCCACAAATTCAAAGTCAACAACCAAGGTGCCTTGATTACAGAGGGATGATACCCAAGGGAGACTAAGCTCAAAGGTAGGTTTGAGTTCTAAAACAAGTCTAATCTCAGATCTGAGCCAACTAGCCTATTTATAGGTAGGGGGCGAAGAGTTAAGTTACACGCTGAAAAGTAGTCTGTGTCTGAAGTTCGCGGTGGCGGAAGTTCCGGCCGACTTGGGCGGAAGTTCCGGTCGGGGGAAGTTCAGGTCTGGAAGGCGGAAGTTCCGGCCCGACCGGAAGTTCGGCCAAGTCCGGTCAAGTTTCGAAATTAGCCCATTTCCTTGCAGTAACATCCGGGCGTTTTGACGGACTTTCGGAACTTGGGCGGAACTTACGCGGAAGTTCCGGTGGGCGGAAGTTCCGGTCCTCGGGCGGAAGTTCCGGCTGGCTCCACTTCTCCGGGCGCTGGACGGCATCTTGGCAGCATCTAGGCGGAAGTTCCGGTCCTGGAGGCGGAAGTTCCGGTCTGGAGGGCGGAAGTTCCGGCCCGGGGGCGGAAGTTCCGGCCGTGCGCTGAGCTCCATCTTCATCATTTCCAGCTCTCTCTCCATTGGCTTGGACTCCATGGCTTGTGTCTTGACCGATGTACCTGATTGAACATAGTGTAGTTGCATGAAGTAGCAAGCCATCCAAGGGGGTGTCAAAGGTAGAGGTAGAGAGGAGCGAATTCACCTTCTCATGTAGAGCTTTAATTCGAGCCCTTGTCATTGGTCCACTTGGGGGACTTGTTGGCCTTGATGTAGTGTCGTTGGTGAGCGGGGCTACATCATCTCCCCCCCTTGGGAGAGAGTCGTCCTCGACTCTTGTTCCTCCTCATCTCCATGATGTGGGGAGAGGCCTGGGCTCGATCTGGCGCGGCGTGTGTGTGGTCGAGACAACGCGCGCCTGGCCGGATACGGCAATAATTGCAGTCTTTGCCGTGCAGCGGCCTTTGCCGTGCGTGCAAAGCTCTTTGCCGTGCGGACAGATCTTTGCCGTGCGCAGAAGCTCTTTGCCGTGCGGCAAGGCTTTGCCGTGCGGCAAAGGCTCTTTGCCGTGCGGTTTCTGGCTTTGCCGTCCGCAAGTGCACGGCAAAGTTTTTTTATTTATTAGTTTACCATTTCAATTGTCATAAATGAGAATTTAGTTTTATTTCAAATTAAATTAAACTTGTTTTTCCAACATGAGTAATATTTCATAATGTTCTTATCATGTTTTCTTAAATCTATAGGGGTGCAAATTCGAGCACATAAATCCTAACACTAACCGTCGGGGTCACACATACCGCCGGAGCACCGGAACCGTAACCCTGAACCCTAAACCCTAGCCCTCACCCTAACCCTAACCTAAAAGAATGAGAAGGTACATTGGTGCACCCTCGCGCGGAGAAATCTAGGGGGGTAGACCCGCCGGGGCACGTCCCTGCTTTGGGGAGGAGGGGGAGAACGAGCGTCGGAGCACCGGAACCCCACCAAATCTTGCATGTGGGCCTATTCTATGTGTAAAAGTGTGGTGCAGGTGTAATGGTCAAAAATTAGCTCCCCTAAACCCTAAACCCTAGCCCTAACCCTACACCTAACCCTAACCAGTAGATCAGGCACACCGTCGATCGTGTGATAATGGCTCGAGCTGCGGGTATATGTGCCAAAGGGTCCCAATCTTGGTTCTACATGTGTATATGTACTAAACAAACCTAAAAGAATGAAAAGTTACATTGGTGCACCCTCGCGGAGAAATCTAGGGGTAGACCCGCCGGGCACACGTTCCGCTGTTTTGGGGGAGGAGGGGGATAACGACCGCCGGAGCACCGAAACCCCACCAAACCTTGCATGTGGACCTATGATATGTGTCAAAGTGTGGTGCAAGGTCTAATGGTGCAAAAGTAGCTCCCCTAAACCCTAAACCCTAAACTGGGGAGGCTTCGAGCCCTAAACCCCTCTAAATCCCTAAACCACCGCCGGAGCTGCAGAACCATGCATCATAAACCCTAACCCTAACCCTAAACCCTAAACCTATACCTAACCATAAATACTTACCTTTTAACCTAAACCCTAGCCCTAGCCCCTAAACCCTAGCCCTAACCCTACACCTAACCCTAACCAGTAGATCGCACACCGTCGATCGTGTGATAATGGCTCTAGCTGCGGGTATATGTGCCAAAGGGTCCCAATCTTGGTTCTCCATGTGTATATGTACTAAACAAACCTAAAAGAATGAAAAGTTACATTGGTGCACCCTCGCGGAGAAATCTAGGGGTAGACCCGGGGCACACGTTCCGCTGTTTTGGGGGGAGGAGGGGGATAACGACCGCCGGAGCACCGAACCCCACCAAACCTTGCATGTGGACCTATGATATGTGTCAAAGTGTGGTGCAAGGTCTAATGGTGCAAAAGTAGCTCCCCTAAACCCTAAACCCTAACGGAGGCTTCGAGCCCTAAACCCTCTAAATCCCTAAACCACGACGCTGCAGAACCATGCATCATAAACCCTAAACCTAACCCTAAACCCTAAACCTATACCTAACCATAAATACTTACCTTTTAACCTAAACCCTAGCCCTAGCCCCTAAACCCTAGCCCTAACCCTACACCTAACCCTAACCAGTAGATCGCACACCGTCGATCGTGTGATAATGGCTCTAGCTGCGGGTATATGTGCCAAAGGGTCCCAATCTTGGTTCTCCATGTGTATATGTACTAAACAAACCTAAAAGAATGAAAAGTTACATTGGTGCACCCTTGCGCGGAGAAATCTAGGGGGGTAGACCCGCCGGGGCACACGTTCCGCTGTTTTGGGGGAGGAGGGGTGATGTCTACGGGTGCTTCTATTCTTGTAGACAGTGTTGGCCTCAAGAGCGGTTTGTAGAACAGCAGGTTTCCCTTAAGTGGATTACCCAAGGTTTATCGAACTCGGGGAGGAAGAGGTCAAAGATATCCTCTCAAGCAACTGCAACCACAAAGCAAGAAGTCTCTTGTGTCCCCAACACACCTAATAGGTGCACTAGTTCGAAGAGATAGTGAAATACAAGTGGTATGAATGAATATGAGCAGAGTACGCGGAAAATTGCTTGCTGGCGTGCTGATGGTAGTAATATTGAAGTGAACATGCAGTAGAACATAAACAAGCAGCGATTTCAGTATTTAGGAACAAGGCCTAGGGATCATACTTTCACTAGTGGACACTCTCAACATTGATCGCATAATAAATAACTCTTTCTCATATGTGCTACATACACTCTTGTTGGATGATGAACACATGCGTAGGATTACACGAACCCTCAATGCCGGAGTTAACAAGCTCCACAATTCAATGTTCATATTTAAATAACCTTAGAGCATAATAGATCATTGCAAAATAAACCAAAAACTAACATAGTGCACACACTGTCCACATTACACTATGAAGGAGGAATAGATCACATAAATACTATCATAATGATAATTAACTCCACAATCTACAAGAGATCATGATCATAATCTACGACAAGAACCACACGGTGCACACACTAATCACCTTTACACCATGCAGGAGGAATAGACTACTTTAATAACATCACATGAGTAGCACACAACTAGTAGCGATACAAAGCTCATCATATGGATCTCAATCATGTAAAGCAGCTCATGAGATCATTGTATTGAAGTACATAGGAGAGAGATTAACCACATAGCTACCGGTACAGCCCCGAGCCTCGATGGAGAACTACTCCCTCAGCAGCAGCGTTGATGAAGATGGCGGTGGAGATGGCAGCGGTGTCGATGGAGAAGCCTGGGGCACTTCCGGCTATGGGACAGAGACTCTGTCCCCAGATCTTGGCCGCGGAAGGTTTCGGCCGTGGCTTCCTGTCGTAGGTCACGGGGGCCAGGGGCCAGCCGGGCCACCACACCATAGCCTGGCGGGTGGAGGCGCCACCCTATCATCTGGGGCCACGGCCCTCCTCTCGCGCTCTCGGGTGTGGATGCTTCCGGCAAAATAGGAACCTGGGCGTTGATTTCGTCCAATTCCGAGAATATTTCGTTACTAGGATTTCTGAAACCAAAAACAGAAAACAGAACTGGCACTTCGGCATCTTGTTAATAGGTTAGTTCCGTAAAATGCACGAATATGACATAAAGTGTGCATAAAACATGTAGGTATCATCAATAAAGTAGCATGGAACATAAGAAATTATCGATACGTGGAGACGTATCAGGACACCGCCGGAGCACCGAACCCCACCAAACCTTGCATGTGGACCTATGATATGTGTCAAAGTGTGGTGCAAGGTCTAATGGTGCAAAAGTAGCTCCCCTAAACCCTAAACCCTAAACTGGGGAGGCTTCGAGCCCTAAACCCCTCTAAATCCCTAAACCACGACGCCGGAGCTGTAGAACCATGCATCATAAACCCTAACCCTAACCCTAAACACTAAACCTATACCTAGCCATAAATAATTACCTTTTAACCTAAACCCTAGCCCTAGCCCCTAAACCCTAGCCCTAACCCTACACCTAACCCTAACCAGTAGATCAGGCACACCGTCGATCGTGTGATAATAGCTCTAGCTGCGGGTATATGTGTCAAAGGGTCCCAATCTTGGTTCTCCATGTGTATATGTACTAAACAAACCTAAAAGAATGAAAAGTTACATTGGTGCACCCTCGGCGGAGAAATCTAGGGGTAGACCCGCCGGGCACACGTTCCTGTTTTGGGGGAGGAGGGGGATAACGACCGCCGGAGCACCGGAACCCCAGCAAACCTTGCATGTGGACCTATGATATGTGTCAAAGTGTGGTGCAAGGTCTAATGGTGCAAAAGTAGCTCCCCCCTAAACCCTAAACTGGGGAGGCTTCGAGCCCTAAACCCCTCTAAATCCCTAAACCACGACGCCGGAGCTGCAGAACCATGCATCATAAACCCTAACCCTAACCCTAAACCCTAAACCTATACCTAACCATAAATACTTACCTTTTAACCTAAACCCTAGCCCTAGCCCCTAAACCCTAGCCCTAACCCTACGCCTAACCCTAACCAGTAGATCAGGCACACCGTCGACCGTGTGATAATGGCTCTAGCTGCGGGTATATGTGCCAAAGGGTCCCAATATTGGTTCTACATGTGTATATGTACTAAACAAACCTACAATAATGAAAAGTTACATTGGTGCACCCTCGCGCGGAGAAATCTAGGGGGGTAGACCCGCCGGGGCACACGTTCCGCTGTTTTGGGGGAGGAGGGGGATAACGACCGGAGCACCGGAACCCCACCAAACCTTGCATGTGGACCTATGATATGTGTCAAAGTGTGGTGCAAGGTCTAATGGTGAAAAAGTAGCTCCCTAAACCCTAAACCCTAACCGGGAGGCTTCGAGCCCTAAACCCTCTAAATCCTTAAACCACGCCGGAGCCATAACCATGCATCATAAACCCTAACCCTAACCCTAAACCCTAAACCTATACCTAACCATAAATACTTACCTTTTAACCTAAACCCTAGCCCTAGCCCCTAAACCCTAGCCCTAACCCTACACCTAACCCTAACCAGTAGATCAGGCACACCGTCGATCGTGTGATAATGGCTCTAGCTGCGGGTATATGTGCCAAAGGGTCCCAATCTTGGTTCTCCATGTGTATATGTACTAAACAAACCTAAAAGAATGAAAAGTTACATTGGTGCACCCTCGCGGAGAAATCTAGGGGTAGACCCGCGGGGCACACGTTGTTTTGGGGAGGGGATAACGACCGCCGAGCACGGAACCCCACCAAACCTTGCATGTGGACCTATGATATGTGTCAAAGTGTGGTGCAATGTCTAATGGTGCAAAAGTAGCTCCCCTAAACCCTAAACCCTAAAGTGGGGAGGCTTCGAGCCTAAACCCCTCTAAATCCCTAAACCCCGACGCCGGAGCTGAACCATGCATCATAAACCCTAACCCTAACCCTAAACCCTAAACCTATACCTAACCATAAATACTTACCTTTAACCTAAACCCTAGCCCTATCCCCTAAACCCTAGCCCTAACCCTACACCTAACCCTAACCAGTAGATCAGCACACCGTCGATCGTGTGATAATGGCTCTAGCTGCGGGTATATGTGCCAAAGGGTCCCAATCTTGGTTCTCCATGTGTATATGTACTAAGCAAACCTAAAAGAATGAAAAGTTACATTGGTTCACCCTCGCGGAGAAATCTAGGGGGTAGACCCGCCGGGGCA
The DNA here is from genome assembly GCA_030979885.1 of Lolium multiflorum. Taxonomy (NCBI): domain Eukaryota; kingdom Viridiplantae; phylum Streptophyta; class Magnoliopsida; order Poales; family Poaceae; genus Lolium; species Lolium multiflorum. The sequence goes on along the minus strand of CM061750.1, from coordinate 134,097,205 downwards.
CACGTTCCGCTGTTTTGGGGGAGGAGGGGGATAACGACCGCCGAGCACCGGAACCCCACCAAACCTTGAATGTGGACCTATGATATGTGTCAAAGTGTGGTGCAATGTCTAATGGTGCAAAAGTAGCTCCCCTAAACCCTAAACCGTAACCGAGGCTTCGAGCCCTAAACCCTCTAAATCCCTAAACCCTTAGCTGCAGAACCATGCATCATAAACCCTAACCCTAACCCTAAAGCCTAAACCTATACCTAAACATAAATACTTACCCTTTAACCTAAACCCTAGCCCTAGCCCCTAAACCCTATCCCTAACCCTACACCTAACCCTAACCAGTAGATCAGGCACACCGTCGATCGTGTGATAATGGCTCTAGCTGCGGGTATATGTGCCAAATGGTCCCAATCTTGGTTCTCCATGTGTATATGTACTAAACAAACCTAAAAGAATGAAAAGTTACATTGGTGCACCCTCGCGCGGAGAAATCTAGGGGGTAGACCCGCCGGGGCACACGTCCGCTGTTTTGGGGGAGGAGGGGGATAACGACCGCCGGAGCACCGGAACCCCACCAAACCTTGCATGTGGACCTATGATATGTGTCAAAGTGTGGTGCAAGGTCTAATGGTGCAAAAGTAGCGGGAGATAGGTGAGGAAAATGGTGCCGACAGAGCCTAAAAATTTCGAGCGGAAATTCAACCCACAACTTGTCCTCCCGCCTCTCTATAAGTACCAATAGGGGTGTAGCGACCGCGTGCGGCTGACGCGTGCGACCGAGAGGAGAGGACACCCTGCTTGGCGATGAGATAGCCAGGTATAATGTGATCTTGTCGTGCTAAAGCGTTGTTAATTGCATACATATGTGCCAGAGTATTGTACCTCTAACGCTTGGTTTATGCATCAGGCTAGTGCCTAGATCGGGCGCGTTGTGGGGAGCGAGCGAGGAGCAGGCGTGTCGTGGGGAGCGAGCAAGGAGTAGCGTCGTCGGGTCTGGACACTTGGGGACGGACGGAGGCGAGCACCATCCTCAATTTCACCAGGTAACTCATTGACTCGGTAGGTTCTGAGGTGCTGAATCCGCTCGCTTGGTCGTATCGGCGGCCAATGGACCGGCATGGATTCAGCCGGCCGGTGTTGTGTCGTAGATATCCGCTCCAATCGATTAAAGGCGCGAAACGAAATTAACGATCGATCCAACGGGATTAATTTTTTCTTTTTAGTTTAGGCTGACTATCATAGTCCCTCGAATCAAAACCTCCTAGATAACTGGAGAAGAGCGAGAGTTGAGGTGATTTGCCGAGTTGGCGCTTTGCGGTTTCCGCAAGTCCGCATGACTGTGTGCATTTCGCGATTCAACTCCAGAGATCAAAAAATTGTTCGGTATCTTGAGCTACATTCTACATAGTGCATGCAGTTGATTCGGCCATGGCCATGTTTAGACGAACAACTCCAGTTCACCCTAGATATGTTTTTCTGTTTATTTTGATATAGGCACTTTTAACACTTTCTTATACAATATGAGGCTGATATTCTATTAAAATGATGGCGAGTAAGAAGTTTACTTGATTGAATTTTGATATGTTTTTGGACTGCTTCTCACTCATGACCTGTGAGGCTTCATTTGAACTGCAGACCTATTAATTAGGGAGAAGCATCCTGACATGACTAGGTAGGTGTTCAAGGTTACCAAAACAGATTCCTTTCCAAACATTACATAGCCCAAATTTTTCGCCCCCGCCGTGACCCAAAGCTTCACCTTATTCTTGATACTTCCGATTAAGATAGTCGTAGGGGCTGAATTTTTTCAAAAACCCTTGTGGTTCTCTCGTTCCAAATCGTCCAACCAATCAACATGGTGAGGGAGGCCATTGCTTTTCGATTCGAAGTCGCTTTGATGGCTTTGATGGACATGGTGGGTCACCATTCGTCGATTGAACACTCGTTAGACCACTCATGCATGAACGTAATGGTAGGTAGCTAGGACAAACTAATCCTTACTCATTCCCCAAATTCTCTTGGTATACCGGCAATGGACGAATAGGTGAGCCTCTAATTCTTGTGTTTTTTATCGCAAAGCGTGCAAATATTGTAATTATTTTAATCTCCTCTCAAGTTTATTCCACCGTTCAAAGCCTATCATGCACGGCAAGTCAAGAAAAAGAACTTGATACTTGGAAGAGACCAAGCCTTCCAAATCATCTTGTTGAAGCAAGTTCCCCACAGTGGCTCAAAATGTACATTCTCGTGCACAATTGCAGAGAGTCGCCGGCAAGAATCTATTGTGTAGAGAGTTCATATATCTCGATGCCTCCCATTCATATACACACAGTTTGATAGATGGATCTATCATATGCATGTTCTCTAAAAATTATATTACATGCATGCGCGCTAGGAAGCCATTACTTCAACCAAACAGGTTGAAGTAATCCAGGTCCCCTACAACCACTGCAATCCACTCCTAGTGAATCATATGATCTTCTTTTATCTGGTGAGCAGGTGAGATACATGTCATGTTGCAGCCGATGAAATATATAATAGGAAAACCTTATCAAACTAGTACAAGGATGGTAAATATAAATGTGGAATTGCATCTACCGCATATTAATTACTTAGGGCATCTCTAGCAGATCCCTTAAAATCTATTAGAGGATTTTTTGTTTTTGTTTTTTGGAGGTTAGATCGCACCTAGCCGATCCCTCAAACTGGTTACTCAGGCGGTTTAGTCGTCCTCTACATTATAAGGGATCTGAAGTTCTCACGAAAGTTGGTGGAATTTTAATCAACAGATAACTATACTAATGCCAAGGTTTAAATGTAATTTACTTAAAATTAAGTGTGAGAAACTTTCTTCATAGATTTTAGCCTAATATTTCGTGCTTCTTTCGTCCTATAACAATTATCGAAGATTTATCAAATTTGAAGATATCTAGATAGTTTCACGAGACGGAGGGAGTATTTAGAATGAAAAACGGTTGTAATGAACCAGTGTCACACCCAAATAGAGTTTTGTAATCATTCTCCGCCTGTTTTGCCGCCCCAAAACAAAAAAAAACTCGCTCTTATGAAAGTTTATTTTAAGACCAGACAATTGTTCAAAAATGCATAGAACTAATTTCATATTTAGAGCTTTATCTAGGTCGTGTTCCATAAATAAAATGGTGTCATCTGCATACGGACCCCCCCCCCCCCCCCCATCTACAAGATGAGGAATACGAACAACAACCTGACCATCTTCTTTGGCCCTAGCAATCAGAATAGCCAACATATCCGCAATAATATTAAATAGAATGTGAGACAGATTATCGCCTTGTCTAAGACCTTTTTTTGTTTGAAAATAACGACCTATGTCATTTTTTATTCTAATACCCACACTACCCTTCTCAATATAATTCTAAATCCATGAACACCACTTAGGATCAAAACCTTTCATACGCATCGCTTGTTGCAAAAAAAAAGCCCCAATTTACCTTGTTATACGCCTTTTCAAAATCTATCTTAAACAAAACACCATCTAATTTCTTCCTATGAAGTTCGTGTATGGTTTCGTGAAGGATAACAACACCCTCAAGAATGTGTCTACTAGGCATGAAAGCAGTTTGGGTCGGCTGGACCACACTTTCAGCAATATCTGAAACACGATTAGTCCCTACCTTGGTGAAAACTTTAAAGCTTACATTTAACAAGCAAGTAGGACGATATTGTCGTATTTGGATGGAATTTTCTTTTTTGGGGAGAAGGATGATCGTCCCAAAGTTCAAATGAAAAAAGAGGTAACTCTCCTCTCTGAAAACATTCGAACATCGCTATCAAGTCGGATTTTAAGATATCCCAAAACTTTTGATAAAATTCAGCCGGGAACCCATCCGGTCTCGGCGCCCTATTCTTTTCCATTTGCATTATGTCCTTCTTAACCTCTTCTGCAGTAAAATCACAAATCAAAATCATATTTTTCCTCAGCAGAAATTTTCTTTATACCATGATTCATCGATTCGACCATAATACAAGAACTAGGTGGTGGCGGTCCAAAAAGATTTTTGTAATACTCTGAGATATAATCTTTCAATTTTTCCAGACCCAAAATTGTTCCTTCCTCTTGTTCTAATTGGAAAATTCTCTTTGGACGACTTTTGCAGGCTCATCCCACTTAGACTCCTCTTCACGACGTAGCTTAGCTAAATCAGCATTTGCATTACGCATGGTATGCCTCTCTTGAGCATCTAACGGGACTGTTTCCGCTTTGCAATCAAGGATCTCAACAATATTTAAGAGCCTATATTTTTCAATTTTATATTTTCCGCTTAAATTACGTGCCGAACCACGAAGATATTTTACGGGAAATAATTTCTTAGAAATAAGCAAGAAACATCGACAAACGCTTTTGTCTTTGACTTCACAACGAGAAAAATTTCCAATTTGTTCTCTGAGATAACCAATAAAGATATTCATCCTTTTCTGGTTGTAAACTCATTTACTTACGCTACGCATATCAAAATTTAAGAAAGAACTATTAGGGTTTGTACCATAACTTGTATGGTGTCATTATTACGGACATTATGATACTCTATTTAGTGCAAAAACGATAGTCCCTAAAGCATAATCTACAAAAATATAATGGCATTATTTTATTTTATATCATCATTAATCCAACAAGCTTGCACGCGGAGTTGAGTATCATGGATGGGGAAACTTTTGCGGGTATGAGGTGGACTTTGTATCACTCCTTTCGTCCATAGCCTGTTTGTGAGTCCTTATTACCACGCACAACTTTTCTAAACGATGCAATTTCAGTTTTTCTTAACACATAATTCCTCTTTATTCATTCATATCAAAGTTACATCGTCAATTAAAAGAGATGCTATGGTTTTTTTTTGGAAGATCTTTTTTGGGTGATCGAGAGTTTAGGGGTTCGCAATCGACAACGTCTTATATTTCCACAGAGGGAGGGAATATACCTAAAGTTTGTCTAGATCATATTGACACACCACCCGATCCAGACGTCAAATCATTGACTCGGTACAGATGATGAAGGCTAAGCTATGTTAGGAAGTAAGTGGAGGCTGTGTGATATATTCAGTCATCAATGCCGAAGTCCGGCTCACGGGGCTTAGGCACGGGGACATGGATCATGACCTCCTCATCCCGCTTGGAGCGTTGCCTGTGCATCTTGGCGGCGAAGCGGGACACGAGTATGGTGGTCTTGAAGCTGGACGAGCGGCCCTCCTCTTCCTCTTCCTTCCGCCGTAGCTCGGCGGCCTTCCGCTTGAGGTGCCGCCGCCAGGCGGCCTGGATGTAGGTGGCCGCCCAGGTGCGCCACTGCTGGGAGTAGAACCGGAAGGTGTGCTGCACCTGCTTGCTGTGCATGCGTCGGAACTGCCCCGCCACGAACTTGAGCTCCTCGGCGTGCAGCGCGAATGCCTCGACCTCGGAGAGCGCCATGACGGTGCGGGTGGAGGAGGGCAGGCTGACCCCGGACTTGGGGTCGAGCGCCCAGGTGAGCAGCTCCTCGCCGCAGAAGTCGCTCTCCTGGAGCATGCTGCGGTTGAAGAAGCCGCTGCGGCCGCCGTCGGTGGTGATGCTCTCGAGGCTGCCGCGGATGATGAAGACCATCTGGTCCACGGGGTCGCCCTCGCGGATGATGTAGGTGCGCTCCGTGTAGAGCGCCGGCTTCAGGCGCTCGCAGATGGCGTCCAGCAGCCGCTCGTCCATGTTGTCGAAGAGCGGGACGCGGCGGACGAGGCCCAGGCAGAGGTGGCGCTTGATGTCGCGGCGGAGGTCCTTGGGCAGGTTCTGGACCAGCGCCTCCTCGTCGACGCCGCGCGTGTTGACCCACTTGTACTGGTCGTAGCGCCGGACGCGCTCGCGCAGCTCCTGCGGCAGGAGGCGGTGGTGCATCCACTGCTCCGAGTCGCGCCGCTTCACCCGCATCTCCTCCAGACGCACTGTCAGGGACTGGAGATACGTCTGCATTTGCGCAAGCAATCCCCCACATGTTGTCACTTGTCAGTACACTTCAGACAGTGCAGACAGTAAATTAGTTCAATCTTGTGGGGGCTTGGGGCTACCTGAATGTTTCCGATGAGCATGGCCATGAGGATGAGGCCGAAGGTGGCGAGCGATATGGCGAAGAGCGACTCCCCGGTGTAGATGGTTGTCTTGAGCCCCTGGCCGAGCGTACTGATGGATCGATCGATCACCAAAGTTAGTACTCTACCATTGCAACACAAATCGATCATGGTAGCTGCGCCTAGAACTTGGGGATACCTCAAGTTTGCGAGGCCAAACCATAGGCAGAAGAGCAGCTTGGTGGTCATGTCTTTTGACCTGATGACCTCGGACGTGACGGCGGAGGAGTAGATGCCGTAGTCGAACGGGTTCTGGCCGTCGGGCTCGCAGTTCTCGTAGATGACCTGCTTGATCACGGTGGTCCACTCCTTGAACTCGTCATTGTTCTCCTCCGTGGAGCCGCAGTACATGTAGATGGTGTTGCAACCGGGGAACTCGTCGCAGTTGGCCCTCCAGCAGTCGCTCACCCGCTCGATCGACAGCAGGTACCAGAACGCGCCCACGATCTGGCACAATCAACAATGATCGATCAGCGGATGATGAGGATGCAGGGTCATGATGGATCCGATGATATAGGGTGGGACGTACATGGCTGGCGAGCATGTACCAGAGGAGGTAGTAGGCGGCGCCGGCGAGGGCCGTCTCGGCGAAGACGCCGCTGGTGCGCTTGAGCTCCGTGGAGAGCGGGTATATCCGCACCAGCCGCGGCACGTACTGCGCGATGATGATGAAGAGCAGGTTGTCCTTGGTCTCCAGCACGGCGGTCTTGCTGTTGCTGAACAGGAACCTCCAGATGACCACCTGCGGCAGCGGCAGGATGGAGAGCACGTCGGCGACGAAGAACCGGCGGAAGTAGCGCTTGGCGATCTCGACCGTGTCGATGACCAGCTCGCCGCGGCCGAACACCCTGGAGGAGGGCGCGATGAAGGCGGTGCGGAACTGCAGCACGATGCGCGCCAGGAAGAAGAGGTCCACCACGGTGCGGAGCACGGCGGTGGAGATGGCCAGGCTCCTCTCGATGCCGATGCACATGTTGTTTTTGTTGTCATCCAGGGTCACCACGGGCCCGTAGAAGAACATGGGGTCGATGGCGATGGACAGGATGCACGAGATGAGGAAGCTCCGGTTCAGACGCACCAGGAGCCGGTCCTGCGGGTCGAAGATCTTCTTGGACGTGGTCTTCAGGTCCTCCTGGAACACCGCCGCCATGGCCGCGCCAGTGCGGATGGACCGCCCCAGCGTGCGGAGCTGCGCCGACCCCGTCGTGATCACGCCGCGCGCCAGGGCCTCCGGCTGCGCCAGCCGGCGCCGGGAAGCGCCAACCACGCCGCCGTACCCGATGTGGAAGGCGGAGCGCCGCCGCTCCCCGCCGCCGATGCCGGCGGTGGACGCCTCGTACGACATCCTGCTGCTCGCGGCGTCCTCGTCGTCGTCAAGCCTAAGCTACGAGGCAAATCAGGACGCTCAAATTTCCTTCCACACCATGCGGGGCGCGGCAGCTAGCAGGAAATTATAATGTGTGAAATCCGATCCGACGATTACGCGCGCACCTTACAAATTTCTTCTTGCTGCCGTCGATGAACTTGGTCTTGTACCGGCCGCAGCCAAACATGATATGCTAGCTGCTGCTCTCGGAAGGTGGCCGGTACGATTCATAATAATAATGTGGCCATGAACCAAATTAAGGTTCTAGATTCTTTCACTGCCGCTTCACTCTCTATCGATCGATCGATTCCTCCTCTCGATCGATATCATGCATGCAGGACAACCAGATATCTGCCGCTGATATACCCAAATGCTGAAAAAACAGAGAATTGCTATCTGCAGTCAACGGAAGAAACGAAATTAATTTTCGTACGAACAGAAAGCCCTCTCGAATCAATGGATCGGTATGAAAGAAACGAACCGTGTTCATCGCCTCCTCCAAAACGCTCTCTGCATCAGGGAAACTTTTGGTTCCCACGTTCGCATTCACCATGCGGCTAAAAATGGCAAAGTGAATCACCGGCTGAGGATGCAGGTAGACAGGTCCGCGGCGAAACTCCAGTTTGGCTACCCGCTTTGCTCGGTGGGGACTATAGTTTCGCGTGCTGCTTGTAAGCTTGATGCTTGGAATTCCGACTCCGAGTAGAATAGGAGCTGTGCGGATGCGGCGTACTTGCGACGAATTATTTGTTCCCATCTGTTAAGTGAATTATTTGCAAGTGACGGTACTAGTAGAATTATTTGATTATGATATTTTCCTTACACTCAGTCCGACTAGGCAACATCGGATCTCAACCTAGTATCACTCTTTGTTGTTGCTTTCGGACGCCTTCGGCCTCTTCTTTCCACCCAAATTGAAGGTTATGTGCAGTGTCTTGATTCAAAGGGCAAGTGATCAATATACGAACCCGACGGAAACCCATGAATAATGGTGGTAGGTTGAACAATTTTATAGGGAATGCACATCAGACTAAGAAAAAAGGATGCAAAATACAATCATGTGGTGTTTTAAGTTCTCATACTGTCTATTATTACAACTGATGATATTCCTATAGAAACTACAAACAAAACACACATTTTTGCAAATTTGAAGTTTAACCCAGGAGAACATGAAATACATATTTGACAATGGATAATCCAATAAACGAGAAATGCCAAAGGGAGAAGGACAAGTTCTTGAGGAAATCTCGTCTATGCTCTAGATTTTTCCATTTACTTGCACCTAAGATAGGCAACCGTATACTATACTCTATAAATGCCTATAAAATCATTAGATGCTATGTTAGCCTTAGATCTTCATGTTGGAATATTTATGATAAAATTGACAAACACACACATGTACATTATTATTAATATATTTGCCACTAATAATCTGCATAGGCACTATCCATTATATTTTTATACTATATTTATGGTATATATGGGACTTGAAATAAAGGATTCAAGACTTGGTGCATATAAAGGAAACACCTCATGTAATTTTTATTGCGAAACAATGTGTAAATTTTACGGGAATATAAATAAAAAACAAATATTAACACTGTACAAAAATTAAATTTGTTCTAATAATTAGTATCACTATCATGTGATTAATTTTGGCAAGTGTAATAGCAGTTATGGTTGAGGTGGGACAACACACAGGTGAAGAATTGAGAACGTGGCCCGTGTTTTTAGTAAGGCTGAAAATTTTAACCAACCTAATCAGTACACACCAGTCCTAGGTTCTCATAGTCCGTAGGTTTTAGCATTATTGGTGTAATAGAGACCAAGTCGAGTTTGTTGTTGAGGTTGATTATTAACTTAGAAACAAATAAATGAGACCTTGCTCTATTCCATTGATGGTCCCACGAAATGGAAATCCCTCAGGTGTGGCAATACAGTACACGGTGCCCACTCAGATCAAAAATAACTTACAAATAAGAGTAATGGAGAATGAAAATTTTCTTTAATTTACTTACCATTGCACCCTTGATAAAACCCGCAAGCAAATCGGCCTCGGGGACAAGAACACACCTATCTTGTGGAACGGTTGTCAAGACTAGGCTATCATCATGGTGTTGTTTGTCAACATCGCACATAGTTGACAAATACATCACCAACTAAATAGTGCAGAACCAATCTCAACCAATCTCGATCGTGCATTTCTGTCCAATCTGTAGTGACAAGAGTGTGTAGTGACGAGAGCCTGTGCGGCTGCCCGACCAATACCTCTATTCACCATATCCGACTGGAATCAATGGAAACAAAGATGACAAACAAACAATGCATCAAATTGACAAGACATAAAACAATATTTTCTTCAAAAGGAAAAAACAAAACAAGATGAAGAACTAAATTGATCCAGCAAGCAGGACACATTACTTGCCGTTCTTTCCAGTTGTCGGGACGTTGGATGGTTGTCATCTGCCCCTCCCTTGATTGCCCAAACGGTGTGGCTGGAGAACCACCTAGGCTATGTAGTCGTTCTTGATCCGGATGACGTTCTTCCAATTCTAGTGCATGACGTTCTTCCAATTGTAGTGCATCATCGATGTCCTCATCCAAACTGCCAACCATGGTGACCTGAGAGACCCATAGATCATGCCATTAAACACGAGGTGCAAGATTGCAAGAAGTAAATAAATGCAAGAACATAACTTTTTAAATTTATGAGAAGAGCAATATGTGTCCTGGGTTTATAAAGGTACTTACGGGAAGAACAGGTGCTCCTAGCTGAACCTGGGGCAGCAATGGATGCATGCACTTGCTGTGGGGCAGTTCATATTTGCCGCTCAACGGGCAGCGAGTGGCGGACGCAGGAAAGAATTGGAGGGGGGGCACACCTCAAAATTTTTTTGCGTCCCCCTAAAATATGAAAAACCTTTGCACAATGAAGTAATGAACAATATACAAGACAAATTCATTGTAAACATTGAAGTTTAATACATATATCAAGCTAGGTGATACCCCGCGCGTTGTGGCGGGATATTTTAGCGATGTATATGATAAGAATTCATATATTTAGCATGTAGGAATGTGAAATATAAACAAAAAAGTATCATTGACCCACCGGTACCTGTTTTGGCCTCCTTGTTGCTCCATCTAGGAATGATGTGAGAAGCGTGTGTGTTCAAAGTTGTATTTGTATTTCAATATGGAAGAATGACCGAAAATGCCAATCTGAACCCGGGCTCAGATGCTCTCCTTTTCTGGACCACCCATTTCCGTTACCATTGGTGGTACCCGGCAGTATTCTATGTCGTATGCCTTTTTAATAGAGCAACGTCTGCAGTGATGTGGCCCACCTCTCCATACGTATTCAAGTCAGTATCGACCGGTACGGGATGTTTCGACGGAGTGGACAGCTGCACCAATTTCTGAATGTTGATTTATGTACCGTATGTAGAAGACAGTGGGCGCACACGCCATGGCTATTAGTGGCGACGCTCTCCCCAGGATCAGACTCTTCCTTCTTCCAAAGCCTCCTCCCATTTCTTTTCCCCACCGAGATCCATCGCCTACCACCAGGATTCTCCTTCACCTCCCACCGCACCAGCATGTTGTCCTCAGCTTCAAGCGCATGGGAAAGGATCTCACTGCCGATTACTTGTTCTACTTGGTGCCTATCCTAATCTATCAATCCACTCATCGCAGGACAGCGGCAGCTTGTTCTTCAAATGGCATAGGAGACTTATGCGGCCTCCCTGGAAGACCCACGAGCAGCTCCTCCAGGCCGCCCCACCAGGCGCTCAAGCCCAGCAGCAACCCAAGGCCGCCCCAATCGGCGCACAAACCGCTGCGACTGTATCTGCCACGACGGCGGACTCCTCGCCATCCAGATCCTGCACCAGCATGTCCTAGTTCAGATTCATGGGAGCGGAGCTCTCTCCGGCGCCTTCGTACACTGGCCAGCTGCCGCAGAATGCAAAGCTAAGCTCGATTAGATGTAGAATCAATGCCTGAGACCACCTGTATAGCGATACAACACCGCAGATCAACTTACCAGGTAGCTGCATCTAGCAAGAAATCCATCTATTTCACCTCTCCTCGGCTGCGAGCTCGATCTTGCATGTTCCGTCACTTCCGGCTGCAGGAACAGTCTCCTTCGGAGATGCCGAGTTTACTCTCACCGGCCAAGAAAATCTTTGACCAAATGCATACACTCTGGCCATCTGGCCACTTAACACATGATTTCCGTCAAACAGCCGGGTCGCCCATGAAACGTCCGTCACGCCCCGTTCCTGCGTATACCTTTGTAGCATACTCGTATCCTCCTGTTCCATCATTTTCTGTGGGCTGTATCTGTTCTAAAATAAGTCTAGCGGGCCCACATCCCAGACCAAATGAGTGGTCCATAAAAAGAGCTCATATGAGCTCGGGACTAGAAACGCCATGTCCAAGAATGACTTACTATTGTTTTTGTTCTTGTTATATAGAGGCATGTACTGGTGCATTTAATTGGGTATAAGGGGGTTATTACAGCAGCTTTGAAATGGGTATAAGGAGTAACTGAGACAGTTTTCAAGCATGGTTTCAGTATTGATTATATATTTTATTTTATGTCTTAATTGGCACTCTTTTTCTATAGAATAATTAAAAAGATACTTGTGTTATGCACACACCAAATGCTCATGATGCAAAGGAACATTGCCAACCAAAGTTGTATAAACGGCAGTGGAGTACTTGCCTTTTGAGACGAACTATAATGGCCGCTGAAGCAGGACGCCTGTGTTTGTTAGCAACTCCCACTTAGGGCCCTGAATTAACTTTCGTTGCTGCATTAGGGACAGTAGACAACTTGACATGAAAGGGCGGGTAGTGTTTCTTGTAAGGTAGAACACCAGAAATTTGGTAATACACAAAATGAAAGCATCCTATTTTTTGCAATCCTATTAATGTAGTCATTCGAAGAAAGTCCAAAACCGCACTAATCTGTCAGGATATTCCCCCATGTTTGTCAGGTACCAATGCAAATTAGGAGTTCCACCACAAAAATAGCAATTTGTCATCAAAATAGTGTATTCAGAAGTTTGTAAATCCCCACATATTTTGCAGTGACTGGGCGCTCAGTGCGGCACTGCGGCGGCCGGGGCGGCGACTGAGCGGCGCCGCGGCGGGGCTGGGTCAGTGAGCCCGTGAGGCGTGAGGGCAAGGCTGCAGAGGGCGGGCGAGCGCCGGGCGCAGAGTCGACGAGTCGTGGGCGGGCGGGGCCGACGGGCAGCGGTGGGCAGCGGCGGGGGGGTAGGGGCGGCGGCGGTCGGGGCGTGGGGAATCGCGGGCGGCGACTCGAGCCTGACCTCGACGCTAATCTCCAGAGTCCAGACGACCAGACTCCAGTTCTCCACGAACCTCCAGGCTTCAGGATGGGCTCTAGAATAGTAAGAATGGGCCTTTTTTCAAGGGGTATACTTTGGGCTGCCAGAATATCTGGGTGGGCCACGGCCCCACCGGCCCCCCCGCTGCGTCCGCCCATGGCAGCGAGTGCCATGCCACGCACCCTGTGGCTTTTGGGTCAGAACCATTTATGGCGGTTTAGTTTTTTTTGGTCGGTTTTCTACATTTTTATGTTTTCTTTTTCCTCCTTGTTTTAGTTTTTATTCTCCTTTTCTTTCTCTTTCTATTTTTTATATTTATATTTCTTTGTTTTAGTTTTATGCTTCTTTCATATTAAACTTTGTTCAAGTGGTTTTATTAAATATCCATCGGTTTTAAAATATTATTTATAGATTCCAAAAAAGGTTAACCGATTAAAAATGTTCGCAAGGTTTTCATAAATTGTTCATGTTTTCCAAAAATAGGTTAACAAAAATTTGAAACAATGTTTACGGGATTCATAAAATGCTTTCATAGACTCAAAATATATTCTTATCGTATCTAAAAGTTGTTCATGTTGTTTAAATAATGTTCATGAGGTTCCATATATTATTCATGTGTAAAAACTATGTTTAAGGATTCTTTTTTTGCATGTATTCAGACAAATATTCATGGTTTTGAAAATACATGTTCATGTATTCGCAAAAAAACATTCTAGGTTCAAAGATATTCATAGTACAAAAATTGTTCATGTTCCTTTTAGAAAATGAAAAACATAAAACATACAAAAAGAATAGAAAAATGGAAATCACCTATTATAATGTGCCCATATTTTCTGCCTTAAGTCGGCGGTAGGCTCGCTCCGCATAGTGTGTTCCCGCCAAGGGCCACCAGGTGAGAAGTACAGTTTTTCGTTATTTCTTTTTTTCATTTTTCTTTCTGGTTGCATTTTGAAATATATAAATTTTAAAATTATTTAAATATAAAAAATTAAACTAAAACATTCTGATTTAAAAATGTTCAAGTTTTTAAAAGTTTAGATACAAAATGTTCAAAATCTAAAAATTAAAATTTGAAAAATGTATAGTTTGAAAAGTTTAAACTTGAAATTTTTTATTTTTTTCAGGTTTAAGAAAAGTTCAAAAAAACCGGGGAGAACAAAAAAAGACCAAAATAATGTACTCCCTCCGGCCCGAATTAATGGGCGTGGCCGTGTTTTAACCCAATTTTATGAAAACCCCCTTAATAGTTTAAATTCATTTCAAAATTGGTCCAAACCAAGGGGTCTTCTTCTTCCTCGCGTCGGGGCAGGCCGCGCGCTGCTGCCGTCGGCAGCTCCCCGGCGAGACGGAGTCCGCGCGGATCCGCTCGCAGTTGGGAGGCTCCCGCGGAGGAGTCGCACCGGTCGGCCGCTTCCCGTTTCCCTGTCCAGGCCGGCCGCTTCCCCTTTCCCTTGTCCTGACGGCACCTCCACCATCGAGCACGGCCGTCGTCGGCCGTCGAGTTCCGGCCTCCTCTTTCTCAACACACTCTCCGCCGCCGCTCCGCCTCCGTCGGACGCACTCGCTACCGCCCCTTCCGTGCCCATCGACGCTGCCCCTTTCGCGCCCCTCTGTGTTGTGGTCCTCCTTGGACACGCCTTTGCCTCGATGAGTAATCCACCACAATACATGTTGCTCAAGCTTGTAGTCATCTGCCCTGTGTAGGAATTGTAGGAATTGGTCATTTGTCCAGCACCTGTATTGACTCCAGTTGAGCTTGTTGCCACCATATAGACTGTAGAGGAAAAAGCAAGGAGAGGCGGTTGTAAGCATAACTCGGAGTACACAGGCAATGCTGAGAAAAACAAAAGCACTATCGAAAGAAAAGCAAATACATGCAGTGCCTAAATTGATGCCTGTATCTGAATTTCCATTTATTATTCATCTTCAACAGAGATATATTTCAGCAGTTTTAAGATTTATTTGCACATCAAAAATTGTGTTGAAGATTTCTAGGGTTGAAATACTTTCTCTGCTGTTTACAGAGTTCATTGATTTAATGCTGACAAATGTATCCAGAAAATATTTCTCTAGAAGAAAACGGTCTGCTAAGTCTATGGCATTTGCAATTCCTGAAAACACAGCCAACTATTAGTGAGTATGTTAGAGTACGTAATGGGGGCTGGAGCTGGTGCTACAGCCCATTAGTTTTAGGGTTAATTAGAGATAAGGGTCGCTTACTTAGGGGTCAAATAAACCTCTCTATATAAGGAGAGGAGACGTATCAATCTAATCAATTAAGAATTAAGAAGGAAATCACTTCTCTCTTGCCACCGGCCGTGGGCAAGCCCCCGGCCGGCCCTCTCGCGCCATCCCTCTAGCAGCACCACAACACTTGGTATCAGCTTTCCCGGGTTCGATCATGTCAGCCCTCCACCGAGTTCTTCCCACCGCCGCCGCCACTCCGTCCCGCCGTTCTCTCCCCGACGGAGATCACCGCAGCCCTCCGCGATCTCGCCACCGCAGTCTAGGAGTTCCACCTCTACTTGGCCGGCCCCTATGGGCCGCCGTCGGCCGCGCCACCAGCCGCCACAACCGGGCCGCTGCTCTTGCCGTGGCAGCCGCCATCTGGCGGTCTCCGCCGCGGTCGCCGCCACCACCCCGGCCTGGTTGTCGTGGCCGTCCCAGCCCCTCGCGGGCCCCGTCGCGGCCGTGGCCTCGCTGCAGCAGCCGGCGCCACCGCCGTCCTGGTTGCCGTGGCCGTCCCAGCCCCTCGCGGGCCCCGTCGCAGCAGCTGGCGCCGCCGCCACTCAGCCCCGGGCCAGCTATGACCGCGCCTCTTCTCCAGCAGCCGGCCGCCTTCTTCCCCACCGGGGCGCTGCTGCAGCAGCAACAGCAGCTGCCGCCGCCACCAACGTCGTCGCTGCAGCTGTTGTCCTCACCGACGCTGTCGCTGCCGTTCGGTGGGCAGCTGCAACAGCAGCAGCAGCTGCCGTCGCCACCAACACCGCAGCAGCGGCGCTGCGCCACCGACACGGCCTTTCGGCGGTGTGGGAGCGACCTTTGATGGGATTCGTAGCATAGAAAACAAAAAATTCCCTACCGCAAGAACGAATAACAAGCCAAGATCTAATCTAGTAGATGGTAGCAACGAGAAGATCATGAGACTAACCCTTGAAGATTTCCAAAGCCTACGAGATTAGATCTCGTTGTGGATGTAGTCGATCACTTGCCGCTTGCAAAAGCGCGTAGAAGATCTTGATGGTGCCACAGTCGGGCAGCACCTCCGTACTCGGTCACACGTTCGGTGTTGATGACGACGTCCTTATCCCCGTTCAAGCGGGCAGCGGAAGTAGTAGATCCTCCTCGGAATCCCGGCAGCACGACGGCGTGGTGGCGGTGGTGGTGGAGAACTCCGGCAGGGCTTCGCCAAAGCGCTACTAGAGTTGTATGTGGAGGAGGGGCGGCTAGGGTTTGGGAGAGAGAGGGGCTAGCGCGCCGGCCATGGGAGCACTAGGTGGTGCGGCCAAGTCTTGGGCTGCCCCTCCCTCTCCTCATTATATAGGTGGAACCCCAAGGGTTTGCCCAAAGTCTTCGAATAAGACCCCAATTCAAAAACTGCCTTTTGGACGAAACCTAGAGGGACAGGGACTCTCCCCTTCCCCCTTTCTTTGGCTGGCCAAGGAGGTAGAGTCCACCATGGACTCCACCTTCCCACTTGGTTGGCTGGTTTAGGGTTTGTGGAGTCCTCCGGGACTTCTCCTTCCATAGTGATTTATTCCGGATAATTCTAGAAACCACCTTCCATAAATTCACCGGATCATTTCCAAACTTGGAAAGTGACTTCCTATATATGAATCTTATTCTCCGGACCGTCCTGGATCGCATCCGAGACTCCAAACAAAACTTCGAACTCCATTCCATATTCCATATCTACTTAAATGACATCAAACCTTAAGTGTGTCACCCTACGGTTCGTGAACTATGCAGACATGGTTGAGACTTCTCTCTGACCAATAACCAATAGCGGGATCGGAGATCCATAATGGCTCCCACATATTCAACGATGACTTAGTGATCGATTGAACCATTTACATACGATACCGATTTCCTTTGTCACGCGATATTTTACTTGTCCGAGGTTAGATCATCGGTATCTCTATACCTTGTTCAACCTCGTCTCCGACAAGTACTCTTTACTTGTACCGTGGTATATCATTTCTTATGAACCATTCATATGCTTGCAAGCTAATCAGACGATATTGAGAGGGCCCAGAGTATATCTATCTGTCATCGGGATGGACAATATCCTCTTGATCCATATGCCTCAACTCATACTTTCCGAATACTTAATCCCACCTTTATAACCACCCATTTACGCAGTGGCGTTTGATGTAATCAAAGTACCTTCCAGTATAAGTGATTTACATGATCTCATGGTCGAAGGACTATGTAACTATGTATCGAAAGCTTATAGCCCTGAACTTAATGACATGATCTTATGCTACGCTTATTTGGGTGTGTGTCCATTATATCATTCACCTAATGACATAACCTTATTATTAATAACATCCAATGTTCATGATCACTAAACCATGATCATCTATTAATCAACAAGCTAGTTATACAAGAGGCTTACTAGGGACTCCTTGTTGTTTACATAACACACATGTATCAATGTTTCGGTTAATACAATTATAGCATGGTATGCAAAAAATTATCATAAACACAAAGATATATTATAATAATTATTTTATTATTGCCTCTTGGGCATATCTCCAACAGTCTCCCACTTGCACTAGAGTCAATAATCTAGTTTACATTTGTAAAGATATAACACCATGGCCTTTTGGTGCTTTATCATGTTTTGCTCACGGGAGAGGTTTTAGTCAACGGATCTGACACGCTCAGAAACGTATGTATTTTGCAATTCATTTGCGTCTCAATGCATCACTCATTTTCCAAATGAGTCGGCATTTATCGTATATGTTCAGTCTTCTGGTGGAACCTTAATTCTGCGGTCTGAAATATGTCACTAATATTGTCACACACAATATAGCTTCAAAGTTCTGACACTATCGGAACTACACTAAGTTCTCAAAGAACTCCTCGACTTAAACATCCTCAGTCATTGTCAAAACAATGACATACTATGCCTTCGTTCGTAGAATCCATCACAATATTTAGAACTCATCTAAATCTAGCATATATTTCTTCTAGCTCATTGTGCTACCTTTTAATCAACACTTATCCTAATTGAGATTGAAATTTAATTTTATATGTGACCAAACTAATATCGGTGCAACACCTTACAGCTATTTGTTCGTCATTACCCCATACAAAATTATATATATCCTTGGTTCTTCTAAAGTACTCAAGGATATTCCTACTGTTGTCCAATAATCATCACATGAATCATTCTGGTATATGCTCCTAACTCTTTAGAGCACAGGACATCTGATTATGTACATTTTATTCGTGATCTAAAATCACTCATGTGTTTTTACACATTGAGTGTCAAATACACTCAAGTCTTGTTAAATCTTTTCATGGAAAGAACATCTTCTTAATATTTCTATATTGAACTACTTCAATATCCATTCTATGTACTTTGACTTAAACTTATTATGTGTTTCAATCTATCTTCATAGATCTTGACACAAAATATGTTTCAGTCCATATCCTTTCATTGAAGTTAATTCTCAATGAAACCTTTTATAATCAAGTATATAATTACATCATTTATAACCAACTATATGTCATCTACATAAAGTATTATAAATATGTCTCAGCGCTCCCACTTAATTTCTTGCAAATGCAAGCATCTTCATCGTTTCTGATGAAATAAAAAACTCTTTGACTATTTTATCCGGTGAAGATTCCAACTCCGTGATACTCACTACATCCAATTGAAGTTCGTATACCTATCTAGTATTGCACGGACCAGCAAAACTCTTGGTTGTATCTTGTATACACCTTTAATACACACTGTTAAGTAATGTATTTTGCCATCCTACTAGCATATCTCATAAAAGAAATATGTAGCGATTACTAGAAAAATCCACATAGACTATAAGCATCGTTTACGGAAGATCTAATCTTATCGTAGTCAACTATTTGAACTTTGTCGTAAACAACTTTTCAACAAGTCGAGCTTATTCAAGGATATTCCATCCAAGTCCATCAATTTCATAGATCAATTTACTTTCAAAAGTATTCACCTATCTTGGATTTCATGGCACAACCATTTTAACGGAGTCAGGGCCCATCATAACTTCTTTGTATGTAGTTGGTTTATCATTTTTCAAAAACAATCCTTTGTCCACAAATCATTTATTTGATCACAAAGTAAACCATACCTACAAGGTTCAATAGGTACTTCGATCTCCATGGCTAAAACACTTTGTAGTCATGGGAGCCATGATCGTCGTGGCCGCTTCTGGAGCCAATTCCGATGTTGCGCTACTCTAATCATTATGCTCAGTTCATAAACCTTATCAAGTTCTATTGTCCTCCCACTCAAATACTTCGCTAGAAACAATTTCTTGGAAATAAGTAAGAAACATCGACAAACACTTTTGTCTTTGTCTCCATAGTGGAAAGAATTCCCAATTAATTCTTTGGGATAACCAACAAAGACATTCATCCGATTTTGGTTGTAAACTTATTTACTTATGCTATGCATACCAAAATTTAAGAAAGGACTATTAGGGTTCATACCCATGCCATAACTCGTATGGTGTCATTTGAACGGATCATGATGATGCTCTATTCAGTGTAAAAGCGGTAATCTCTAAAGCATAATCCACAAAAATATAATGGCTTCATTTTATTTTATCTCATCATTAATCCAACAAGGTTTGGATATGTCTCTCGGATACTTCATCATCACTATGATACTCCAAGAAACGTGAGTTGTAGAACAACTTCATAACTCTCTTAGATGTTCGCTAAAACTCGTAATTCAAATATTTCCACTATGATCCAATCATAGATATTTGACTTTTCTATTACGATGATTTCCACTTCATGCTGAAATTTATTTGAATCCATTCAAATATTTCAGACTTCTTTCTTATCGAATATATCCACATATATATACTCAATTCATTGTTGGAAGTTTTCATGAAGTAGAATAATCTCCCGCACACAACTATGCCCAGTGAACCACATATATCATCATGTATGTTTCCACTAAGTTAGTTGCCCGTTCAACTCTTGGTATTTCAGTTATTCTTTTTAGAAAAGATTTGCAAGCGCCAAACGATTCAAAAATCAAATGACTCCAAAAATCCATTTGCATGGAGTTCCTTCATGCGTTCCTCTCTAACATGACCTAAATGGCGGTTCCACAAATAAGTGGAATTCAAATCATTTGCCTTATGGCATTTTAGCGTCAGTGTTATGTATGTGTGTTTCACCATTAAGATTTATAATAACTTATCCATCGTACATGGAGTAATGTCATAATTTGAACAACTCATTGTTTTCATTTGACCAGAGCAAAATAACAATTTATTAAGTTCTTTACTATAAATTCTAAGGGCTAGGTAGAATGCCAACGACAAACATAATAACACTTTATTATGTTCCGGACGTGCATTATTACCATATTCCTTATCAGTCACTTAGGCCATCGTATTCTTGTATTGCGTTGTATTGTATGACATCTCATACCAACCAATCTGGTACAAATACACAAGAATTTTATTGTGTGACCAAACAAGGAATACATCCATAACATGTATATCATTTATATACACCTGAGCTAGACCTTCTAGTCTTTTCTTTCTTTCTGCCAAAATATCTTGTAGTTTCTATTTTAGCTTTCCTCATTCAGAAAACACTTCACCTTCAATAACTTCTAGGTTTGTTGGTCAAATACCAATAACTTTGAGGTTCTTATTTTGAAGTTGATCATCATATGACAAGTGTTCCAGATTTCACTATTAGTAACTTTGTAATATGATGAAAAATTTCACTCATAATTTTATCCATCATATCATGACGAATTTCCGAGACCATGTCTGTACATGCTAGGCTCGTAAAGTTTAACCTCGTATTCGTATGTGCAAATCGCTTGCACCGTTGTATGCACACGTAGAATCTATAACACCCGATCATCACGTGATGCTTGAAACGACGAGTCTTAACGGTGCATACTAAGGACGATCACTTCATGGATATGCGAATATCGTTAGTGCCCCAATAGTTGGAGGATTGGGACGCCTGGCGTCTTCAACCTTCGTACATTCCCATAAAACTTATGAGTTTATGTAGTCTCACCAAATTATATTCTATCACCTTGCAATAAGGTCTTAGATATCACATATATCTCATACCTTGCTTATTTCTTAAAACTAAATTTTCAGCTCCTTACTTTTCAAACAGATTTGAACTTCAAGTTTCACGGAGACAAGATGATTCTAGGTACTAATTGAAACCATTATTCTTTGAATCAGCAATGTGAGGTTTACTAAAAGTTTGCAATAGGACTTAATCATTTCTTGATTCTGTAACAATACGGTACTAGTCCGTAAAGTTACTTGTCAGACTTAACAATATTTCTATCTCAATTACAAGACTAGTGCATGGTAGAAAACGGATGCCAATTCTACAAATTTAATTCAAAATACTATTCAGACTATGTTCATGATAATTAGTTCATGTTTTAATCTAATTACTAATGAACTCCCACTTAATACAACATCCCTCATAGTTGTTAAGTGGTACACGATCCACAACCACTACACCAAAACCGATCATCACGTGAGATGATGTAGCTTCAATGGTGAACATCAACATGTTGATCATATCATCCATATGACTCGTGTTCAACCTTTCGGTTTCCGTTGTTCCGAGGCCATGTCTGTACATGCTAGGCTCGTCAAGCAAACCCAAGTATTTCCACGTGTGCAACATGGCTTACACCCGTTGTATGTGAACGTAGAGTGTATCACATACGATCATCACGAGATGCTTCGAAACGACGAACTGTAGCAACGGTGCATACGGGGGGAGAACACTTTATTATCTTGATATTAATATGAGGGATCATCTTATAATGCTACCGTCGCGATCTAAGCAAGATAAGATGCATAAAGGATTAACATCACATGCAATTCATAATGTGATATGATATGGCCCTTTAGTCTTTGCGCCTTTGATCTTCATCTCCAAAGCACGGACATGATCTTCATCATCAACGGGCATGATCTCCATCATCGTCGATGTAGCGTCAAGGTCCATGGCGCCGTCTTCATGGTTGTTCACCGTGTGTAGCAACTATTACAACTACTTTGAAATAATACTACAACATGAAATATAAAGACAACCATAAGGCTCCTGCCGGTTGCCACAATACAATAATGATCATCTCATACATATTCATCATCACATCATGGCCATATCACATCACCAAACCCTGCAAAAATAAGTTAGACGCCTCTAATATGGTTTGCATATTTTACGTGGTTTAGGGTTTTGAGTAAGATCCAATCTACCTACGAACATGAACCACAACGGTGATACTAGTGTTGTCAATAGAAAGAGTAAATTGAATCTTCACTATGGTGGGAGAGACAGACACCCGCAAAGCCACTTATGCAATACAAGTTGCATGTCGAGCGTGGAGCAAATCTCATGAACGCGGTCATGTAAAGTTAGCCGAGCCGCTTCATCTCACCATGTCGCAAGATGCAAAGTACACGAACTAAAGACAACAAAGCATCAACGCCCACAAAACAATTGTGTTTTACTCGTGCAACCAATCTATGCATAGACACGGCTCTGATACCACTGATGGGATTCGTAGCATAGAAAACAAAAAATTCCTACCGCAAGAACGAATAACAAGCCAAGATCTAATCTAGTAGATGGTAGCAACAAGAAGATCATGAGACTAACCCTTGAAGATTTCCAAAGCCTACGAGATTAGATCTCGTTGTGGATGTAGTCGATCACTTGCCGCTTGCAAAAGCGCGTAGAAGATCTTGACGGTGCACAATCGGGCAGCACCTCCGTACTCGGTCACACGTTCGGTGTTGCGACGACGTCCTTCTCCCGTTCCAGCGGGCAGCGGAAGTAGTAGATCCTCCTCGGAATCCCGGCAGCACGACGGTGTGGTGGCGGTGGTGGTGGAGAACTCCGGCAGGGCTTCGCCAAAGCGCTACTAGAGTTGTACGTGGAGGAGGGGCGGCGGGGGGGGAGAGAGAGGGGGCTAGGGCGCCAGCCATGGGAGCCCTAGGTGGTGCGGCCAAGTCTAGGGCTGCCCCTCCCTCTCCTCCTCATTATATAGGTGGAACCCCAAGGGTTTGCCGAAAGTCTTCGAATAAGACCCCAATTCAAAAACTGCCTTTTGGACAAAACCTAGAGGGACAGGGACTCTTCCCCCCTTTCTTTGGCCGGCCAAGGAGGTGGAGTCCACCATGGACTCCACCCTCCCACTTGGTTGGCTGGTTTAGGGTTTGTGGAGTCCCTCCGGGACTCCTCCTTCCATAGTGATTTATTCCGGATAATTCTAGAAACCACCTTCCATAAATTCCGGATCATTTCCAAACTTGGAAAGTGACTTCCTATATATGAATCTTATTCTCGGATGTCCTGGATCCCATCCGAGACTCCGAACAAAACTTTGAACTCCATTCCATATTCCATATCTACTTAAACGACATCAAACCTTAAGTGTGTCACCCTACGGTTCGTGAACTATGCAGACATGGTTGAGACTTCTCTCTGACCAATAACCAATAGCGGGATCTGGAGATCCATAATGGCTCCCACATATTTAACGATGACTTAGTAATCGATTGAACCATTTACATACGATACCGATTCTCTTTGTCACGCGATATTTTACTTGTCCGAGGTTTGAGCATCGGTATCTCTATACCTTGTTCAACCTCGTCTCCGACAAGTACTCTTTACTCGTACCGTGGTATATCATCTCTTATGAACCATTCATATGCTTGCAAGCTAATCAGATGACATTCCACCGAGAGGGCCCAGTATATCTATCCGTCATCGGGATGGACAATATCCCACTCTTGATCCATATGCCTCAACTCATACTTTCCGAATACTTAATCCCACCTTTATAACCACCCATTTACGCAGTGGCATTTGATGTAATCAAAGTACCCTTCGGTATAAGTGATTTACATGATCTCATGGTCGAAGGACTAGGTAACTATGTATCAAAAGTTTATAGCAAACTGAACTTAATGACATGATCTTATGCTACGCTTATTTGGGTGTGTGTCCATTATATCATTCACCTAATGACATAACCTTGTTATTAATAACATCCAATGTTCATGATCACGAAACCATGATCATCTATTAATCAACAAGCTAGTTATACAAGAGGCTTACTAGGGACTCCTTGTTGTTTACATAACACACATGTATCAATGTTTCGGTTAATACAATTATAGCATGGTATGCAAAAAATTATCATAAACACAAAGATATATTATAATAACCATTTTATTATTGCCTCTTGGGCATATCTCCAACAACCTTGGCCCCGGGCTCTACATCGACACCGCACGGGATGCCCTTCCACCAGGTCCGTTTCCTCGTCCCGTCCCGCCCGGATATCCTATCCACGTGTCGGCGGCGGTGAGGCTGCTGTGCTGCGCGGCCTCCTAGTGCGTCGGCGTGTGCGGGAGATGCGTGATCAGCAGCTGCAGCTCCTCCAAGTTTCGCTTCGTTGCGCCACGGACCTCGATCTCGTCCGCTGCGTCGGGGATCTTGGGCGTGCGGTTTCCCCCACGGGCGGCGGACATGCTGTTTTTCCCGCGGGCAGCAACCTCAAAGTCTGCGCCATCGACAGTCATCCGGGGCTAAGAAGGCATGGTGTCACCGACAGGAGTGCACCGCGTAGCACCACTGCATTCCGCCGCCGGCCGCCGCGCGGGCTCCTTTTGTCCCGCTGGTTTCCATGGGATCCAGGTGGCTGTACAGGTGCACGTCCGCCGGTGGATGGTGTCCACTTTATGTTCAGGGGTCAACAATAAAGCGTCCCAGTCCATTTCAGGTTGAGAGTAATAAAACAAGCCGAGATGTAAAAGGCTCGTTTTTAGGTGTTAGGTTTTTTTTGCGTCGAGTCATGGTTTGTTTAGGTTGCAGCTCGAGGACGAGCTGCATGTCCAGGTGGGGTGTAGTGTTAGAGTACGTAATGGGCTGGGGCTGATGCTACAGCCCATTAGTCTTAGGGTTAATTAGAGATAAGGGTCGCTTACTTAGGAGCCAAGTAAACCTCTCTATATAAGGAGAGGAGACGTATCAATCTAATCAAGCAAGAATTAAGAAGGAAACCCCTTCTCTCTTGCCACCGGCCGTGGGCAAGGCCTCCGACCGGCCCTCTCGCGCCATCCCTCTAGCAGCACCATAACAGAGTACTCCTATTTTTGATGGAGTACTTTTTTATGGAGCTAAAACTCCATAGCTTAGGTACAGTATGATATCCTCTTAAAAGCTAACCTATTAGTATGCATCTCATCCACAACGGTCCAGATAGTTTCTTGCAACATCCTTCTTGGAGCCGACTCTTTGTGGGAAAACATACTCTGCAGTTGCTGAAGTGGTGATAATTTTCCACTTGCCTTCTCCCGAACCTGGAGTACTGTAGTATCTGCATTGAAACCTCTATTAGTACAACATGGTCGATCAGTTTAGGGATCAATAAGTAGATCGTGCCCATAATTTGGTAACCATGTGTACCTTACTAAAAATGTGAGATGTGCTTCCTAGGTTGGTGCAATTGATCGACAACTCATCAGGTGTCTCCAGTCCCATCTAAACAACAGTAATGTCACAAACTTTGAGAATGTATCCTGCCCCTGCATACTTGTAGCCGATAGCCGATGACCGAGAGGACCGGGCATTGCAGCTTGTCATCCTCACTCATCCTGCCCCTGCAACTATATCCTACATAGCTCCCATGTATACAAATAGACACTAGTCATCTTCAACAAAGATATATTTCATCATATGAAACTGTTTACCTGTATACAAATATTTTGTATGCAAATATAAATGCAAGGAATAAACCTTCTAAAACATGTTGCTCATTGATCCAGGATATAGAGAATGGGCCTGGATCTCAATGTCGGACTAGAAGAGGAGGAGGATAGAGGGTTGTACCTAGATCTCAACATCACACTAGAAGAAGACGAAGAAGAAGAAGAACATGTCGTGCTCCCAGACCATATTCCCGAAGAAGAAGAAGAAGAAAATGAGGAGGAAGAAGAAGAACATGTTGTGCACCCAGACCATATTCCCGAAGAAGAAGAAGAACATGTTCCGTAGAGGCACCGTACAGATCTACCAGAGAGTCATAAATTTGCAGCATATATTGCGTTGAAAGCTCTCGGCAACTATAAACCAATTGAGAAGGCAGATAAAGAACTTGTGGCTCAACTTTTGAAAACAAGTCTTAGAATCGTCAAAAAGACATGGAAGAAGGCACTCGATCTAGAGGAAAAAAAATGAAGAACCTAATTTTTCAAATAAGCGAAAGGGATGTGGTCGAAAGAGGAAAGCGCTTAATCTCTCTAAAAGGGTGCCTCAGGTTGTACTCAACAAAAGGGGTACATTGAGAGCGCTAGCAAGGTCCCTTGATATCCCTTATTCTACACTACAAAGACGGTTAACATGGGGCGAGTTAAGGCGCCACACCAGCAGCCTCAAGCCATTTTAATGTGTGGAAACCAAGATCAAACGACTCAAGTTCTTTATTTGAATGGTTGATGAAACAACAACAACAACAACAACAACAACAACAACAACAAACAACAACAACAACAACAACAAAAAATGCAACAACAACAAATGCAACAACAACAAATGCAATGTCTTTGTTCAAAAAGACGGAGAACATAATTCACATAGACGAAAAATGGTTTGATATGGCCAAAAGAAATCGAACGTATTACCTCCTTCCAGAAGAAGATCCTGTGTGCACTATTCAAAACAAGAACAAATATTGGCAAAGTCATGTTCTTAACTGCGGTTGCGAAACCCAGACATGATGGGCAAAGAAATGTAACCTTCGATGGGAAGGTAGGAATATGGGTCTTTGTCACTGAAAGTGCAGCTAAATACAACTCCAAGAATAGGACAAAAGGCACCATGGAACTGAAGACAATCAATGTTACTAGAGATGTCATGCGGGAATACCTCTGTGAAAAAGTAATTCCAGCAATCGCAGAACTATGGCCCGACGATGGTCATGGGGAAACAATCTGGATACAACAAGACAATGCTAGAATGCATGTTTTGCCAGATGATCCCGCATTTTCTGGCTGCCGTTAAAGATTCCGGACTGGATATCAAGTTGACTTATCAACCTCCAAATTCACCTGACTTGAATGTCCTAGATCTTTGCCTTTTCAGTTCAATTCAGTCCCTAGCATTTGAGAGTGCACCTAACAGAACTAATAGAATATGTTGAACAAGCTTACGATGCTTACAAGGTGGATACACTTGAGAAAGTGTTTATAACCTTGCAAACTGTCTTGCTAGAGGTTATGAAAGATGAAGGCGGAAACAAATACAAGTCACCCCACATGGGAAAGGACAAACTCAAAAAGGAGGGAAAGTTGTCTGACACACTAGAAGTTGAGGACAAACTCTATCAAAAAAACTTGGAGCTGATAGCCAACTATGAGCAACAATGCACACTACAAAACCGTGTGGCGGGATTGGCTCAACAAGAGGAGCAAGAGGAGAAGAAGATCAAAGGAAACAACCAGCCAAAGCATCAAAGAGGAAAGCACGCGGGACTGGCCCTCAAGTAATTGTGGATGATCAAATAATTATCCCAGAAAATACATATGAGACATGGTTGAATGACCCATCAAGCCTTGCCCGTCAAAGGCGTCGAGTCGAGACACAGAAAATGAACCTCATCCGGGAAACCAAAATAGGCGAATTCCAAGCTTCAATACAGGAGAAGCTCGGCCAAGGAGAAGCTCATCCAAAATAGGCGCAAACAAACATTCCTAAAATAGCTAGCATGGAGTATTGTACATTGAACAGAGGAGAAGCATGATATATTCCAAAAAAAAAAGTAAATGTGAAAGATGGTTGTACTCAAGCCATATAATTGTGTTGGCTGTAATTGTTTGAACTCAATCCATTATTCTACATCGCTACCTTCTAATCAAGGCATTATTCTACAACTGTGTTTAGTACTGTTAATATATGTACTTAAGCAATAGCAATGAAACAAAATGGCAATGTTGTATTTTATGAGTATAACTTATGTACAGATTTAGTTTTATGAGTACCTAGATGTAGACCCTTCTCACTCTGCACTGCCAACATCGATCCTTGTCATTGATGGTCTCACCAGTTGCCCTGCAGAGTCATTAGTATTTGCATCTTGTAGTCAGCTCCCTGGCAGCTAGAACACTTCATCGAAGCCCCAAACTTTCAGCCCTTGCTGTAGAAAGAACACACTACACTGAGGTTTTAGAGAACACGGTACAGTGAGATTTCAGAACCAACAGGGTGTACTACGTGCAAGGTTACACAAGGAAGCAGACTAGTAGATTGATGGCATATACTGGTAGATTGGAATGACAGAGACAAGGAGTAATAGATTGATGGCATATACTGGCAAGATCTTACACATAGTGCTTATAGAGAACTAGCTGGGATAGATAGAGAACTAGCTGGGATAGACAAGAATCTTTCCCCTCTATGTTGCTGTAAGATAGATAGAGAACTAGCTGGGATATTTTGTAAGCTGGGTAGAAGACTAGTTTAAACCACAAGCCATAAGTCAAAAGAAATAAAGACTGAAATGGCTTGAAGCTAAAACTAGCATAGCATTCATCTTTGGCATTACAATTTCTGTTCAAGGGACACTGCTACTTGAGATGAATATTACAGTACAAACATAACTACTCAATAGGACAACAATACACTGGGAGAAACCAACGAGACGTAACGATTCTGCTGCAATCGCCCCGCCGCTACACCCACAGAAACAGATCCACATAAACAGATATGTGACACTGGCTGGGTCATTGACAATTGGAGAGCAGACAACATGTATCATTGGAAATTAGAGTACAAGCGGGACGAACTAAGCTACAGCTAGCATCTTAAATTAATTTTGGGAATGCTGTGG